>JAQMYG010000009.1:5905239-5922433 GCA_030014215.1 Clariallabes teugelsi | reverse complement strand
TTAAAGGTAAAGTGCAGGTTAATTTGTTTTATTTTTACTTTATATTTTGTGTTAATTATTTTTATGTATTTATTTGTTTGGGCTGTAGAACGAATAATTTGAGTTTCCATTATTTCCTATGGGAAAATTAAATTTGGTTTACGAGTGTTTTTGGTATACGAGCCCGCTTCCGGAACGAATTATGCTCGTAATCCGAGGTTCCACTCTACTGTAATCTACTGCTACAGTAATGCACTTATCCTGGTGCTTGGTTTCCATCAAGGTTGAAAGTTTCCTCAGTACACCAGAGCCGAGATCAGACTGCCTGCTTGATGTCCGAAACCCCGGCCTCCCAGGAACTCCCAGGAACTTAGATCGAGGTCATGAGTGTACAGTAAGTGGGATGTAGCAATAACTACCAGCCGAGTTCCTGTAATGTTCACGTGTTGTTGGTGAATGATCGTGTGTCCACTTCCAACAGACAGATGCGTCTCTTCCGCAAGTCGGCGAGATCGATTTTCAAGGCTCACACGTTCCAGTTGCTGAATTTTCACAGGAACGACTGCAGTGGGCTCCGAGCCACCTCGTTATTCACAGATGTACAGCCTTCTTTGCACCATTTGGATGTTTTACTGTGGAAAAGCGTCTCATCACCGTACTGTGCTTGAAATCTTCTGCTTTTACTGTACGTCTTCACTCACAAGAAGTTTCATCACAAATCCCGGTTTGACTTGAACGCCCCCTGTGTGTGGGTTGTTAAATGCGTAACTGCTGTCAAAGGCCATAATTGCTGTCAACGCTGACTCAACTACCGAATACACACCTTCTGACCAATCAGGTTCTCGTACTGAACGTTGTCCTGGTAAAGAACGAACACACACTAAACGTACCGGACTTTTATACGAACATAATGCACGCCGTGGGGGTGCGCTGAATAAAAGGCGCACGAGGGGAGTACCGCTACACTGCTGCAGTTTATTATTTCTGTATAAGTGCGCAGTGTGTTGTGTGTTATTTCACTTTAGGATTAGGATGTTTCATTTATTATTGAACAACACTTTGTGCATTTTAACAGTTTATACTTAGATTTAATGTTGCGAAAGTTAGTTCCTGTTATCACTCCTGTTATAGCTGCGATAAACAATCATTCCCTCAGTAGACTCTCTCTCTTTCTTTCTTTCTTTCTCTCTCTCTGTCACACACACACACGCACATGCTAAAAAAGCACAGCCTGTCATTTTACCACGAAGACAGAATGCGTAATCGAGACTGAGAGTGCTGAGAGTGCAGGAGTCTCACTTTCCATAAATGTTAAATAGACGAACAAAAAGATTCACCGCAGTAACGATTCTCAGAATACTTTGTTAAGCAACACGTTTGTAGATCCATTTATTATGAGTCGATGACGATATGTGGTGCGTCTGCTGTGCAAGACTCTGTGTGTCAGCTGTTACTATAGAAACAGTAAAGTTTTAGAAAATTAGGGCATTAATTTTAACCTTTACGCCATACTACGGTGTTACAGTGAAAATAATGCGCATCTCGTAACCAATCATATTGGCAAATTTCCGAATAAACTGTTTTAACATAGAACTTGCCTGGAACACCGGGGTGACTGTCTGTATAAATAAAAGAAAGGTTTTGTCTCAACTCACTCTTTCAATGATATCTTTACTTTTCATGCGTTGGAGGACCCACAACGGTCTGTATATCTGTATGTCTGTCCGGCCAGATTTTGTCACGGCATCACGCGAAACTGGATGAGCAGAATTTAATAAAACTTTTGCAATACTTTGGTATTTAAACCAGCACCATAAATGAAATTAAAATGTTGAGTGGAAGTGAAGTTATATGAGGAGTCATGTTCCAGATTATAAACCACAAGTTTTGACAGCGTAGTGCGCATGCGACAAACTGTGGGCGCGTCTTAAATCGACCGCTGGACAGAATTTAATGGGACTTTTGCAGTTTGAAGTTTAACCTGCACCATAAGTGAAATCTAAATGTTGAGTAAAAGTGATGTAATGAACAGTTATGTGTCTGATTTAATAATCTACTTTAAAATAATCTACTAATGCGCTACTCGCTCAATGTAAACAAACACCAGCACCAATAGCTATTAATTAGAAAAAATCTAAACTGAATATTTTTACTGGGATTAGTTCATATTTTCACTTTGGCTGAAATAACAGCGCTGAAGTGGTATAAGTGAATTTTAACGCGCTGGAGTCGTTTTAAGACGAAACTTCATCTTTATTCAATCGAATTTTTTCGATTTCTCCTCTATGATTCACTCTCTGATTACGGAATATGGAGTGTATTTGTCTGACAATGGAAGAAGTCCAACTTAGTGTAAACAAGGCGTAAGATACTCAACCTTACAAAAGTTTATTTATTTATTTATTTTTATTAATAAGTTAGAACCTGAATTAACAATATGAAATAATATTGTCACTGATTACATTAAAGCTGATCAGATTATTTTTGAGCTATAATTTTTTAACTGTTTCTAAAAACCCTTTAACCGTCCATGACGTTTTACTTACACTAGTGTTAAATATATGTAACAGAATCTTTGACTTCTTTGAATGGCGTCATTGTGCATTTCTATTCCGTCCTATTTTGATTTCTATCTACTGTCGTTCACATTTACAGCATACGTCCTGTAAATACACTGTGGTGTGAATACGAAGTACCATACACTTTGTTTTTAGCATCTGATCTGCCCTTAGCCAGTAACACCACGTCTCTGGAACAGTCTGTGCCTCCTCTCTGCTGTTTTTATAGCGGAACTTTAAATATATTCCTATTTTCAGTTTAAATAGAGCCATGATGCTTTCTGTCTCTTTGGCAGTAACGTGTTTGTAGCGTACATGAAAAATGGAGCGAGTATGAGAACAGGACATTCATATTTGAAAATTTACTCAGGGTTTAAATCAGCTGGAATAAATAAATGGACTTGCCTTTGATTAAATAAAATGTCACTGAAAAATATTTAGATTCGCTATTATATGCGAATTACTACGTGTTAATATGTTCCCCTTCATTACCTGTTTCATTTAGACACTTAGCGTGTGAGGCTTCACAGAAAACGGCCGAGTAGTACATCTTACAATATGAATAACGAAAATACAATAAGAGAGAAGTTAAAAAATATTTCAAAATCGGCTCTGGATATTGCATGCACACCTGTTCAAGTCAAACTGGGACTTTTGATCAAGCCAAATTAACAGAATAGCTATATATAGGAGTTGAAACTCCCTTTATTTTTCTATATAATCCTCTGCTACACTAATGCACTTATCCCAGCATTTCACTAGTGCTTGGACACAATCAAGGTAAAAGAAAAGGCTGGACAGCCTGCTTCATTTCTGAAACCCTGGCCTCCCAGGAACTCCTTTCCCAAACATGTGGAAATGGCTTGGAGCGAGGTCAGGACTGTACAGAGGATGTGGTACCGTCTCCCAGCTGAGTTCCTGTAACGTGCAAGTGGTGTTGATGAATGGTTTGTGTACAGCTTCCACAGACAGATGCGTCTCTTCTGCAAGTCAGTGACCAGGATCAGGCGTTCCACTCGCTGAGTGTTCACTGGGACAACAGCCCTGGGCTCGACCTCGACTGGGATCATCATTCATGGGAGTTCAGCCTTCTTTAAATGTTTGCACCATTCAAACGTTTTACTGCGACTAAAAGTCTGCGCTATCATTCGCCAGAAATTTTTATCACAAGTCCCAGTTTGACTTGAACACCCTCACACTTATTTTTTCATTCACAAACCATTAAAAACTGTTGCACTGTATACCGTCATGCTTGTCCACGTTCATTTCACAAGTGATTTATCAACATCAATCACTACTTAAGCAGCGAAATGTTTGTAAACATGTCCTGATTTTAGATTATGTCATCATGCACATGAGGGAAAATATATTAAGCAATATTATCATGTCATGTTTCATCTCGCTGTCCCTTTACTATCATCAAAACCTGCTGGAAAAAAAAAATAAGTCGAGGTGTGTAAGATAAATGTGTTTTGGTTTTCTGTTTCGTGTTCTCTTCAAGCAAACAGTTTTTCTCATAAAAACTAATAAGTAATTGTTGACATAGTGAAGTTTTTAGTTTTATATGATATTATATGATATATATAAATATATTATATTATATTATATTTATTTATTTAAATTATAAATATTTAACGTAAATTACCCAAAAATCATATTTGCATGTCTCTAGCGTCTTTTTAAGGTCCAAATTTTAAATCTGAGAAAATTTAAAGATATTTAAAACTTGTTTTACCCCCTTTATTATTTTATTTATATTATTATTTATACATTTTGTAAAGAATTAAAGTAAAGAGTCCTGGTTTGACCTGAACACTCCTTGTATAAAAGCAGTATACATTTTTATATCATTTTTTATATCATCCATATAAACATAAACATATTTATTAGAACTAGTCAAAATTCAGAGCGCACTGTTAAGGCACTGTGTTTTTAAATAATTTTCGCATTATATATTATATAAATGGATAAGAAATAAGACACAATTGTGTAAAAGCAAGATAAAAGTAGGTAACAAATGTATGGATGACTCAATCAGTCAAAACCCTTTAAATCTTTAAAACCCTTTGAAGCTTCCTTATCAACACTTTTCATCATCATTATTGTCATTATTATGAAATGAAATCATTGATCGCTAAAGAAAATTGATCTTTGTCCCGCTGTGCTTCTCATATTATTTCTAAGCTCTAGTATCTCGGGTTCAATTCTGAACTCAGGTCAGTGTACAGGCACAGGGAGAACATGCAAACTCCATGCACACAGACCCGAGGCGGGACTCGAACCCGACCCTGCGGGTGCAAGGCGACAGTGCTAACCACTAATCCACCATACTGGATGTGTGATGGATCGGAAATAATGTGAGAAGCACAGCAGGACAAAGATCAATTTTCTTTATCGATCAATGATTTAATTTCATAATAATGATAATATTGATGATGAAAAGTGTTGATAAGGAAGCTTAGATTTAGAGGGTTTTGACTGATTGAGTCGTTCATTCATTTATTTGTTATCTACTTTTATCTTGCTTTTACACAATTGTGTCTTATTTCTTATTCATTTATATAATATATAATGCGAAAATTGTTTAAAAACACAATGCCGTAACAGTGCACTCTGAATTTTGACTAGTTCTAATAAATTTGTTTATGTTTATATGGATTACCAAAATGATATAAAAATGTATACTGCTTTTATACAAGTAGTGTTCAGGTCAAACCAGGACTTTCTTTACTTTAATTCTTTACAAAATCAATAAATAATATAATATATAGGAGGTAATATATAGGCCCAAAAAAGATCACAACAAACCAAATATAAGACGATTAGTCCCATTTCTAATCAAAAATGTTAAGTAAAAACGACTTGTTCTATTGGCGAATAATTTTCAAGTTATTTCTTGAAAGAAACAAAATTATCTGCAAATAAAACAAGAAATTTACGCTCACAATTTTAGACGTAAACAAATTATAATAAACTTTATAATCTTCTCTTGCTACAGTAGTATGTAATTTTTCGTAGTGTTCTTACTGAATATGAATGAATGATGAACGTCATTTGTTCTCTGAACGTCTCAGCAACTTTAAACATCCGAATTATTCCTGATCACAAATCTTATCACAGCTTAGACAGACCTCATAAATATATATCATTTTTTTTTTTCACTAATGCATCATAACATCATGACATCATGACTTTGGCCACTTTTTTGACACATTAAACTGATAAGGAAGTGAATCGATACTTTGACTTTGGCCTGTAAGTATTTTTTCCTTATAGGACGTAATGGAGGAGGACAGTAAATAAGTGGATTGTGTGTCGGGGGAGGGGGGGGGGGGTGGATTCTTGACAAATGAATCCATTAACATTTTCCTGTGTCGCCTGGCACGGAGATTTGCCGTTTATGGGACAGAAAAAACAGGCCCATAAATCTGAGCTGGCTGTGTGCAGAAAGAGGCATGCGCGCTGCTGCCCTGGAATACACCGGCCCATGATGCAGCACTTTATCCCACACAGAAATGGCATCTTTATCTGCCTAAATTAAGTTTTGATTCCTTGCCACATACGGCAGTGCAAATCACTTTTAACACCGATATCAAGAGCTGCAGTAAAATACGCCTCGGGCAGTGGGAAGGGCGTGCTCGAGGGATGAAGGGAGGGGGGGGGGGTGTACTGTAGTTATATTTTTTTTGCATCCGCTTTTGTCTCAAGCCCGAAATCTCGCAGTTGCGCCAGTTATCTTCCTTCTTCTCACTAAACCGAAAAAAGAAGAAAGAGTCAAGGTTTACAGCCAGAATAAATCCCCCCCCCCACCCCCCCAAAAGCAGTACATCAAAAAATAGGTTAGTATGACTTGTGTTTCAGTTGACTGCATCGTGCGCCACGCGCCAGCTCGGCAGTTTTGGGCCCAGGAAGATTGATGGAGTGTGTTCAAGGGCGCCGATGGCTCGCGCAGATTGTTAATGTCTTTGTTAAGTGAGTTGTGGAGTGATGGGGAGACTGACTGACAGGTCTTTCATCATTAAAAGGCTTTTGAGTGGCAGGTGATGTTAAAGTGCATGCAGGAGTCTTGAGAGGAGGCAAAATAGGCTTTATCAGTACAATAGCAAGTTCTGAAGGAATCGCTTCAGGTGTGTTTTTTGTTCTGTGGGAGGCTGTCGAGGGCGAACACTTCAGTAAAACTGTAAAAAAAAAAAAAAAAAATCGTATTCAAGAAAACGGTTATCTGAGTAAATGCAATAAGGTTTTAGTCCTTGATTTCACCTTTGACCCCTGAACACAGAACTGCATCATCGCAAATTACAGGGATTTTACTAAATGTATCTAGAAATCTGACAGGAGCATCAAAATGTACACAAACATTCCTGGCCAGAAGGCAAGTTTACAAAGTGGATTTTTTTTTCCAGCTACTTAATAAACTTGTGCATTAAGTGCCTGAAGAAGTTTAACATTGACTTAAACTATTTTTTTTATATAATTTTTTTTACTAAATGATGCATATTCTTTGTACTAATACAAAGTTAACCTTAACCATTGATTGTACTGTTACAGAAAATTCACAAACTTGAGATGACATAAATGAGATCTTGTGTGAAATTAATATCAAATTTTCACTAATAACGTTTACTTTCTTTAAATGAATAGTTATTGTTCATATGTTTATTCCATTGACTTAAATATGAAAGCCAATGAAAACATTTACAGCCAGTTTAATTCCAAGATATAATGTCTAAGGTTTACCTGAAAATTATTATATGCATTAAACTTGAATTAATTTATGGATGGATGGATGGATGGATATACACTTTTTATTTAATAGCTGATAATTTATTATATGTATTTGTGCTTAGATTACATATCTATTTTAGTTTAGGACACATTATCTGTCTGCATATTCCAAAGTTTATGCACCCTCATATTGTATGGATTTAGTGGATGCACCTACTGTAACACAATTTCCAGTGTTGAATTAACACCTAAAATTCTCTTTATATAATAAGGTTAAATTCATTCAAACCTCAGGTTTTATTAATTACTTTTACAAAACTCTGACAATACTTTTGATTGATGATTTTTCCATCAGGCAGCATGTTGGCTTAATGGTTAGCACCGTCACCTTGCACCTTCAGGGTCCGGTGTGATGTATGATGGATTGTCACCCTGTCCAGGTTGTACCCTGCCCCGTGCCCTAAGTCTCCTGGGATAGGCTCCTGCCCCCTCATCCTGTATACAGGAAAAAGTGGTATAGATGATGAGTGAGTGAGTGAGTGATATTTTCATTATACACAGTAAAATTTCCAGTGTTGATTTAAAACTTTCAGAGCTCGTTTTTAGTTCAACTGAACCTGTATAAGTGCTGTATGGTGTTAACTCAACACTGGTAATTGTGTTAGGTGCATCCACTAAATCCATACAATATGAGGGTGTATAAACTTTGGAATATGCAGACAGATAATGCGTCCTAAACTAATATAGATATGTAATCAAAGCACAAATACATATAATAAATTATCAGCTATTAAATAAAAAGTGTATATCCATCCATCCATCCATCCATCCATCCATCTAGGAACCTCTGTAGTCCAACTAGGGGCTGTGGAGGCCAATGGACTGTGGGAGGAAACCGGAGTACCCTGAGGAAACCCAAAAGCACGGGGAGAACATGCAAGCTCAGTGCACACAGACCTGAGCCGGCATTTATACCCTGGACGAATAGATAATATATTTTTATTAAGAATATATTAAACAATAAACAGATACACATAAAGATAGTAGCATTGTATTGCACTCCCAGATATGACCTGGTATACACGTACAACTTTACTTAACTAGCATGTTAATGCAAATATACAGTATAATCTGATTTGTCATTAGTCAGCTACTAATATGAAGACGTTCTGATGTTTGAATGTTTTAAAGGTTCCAAGGTACCATTTCAGGTACAGTCTGTAGTCTCAGTATACAGTACAGGACAGGATAAGCTGAATAAAAGATCTTCTCCGCCTTCTCTGTCATGTTATACACCATGTCTTAAAGCCTATTTGTATTTATTAACCTGTATAGATGACTGATACTTTCTGTTCGTATAAGGTATACGCTGTAAATAATAATTTATGGATCTCCATATTGAAATCAAAGGCAGTGTTTTGATTTAAGCAAACTGTCTAAGCTAAACAGAAATAAATTTGTAAAAAAAATAACGATAGGTTCATGTTCACTTCATAAAAAGAATGACGTAGATTTACAAGCTGACCAGATGTTATATTAAAGTGTAAAAGCTATGTGAGGCAATAATCCTTTTTGGATCTTATACACGTGGTTTCTGTAGAAATGTTTGTCCTTGTGTTATAGCATGACTGCGCTATAGAACAAGGAATTACTTCTTTCATTATTGACTAAAAGGGGTAATGAGATTGTCGAACTCGTGAAGAATTGTATGAACTGTGTCAATAGGGAACGACCCGGTGTGTGTTAGTGGTAAGATGGTGATGTGAAAGCATATGCAAGGTTATTAAGAGAAAGTACTGTAAAGCAGTGTGTATCACTATGATATCAAGTTCAGAAAGAATAGCTTTCAGTGTTATTACTCTCTCTCTCTCTCTCTCTCTCTCTCTTCTGCATGTGTCTCCGTCTGATTAACGCTGGCACAATTCATTAACGTATAATGGCCCGTTAACAGGTTTACCACCGCATCAATTAAGGGAAAAACTTCCCCTAAAAGGCAATATGCAACAAGCACTTTGTTTTATTTATGCATGAGTGTCTTGCTTGTCTGGGTGCATTTTATCTTTCCTCTTTTTATATCGCCGCACCTCCATTATGTACTAAAGAATCGGTTGATGCAGTTTTAATATGGTTCGTTCTGAGGTTGAACACTCAAGAGATGCATGAACTCCATTCTTTTACTGTAAAAAATATCTAATGAAAAAGAACTGTCTCACCCAATAATCGGGTTTATAAGAGTGTAGCCATAACCTGCTAAAAAAATAAATAAAAAATGATTTCTGAAATTGCCATAAATACTGGATCCCACATGTTTATGATGCATAAACTGATGAGCCATAACATTATGACCACCCGCCTAATATCGACTGGGTTACCCAAGTTTTGGAGTTGCTCTGACCCAGTTGTCTAGCCATAACAAGATGGGCCTTGTCACAGGAGTTACAGTTACAATATCGCATTACAATGGCACCTGGGAGTGTGTGAGATATATTGGGCAACAAGTGAACCTTGAATAAAATGGGCAAGCATAAAGATTTGAGTGACTTTGAAAAGGGCCAAATTGTGTTGGCGAGACAACTGGGTCAGAGCAACTCCAGAACTGCAGGTCTTGTGGGATGTTCCTGGTCTGCAGTGGTCAGGACCTACCAAAAGTGGGCCAAGGAGGGAAAACTGGTGAACTTGTGACAGGGTCATAGGCAGCCACTGATGCATGTGGAAAGTGAAGGCTGGCATGTGTAGTCCAATCCAAAAGAAAAGATACAGTACTGTAGCTCATATAGAAAAGTGAAAAGTGGCTTAAACTTAATGGTAGGTGGGTGGTCATAATGTTATGGCTGATCAGTGCACATACAGTACAGGAAGCTCTATTACTGTAGCAAAATAAGCAAAAAGTTCATTCAAATCATGTACATAGGTTTATAATTTCATTACTTTTAAGTTGTCTGAAACTGCAGAAAAAGGTCCAGGTTAATTGGGACAGCCTTAAACAGGATTTAAATTAAAGTAAAACACACTGACATTAATCTAATATATTCTTGCCCTCTTATAACATAACTCATTTATTGCATAGTTAAATGGCACAAAGGAGGAACAGCGAGAGACAGCTTACAAAACAAGAGGGGAAAAAACGCTTATGCACCGAGATTTTTACTTTGTGTATTAAGTTCATATAATTACAGAGATTTATATTTTTACTTTTTAATCCTGTAATATGCTGCAACTGCAAGGAATGAATAATAACCAAAAAAAAAATACTTACCTTTTTGTGTGTTTTTCCGCTGTGATTTTAAGCCTGTGAGCTCTTCCTCAGTTTAAGAAGAAGAATGTGTTTACTTTGTCCAACATTTTAATATGTAGTCATTAGTAAAATATATGTTTTTATCATATTGTATTGAATTTTAATTTATTTATATTATGAGTAAGTATCCTAATTTGTGTTATGAAAGGGTTATAACCTAAAGACAACCCTTTTTAAACTCTTTAATTGTTACACATGTCCAGAAACATGGTTAAGAATTTAAGTTTACTAAATTGTGGATTATATTTTATTTTATACATCTGAAAAATCATCTGAGAATTTTTCTGTGACATACTGTTCAAAATCACCAAACATACTGTCCCATAGTGTCCCAAAGCACCAAACATACTGTCCCATACTGTCCCAAAGCACCAAACATACTGTCCCATAGTGTCCCAAAGCACCAAACATACTGTCCCATAGTGTCCCAAAGCACCAAACATACTGTCCCATAGTGTCCCAAAGCACCATATATACTGTCCCATAGTGTCCCAAATCACCACATATTCTGTCCCATGCTGTCCTAAATAACCAAACATACTGTCCCATGCAGTCCTAAATAATCAAAAATACTGTCCCATACTGTCCCAAATCACCACACATACTTTCTCATACTGTCCCAAATCACCACATATTCTGTCCCATGCTGTCCTAAATAACCAAACATACTGTCCCATGCAGTCCTAAATAATCAAAAATACTGTCCCATACTGTCCCAAATCACCACACATACTTTCTCATACTGTCCCAAATCACCACATATTCTGTCCCATGCTGTCCTAAATAACCAAACATACTGTCCCATACTGTCCCAAAGCACCAAACATACTGTCCCATGCTGTCCCAAATCATCATATATACTGTCCCATGCAGTCCTAAATAATCAAAAATACTGTTCCATACTGTCCCAAATCACCACACATACTTTCTCATACTGTCCCAAATCACCACATATACTGTCCCATGCTGTCCTAAATAACCAAACATACTGTCCCAAATCACCACACATACTGTCCCACACTGTCCCAAATAACCAAACATACTGTCCCAAATCACCACACATACTGTCCCACACTGTCCCAAATAACCAGTCATACTGTCCTATGTTGTCTCATATCACCACACATACAGTCCCTAATTACCAACCAGACTGTCCCATACTGTTTTAAGTGGCTAAACGTACTGCTGCAAATCAGCAAATACAATATTGTATACTGTCATAGACACTAGCCAATTACCAAACACTGTCTATATTACCAAATATGACTGTCCCAAATTATCTAATATACTGTCCTCAATGACCAAACATGCTATTTTATACTGTCCAAATGTACCAAATATGTAGTTCTATACTGTTCCAAATGATAAATACCAAATGAAAAATACTGTTCCAAATAACCAAATATACTGTCCAGTGGTGATCCAATGTACCCAACATCCTGTCCCATACTGTTCCAAATGACGAAACATACTGTACAAAATGATTAATACTGTTGTAGTTGCCCAAGCATAATGTAAAAAATTATTAATAATGTTCCAAATGACCAAACATACTGTTCCATGCTGTCCCAAATGTGAGAGCATAAAGTTCTATGCTGTCCCAACATACTGTCCCATACTGTATCGAATGACCAAACATACTGTTCTAGCTGATTAACATTGTTCTAAATAACCAAATATACCGTCCAATAGTGTTCCAATATATCCATACTGTCCCAATATGTCCCACATTCTGTCCCACACTGTTCCAAATACCCAAACATAATGTCCCATAGTGTCCCCCCAAAAAAACATATAGTTCCAAATTCTGAAACATATGGTCCAATATAGTGTTCCAAATTGCCAAACATATACAGTAGTCCCCCCAAAACATACAGTACGGCCTCAAATTACTGAAAGAAAAATACTCCAAATGACCAAACTGTGCCAAATAACCAAGCGTTCTCACTCATAGTGTCCCAACTTACCAAACATACAGTTCCAAATAACCAAACTGATGAGAACAGATTGTTCAACATTGTCAAAAATTACTGTATATACTGTTCCAAAATACCAAACATGTTATTTAAATGTTTCACCCTGTTCCTTCAAGTTTTGGCAGAAACCCTAAGCATTCATGAAATTTATTGTATTATGTGTTTGGGTATTTGTTTTTACCCAGTGGCAACAAGGCTCATGCAGTGTGGAAATTCAAAACCTGTCCAATTGTACAGTACGGTGCCTTAGGCATGTGTAAAGAAATGCTTTAATGCTTCAAAATCCTTCCAGAATAATGCAATTAAACCTTTTCTACATAAAAAAAAAAGCTCCTGTAAAGAGTCGTAAAGAGTAATAAACTAAAAAAATATCTTTTTTGGTGACAATTTTGTGCGTCTTTAAAAATGCATCAGCACTCTGAGGTATATTGTGCAGTTTCATAAGGAAATTGACTGTTAAGAAACTTGCACAACCTGATACTGTTCTTCTGGAGATTTTGACTGATAAATATTTTTTTCTGCTTTTATGGACAAAACCTGACAGCCAACATACATTTTCTTTTTGTCTGTTAAATGGACTGTTACATAAAATAATACTTGCTTCCTAAGATGATACTTCCATGTACTGAGCTTTACTGGTAATATTTCATTTTGGTCAGAAAAAAAATTATTATGATGCAGTAGCCTTAAAATAATAAATGTCAAGGATAAAATTTGTATTTAAAAAAAATCTATTTGATTTACATGCTACTGTATATTCACTTTAGTTTTATATTAAATTTACAATAAAAATTTTAATTAAAAGCTTTAATTCTGCCCTCTAGAGGTTTAGTGCGTGGGAATGCAGTTTATGCACGCTGGTGGTGTCTCATTCTTCATTAGCAAACCATATCTCATTTTCATTTAGATGTAAATAAATATGTTCACAGAGCAATAAATGTGAGGATGAGCTCACACCCACTGTGTGTATTAAGCAGCCTCTGATGCATCAGTATGCACCCACTGCTTTTAGTCATCCCAGGGCCATAAAATAAACATACACCATCTTTTTTCGGATGGTGTTTCAGATATTATCCTGGCGTGACATAACTGCATTGTTGCTGAATGAGAAAAAAAATAACACCAGGAGCTCATGTAATGATCGGAATTATATCATGATACAAACACTAACTCTATAAACAGTGTAACAACAAAGGAATCTGAAATTTGGAAATTCCTTCGGGATCGATATAGTACCTACGTATTTACATAAAGTAAAGGAATTTACTGTTTTTTTATGTCAGAACTCCTGGCACATAATAGCCTCTTTAATTAATTATTATTATTATTATTATTATTATTATTATCATTATTATTATTATTTTTGGTTTACCAATGTGTAATAAGGATGTCGGACCCACCATACACTCGGTGTCCACAGCCCCATCACTGGCACAGCGGCAAAGCAATTCCCCCCTGTGGCTCGTAACTCAAATTGAAATGCCAGGGAGATGTCAGCCACTCATCGACATCATTGTTCGCTTCTCAAAAAAGAAAAAAATAAATAAAAAAAGAGAGCTGATGAGAACACCAAGGTAAATTGCACTTCCATTTAAATACAGCGCAATTTAGCATTCTGTCTTGTTAGTTGTTAAACTGACTACCACCCACTTGCTTCTAAAATCATCATCAGGAAAACAATAGAGAGTATATTTATACATACATATGGTGGTGTTAATGTTATGGCTGATTAGTGTAGACATATATCACTGCTTCGTCCATGCATCTTTGCACCATAACCTACGTTTATCTTTGCACTACTATATATTCCACACATATATTTTTTCTGCACATATTGTTTCATACTGTACATGTACAGTACATATGTATTGTGTTTAATAATGCATGTTATCTTCTTAACATGTCATCCATTGTACAATGTTTGCACAGTTACTATATACTGTATATAACTATATATACCATATTCTTATTACCTTTTGCACCTACTGTATATTAATCACACTCACCCCCATACAAGAACATGCAAACCAGACCATGCACACAGACCCCGAGACGGGAATAGAACCCGGACCCTTGAGGTGAAAGACGACAGTGCTTAACATCAGCCATAACATTAAAACCATTAATGTTAAAAACATCTAGGTTTTGGGTTCCCTTTGTTCCACTGTGAAAGCTGTGTCTCCTCAGGCTGTGTCTCCGTACTTCCTCTGGGGGTGTCCTGTGCAGTCAGGGACCAGGACATGGGCAGCAGATCCTTTGTGTGCTCTAGGGTGCGGGGTGTTGCCTCCGTGGATCAAACTGTTCAGTGGCTTTGGGCTGTTTGCTTGCTGAGCCACATGTGGGGCACGCTGTGATGCACCGGGTGTTCTGGTGTCTTTCTATCATAGCTGGCATTGTTTTTGCTTTTTTTAACAGTGGTTTTTGCTACATTGGGTTTTCTGTCGTAAACCTTTCTGTAAATGTTCTTCTAAAATCAGGACTGTAATCGGTTTCCCTAAAAGCATTGCAAAGTTATGATCATTTTAACTACGAGAGGAGAAATGCATCTATGAGGCTCGCTCTACCATTTAGCAATGACCTTAGTGCTGAGATGCTTTTTGGGACAAGTTCGTCCTAAAGAACAGCACTTATGTTTCACTAAGATGGTTTATTACATTTTTCAGACCCTGTATACAAGATAAAGACGATGAGTGAGTGAGTGAATGGAATTGAATTGAATTAATTATTAACACTGTGTGTTAAGGTTATGGATGTGTCATTGTTTGGAATATAAAAGGAACAACAACAGCAACAAAAAAACAAATGTAAAAGAATGAATGAGATATTCATATTGTATGTATTAAAATTTTATACAAAGCATTACATGGATAAGCAGCCGTTCAAATACCATGGTTAACTTTCTTACAAATCCAGTATTTCCCTTGTGTGTTTTTGTGCAAGAACTTCTTGACAGTGAACATTCAGAGGGTGCACTTAAATATAAAAATGCTTTGCCGTCCCAAAATGTTTTACTCCTCTCATACAGTATGAGGCCATATTGCCATCATTGATTTTATTCGTTCCATAACACCGTGTACTTTTTATTCATTTATAGTTACTTTTAAAATGGTCTCTACATGTTTTCACTTATGCTATGGCATATAAAACCCCTATAACTCTCCCGTTTCCTCCACCAGACTCCAACCTCTTGTTTTTTTCTCCTCGTAATTCAAAAACGGCAGCTTGTCATATTACCAATAAACCGTAAACCCCCACATCCCATTGCAAAAAAGGAGCCTCCTTTCGAAAATGCTCCATAAACGTCTCCTCAATGAAAACTTTCCACATTTGTCCTTATGTGGAGCTTATGAAAGCCAAGTCGCTGTGAATGAGCTGTTACTATAGAAACAATAACACATTAGAAATGAATGCAGCCGCGCTGCACCACTGTCAGAGTTGCTGTTGCAGAAAATTAATCAACACCTTCTGACAAATTGAAAGCGAAATTCACAATTGTTCTAAAGACTTCCGAGCATTTACATTCCAGTCTAGTTCCAGTGTAACAGCTCTGTCCTTCACACTCACTTTCTGCACTCGCACACAATAGTTATACAGCCTGTATCACACTGCTTCACGGCTGCGGCTGCTACCCTTTAGGACACACAACCTTCAGTGCACACTTTCTGATTACACCGACTGCTACGAGGATATAAAGTGGAAATTGCACTAGATGAAGAAGACAGATTAAAGGAGCCTACCTTTGCTCAGTGTTCTATCCTCCTTCTTATTGGGGACATTGAGCAGAGGAAATGATGTCAAGGCGAGTCACCTTTAGTGTTCGCTGGGACAAAAGCGAGGCATTACTCAACAAAACACAGTACACACTCCTCCCCGTGTTCTCATCAGGGTGCTTGCTTCCTAGTTTTTGAGAGCCAGCAGGTCAGTACACACTGGCTTCATGAGCTTTAGTTAACACTGAATACCACAGCGCTGGTCAAGAAAGTGTTGATTAATGGCAGCTCACGGGTTCAGAGTTGTTTTAATATGGTACTGGTTCCATGGTAACAGCTGATTCACAGGGACTCATAAACCAAGTCGTAACAATGAACGGATTTGAAGAAAGAAAGAAAATGCAGCAAAAAAGAAAAAGCACGGACATGAAGCTTTTGTGAGGAGACATTTAAAATTTATAAGACTTCATTCATTGTCAGCATTTAATGTTTCCACTATAGGAGAAGTCTTTGGAATGATGAGTTGCTGGAGTTGCTTTTTTTTTTTTTTTTTTTGTACTGGAACAAAATCCCTAATAATAGTCATAAATTACAGCAAATGTCAGCACAGCAGGACAGGCAGGTGGGATCATCACAGGAATAAGACTAATCCTAGATGTTAAATCAAGCAAGACTCAGACTATGGCACTATAAACTGGAATGCAATGCTCATACAGAAAAACAAATGACAAGAACAAATCGCAGGCCCTGGTTCGGTTCTCGGCGGGGGACAATGTAGTTTTAAATTCTTACTTGTACTATGTAGCCAAAAGGCAAAGAGAATAAACCATGGAGGTGCTGGACAGTCCTGTAAATCTTGTAGGTTTCTCTTTATATCTCCACTTATTCCACTTTACTATCCCCGTTGTTAAGTAACTGTTTCCCGGCTGAAGCCCACATAGACTAAAATGG
>JAQMYG010000009.1:5874895-5901900 GCA_030014215.1 Clariallabes teugelsi | reverse complement strand
ACAACCAGACAGTAAGGCATTACAATAGTCCAACCTAGAGGTGATAAAAGCATGAACTAGTTTTTCTGCATCATTTAAAAAAAAAATCTGACCTTTTGTACAAAGCAGTTCAACAACATGGTTTATATCACACATTTTAATTAGAGAAACAGAAATAGTACAGTATGTTAAACATTACATTTTAAAGATATTGGTTTAAGAATGGTTTAAAACCAAGAAAAATATTTACTTTCTTGGTTTGAAATCCTTTGTGAAACCTGGCGTTTATTTCCATTTTTTAATTTAAAAATATAAATTTGTTCCCAGACTTTTAGAGCTCGCTATACTTAACAGAAGCAAAGAAAAAGTTTCATACTACTACAATTCATACTACTACTACTCCTACTTCTATTACTACTACTACTAATAATAATAAATCACATTGGCAGTATGCTGCATATTTTAGAATATATTTGTAATTTTTCATTTACATTGACGGCTTGTTTTTGGTGTACGGTACATGTCCTACATTAATTTACAATTAATTGTTAACATACATTTTTTTATTATGTTTTTTTATCACAGTATCACTTTTTACCTGGCGGTGGGACTCACTGCTCTGTCCTTCGTCTTGGAGAGGAAAGAGGGGCTGCTGGACAGGTGCTGGGTCGCAGGTGAGACTTTTACTTTTGAGACATAGCCGAGTATGTACTCTATGTTACTAAAAACGTCATCCCTTCTGCATCAGGCAGGATCTACAGTGCTGACTATTCCACACATTTGTAATCCGGTCACTATTCATTACTCCTTCATGCACTTGTTCACCAACGCCTCCTACAGTACACACTGGGCATGATAAGGACACTCACATATTTGTCCTCATATGTTGCTGTTACTTTTGGGCAGGTGCAATAATTTGAAAGGAAAAATCACTAATATTTTCACCTTTTAAACTTGAAATTCAAATCATTTTAGTGTTTTTTTTTTCCCCCCCAAAAAATAATTTTGTCCATAAACCACTAGATGGAGGCACTGACATGCTGTTTATTATGCTCACATTTTCTTTCAGCATCACTTTCACTATCTTCAATCCTCCTTTTCCCTTGTAGGCGTGAGTTCACTGGAGACCATGCTGGCACATCTCTTCTCTCAGCTGTTGGTCATTAGCGTCCAGATCGTCCTGCTCCTGCTCTTTATCCTGCTCGTTTTTAAGGTATATAATATGAGATGGTGGTTAGCCCTGTCGCCTTTCACCTCCTGGGTCCAGGTTCGATTACTATCTCTGTTGGCATGAATTTTGCATGTTCTCTCTGTGCTTAGGTGGTTTCCTCCAGGTACTCCAGTTTCCTCCCACAGATTAGGCTCATTGGCATTCCCTAATTGACCGTAGTGTGTGAATGACCGTATGTGTGTGTGCCCTGCAAAGGCTTGGCACCCTGTCCAGGGTGTATTCCGCCTCATGCCCTAAGTCTCCTGGGATAGGCTCCAGGCCCCCCCCGTGACCCTGTATACAGGATGAAGTGGTATAGACGATGAGTGAGTGAATGTTGACGCTGAATGAAGCCTTACATTGTAAATGTTAACTAAACATACTTTTGTCCATCCAGTAGGGGGCGACATGGGATTTTAGTACATTGTACGAATGTAGTCATCTGAACGTTCACTTGCTAAGGGCTGTCACAGTATCGTTTAAATTCAGAGCCTGAATTAATTAATTATTCAGATATTTTTCACATGTACTTTACAGCACAGTGAATTGATTTCGCATATCCCAGTTAGGAAGTTGGGGTCAGAGCACAAAGTCAGCCAGGTAACAGCAGTAAACAAGGGCTTACCAGAGGCAACTTGGCAGTGCTGGGGCTCGAACCTCCGAACTTCCAATCATTAACCCAGTAACCTACTGTTAACTGTTTGACCCACCACTTCCCTTTCTCTGCAATTCTAGGACTCGAAGTCCCAGAATGCAATACAGCTATTTGATTACGCTATCCAAGACTAGCCTTAGATATATAAAAAGCTAAGAAATTATAAACTTGATGGTGTTGATGGAGGGATTAGTATGAAGAGGTGAAGCAGGTGAAGGAGCTTGACTGGCTAAAGGAATAAAGTGTCGCTGAAGGCCAGGGCTAACTCCTGCTGGTACTGCGATCAGTAGGAAGGTGAATGGCATTGTGGGTAATCTCGGAAGACCTTTCTTCGCAGTGATGCTTGGTGATTTGTAGATTTAGGTGGAAGGAATGAATTAATTTATGAAATTAATGATTCTTTCTAATACATTGTCCGTTATACAAGATTTTATGCAGCCTTATAATATTTTTCTCTTTCTATGTCTTAGATTCCCAACGAGGGCTCCCTGGTGCTAGTCATCTGCCTGATTGTCCTTCAGGGTGTGACCGGAATCTCCTTCGGATTGGTCATTTCCTCTGCCATCGACGATGAGCAGTCGGCCAATCAGGCAGCTCTCGGCATCTTCTACCCCAACCTCATCATCAGCGGTACGACTAACAAGTTCCAGTGGAGAAAATAATAATAATAATAATAATAATTTGATAATCTGATACAGATTTTGTAAATTTGATACTTACAAAGAAATTAAGGGTCTATAAGTTTTATCATAGGTTTATTTTGAAGAATAAAGGCAGAATATCAACCAAAAGTCCAGAAAAAGCACATGTTGTTTATCAATTGATTTGCATTTCAATGAGGAAAATAAGTATTTGATCCCCAAGCAAAACATGACATAGTACTTGGTGGAGAAACACTTGTTGGAAGGCACAGAAGTAAGAACTTTTTTGTAGTTGGTTACCAGGTTTGCACACATCTAAGGAGGGATTTTGGTCCACTATTCTTTACAGATCTTCTCTAAATCCTTAAGGTTTCTTGCCTGTCGCTTGGGAACTTCTGGTGGAATTTCATGCTGGAAGACCCTTTCACAACTTCACCATCTTCAGAAGGTTCTCATCCAAGATTTTATTATAGATGTCCCCGTCCATTGGCCCGTCAATGCGGCAAAGTCAGCCTGTTCCTTTAGCAGAGAAACATCCCCAAAGCAAGATGTTTCTACCTCCGTGCTTGACCACAGCACTTTCTCCCAATTCTTCTCTGTTCATTGGCAAACTTCAGACGGGCCTGTACATGTGCCTTCTTGGGGAGGTGGACCTCGCACCCCTGATGGATTTAAGTTCATGTGTTACCTATGGTTTGTTTGGTGATTGTCGTCCCATCTGCCTTGAGATCATTCACAAGCTCTTCCCTTATAGTTCTGGACTGATCCCTCACTTTTCTCATGATCATCCTTATCCCATGGGGTGAAATCTTGCATGGAGCTCCAGACAGAGGGCGACTGATGGTTACTTTTGTATTTCTTCCATTTGTGAATAATTGCTCCAACAGTTGTCTCCTTCTCAACAAGTTTCTTCCTGATGGTCTTGTAGCCCATTCCAGCCTTGTGCAGGTCTACAGTCTCGTCCCTGACATCCTTTGACAGCTCTTTGTTCTTGGCCATGGTGGTGAGGTTTGAATGGAAGATAGAGATTCTGTGGACAGATGGCTTTTATACACATAACGAGTTGTTAGGAGCACCTTTTTAAATTAATCTGTGTACCACATGAGCACATAACCAGTCTGTGGGAACCAGAATTATTGTTGGTTGGTAGCGGATCAAATACTTATTTTACTAATTGACATCCAACTCAGTTTATAACATTTATATAATTTGTTTTTTTTTTCTTGATTTTGAATGATATTCTGTCTCTATTCTTTAAAATAAAACTATGATAAAAAAAAATCATAGACCTTTCATTTCACTGTAAGTGATTAAACTTGCAAAATTCCGATTGGTCAAAAGGTGTTGATTTATTTTCTTTCCGGACTGCTCGGAAAAGTAGTTCATGTTCCTGCTTTAACTGAAGATTGAAAAAATATATAATAAAAATAAAAAAAACATAAACATTAAATATTTACCGAGAGAATAAAACAGCTGCTCTTAGCCGTCCGTTATGCCTGAATTTACTGTAAATATTTTTGTTTAGTTTTTTTTCCAGCCGAGTGAAATTCATTGTACTGTAGTAACGGCACATACGCGCATGAGATCAGTAGATAAGTATTTGAGGGGAAAAAAAGGGAATAATATTTTTACAAGAGGATCCAATTACAAAACGGATCGATAGAGATCAATATGTCAGCGATGACGCATGCAACCGAGGCCGGTCTCAGTTTCAGCTAAATCATACATTTCCAGGAAAGTCGCTTACCGTCGCTTTAATGCCGGGAGTCTTTTTTTTTTTTTTCCCTTTTGCTGATTGATGTGGAAAGACATTAGCGCAATTTGATCTGGGCTAGTCCACTGGGATCAGGAGATGGTTGGATAGAGTGATGAGAAAAGGTGATGTGGAAAGGAAAGGGGGGGGTGGGGGCTCAGCAGAAGAGCACTAAAAGCCTGATAATGACAGACTGAGGAGGAAGTCATTTCTGAGGTTATGAGACCTTGTGCACTGTTATCACACGCAAACATGGTCTTTATCACTTTATCACACTATCTTTTTTTTTTTTTTTTATCCTTTTTTGATTCTTATCTAACTCTCTGTAGGTGTCATTTGGCCGGTGGAGTGTATTCCGTATCCGCTGCGATACCTGAGTCTGGCACTGCCTCAGACGTACGCATCTGAAGCGCTGCGATGCATTATGTACCGAGGTGAACACACACACTCACACACACACACACACACATGATGCACTCTCCTGCATAATGTTTATTGGTAATCTTACACTTACACACACACACACACACACACACACACACACACACACACACACACACTATGGCTTTCGAAAGTAAACACACACACTGCATGTTTGAGAGGCGTTTCACGTCCACGATCATGAGCTCATGTTGCACCAGACAATCAGGACACCCAACCCTCCCTTTGTCACCCTCCGTCCCTCTCGCTCTCTCCGTATCTGTCCTCACTCTTTCTCTCTCTCTCTCTCTCTCTCTCTCTCTCTCTCTCAGTCTCTGCATGTGTGTGTGTCTCTCATCCTCAATTATTCACCAAGCTTATCATCTCGAATGAAACCCCTTTCAACCCTTGCCTCGTCTTCTCTCCAGCACCAGCACCACCACAGCTGGTTACAGCAGGTTAATAAACAGTTAACGCTAAAAACTATCGTAACAAGCACAGAAACATGAGATCTTGTTTGTGATGCTCTTCAGGATGGGGTCTGTCGCGCATGATGGTGTGGCGCGGCTTCGCCGTCACCCTCGGCTGGAACACGTTCTTCCTCATGCTGGCCACCATCATCCTCAAGCTGAGGACCTGAAGGACATCACCGCCAGTCTCCAGAAGGTGCTTCAGATGGTGGAGAGCCCCAGGCTTCATGGACAAGACCAGGCCTCACTCTCTCTCTCACTGTCTCAACTCTTGTTTATTTAATGAAGGCACTCTCATGAGTGGAAGAGTAATGAAGACCAGTTCACTTTTAGCTTGAAGGCCGCCTCTGGTGGTCAGTCAGGGTTTGTTAGAAGGACCAGAACCAGAACAAGAGCCGCCTCAGGGAAAGATTTGGTTCTGTTTGTGCATCAATGGCATTCCACCAGCAAGTACCAAGATTTAAAGGCATGTTCGTTCATGGAATTCATCTTTAACTGATAAGTATTCGAAACCTCAGACATGTTGTAGAAGGACAATCTGGATGCGTTTAGATATTACAGTTTACGTCGTTTAGTTTAATTCCTAGCTGTCTACAATTTGTAATATTATATAATCACTTTTAACCTTCCAGTCGCTTTATTCGGGGGTTTGCACAGTATGTGAGACATGGCTGTATTACGGTTCTCTCCTATTATGTTTTTTTGATTTAATGGTTTAAAGATCACCTGTCATTCATGCTCAGTAAATGGGATCGTCTATTAAATCCTGGCTTATAAGACGTCACGTTTTGGATTTCTCATGTGACCCGACTACCAGGGGTCGATGTAGTGCCTTTGCAAAGACCAACTTCAAAGTTCTGTCAGCTTTCTTTCCATTTTTTCAGAGAGTGACAGCTGCTCCAGCTTTCGTCTAAAAGCCGTCCAAAAGAAGGATGGCAAACCGGTACAGTAATGTTAATTCTGAAACATAGACAAAACATGCCAAAGGATAATAGCACAATAGTCTTATTACTCCAGAATCACATTGAAATATGTTTTTATGTATGCAAGCTCATTTTTTATATCATGCTGTTCGATGGCCTTAACAGAACATAGTCATAGGATCTTTTTTTTTTTTTTTGGATTTTTTCCAGATTTTCTCCCTAATTTAGTCATGTCCAATTCCTCCCCGTCACTAGGGGGCTCCCACATTAAGGCTACCACTACAGCCGACCGCATCTTTTCGAACTGCTCATTCACGCACTGTTGGGGGCGGCGTAACACACTCGGAGGACAGCGCTATCCACTCCTTCTGCTTCCGTGAGCTCACAGACGCCCCTGATTGGCTGTAGAGCCGTGATTAATGTGGGAGCGCTAAGTACCTCTCATCCCTCCCCTCTGAGAGATCTCGGCCAATCAGCTCTCTCTAGACCTCCGGCCGCGAGAGGTTACAGCATCACCCGGGAATCGAACCAGCGATCTCCCCCCCCCCAGGAACTCCTTTAACGGCCCAAACATGTGGAAATGGCTTGGTGCGAGATCAGGACTGTACGGAGAATGTGGCATTAACTCCCAGTCTGTAATGTACAAGTGGTGTTGGTGAATGATCGTGTGCACAGTTCCTACAGACAGCTGGGACAAGTTATTCATCGATTTTCAAGGATCGATACGGTCTTCATTAAAACGTTTGCGACATTTAAATCTTTTGCTGCGGCTAAGCGTCTCATCATCGTACTGACCATTATTAAATTTAAGGTTTCATTTCTTACATTACAGAGTATATATTGTTGTTTATCTTTTGAAAGTAAAGAAAAGGTTAAGAATCTTGTTTTGGGCTACATAAAAACATATTGACTTATTGCTTAGATAATGACAAGCCATATGTGTTTATCAGTACCATGAAATTTACTTAGGAGAACTCATTTCCCTCTTTTTTTTGTGTGTGTGTTTGTACAAAATTTTCTTAACTGTATGAACAGAAGGCAACCTACAGTACTGTACATGACTCAAGACGACTGTTATTAGGCTGGATCCTGACAGATTTTACAGCAGAATGTGAAATAAACTGCATTTTTAAAAGTTCAAACATCCCATATGCACCCTCCTGAAGTTTTAATTAAAAGGAATAGCTTGGCCGTATCATGGCATAACCATGGAAACCACCGCTGAGAAACTCAATGTATTCCGCGCTCAGAGTGCCACGTCTAGCATTATACAAGCAGACCACCCATGATAACATCCGCCTTGTGTGTAAATGTGCTTTTGGAGTTGTCACTTATAAAGATTAAAGGAAGTGCTATGTTAATTGTCACACAGTGAGAAGGAGGCTCTCTGATCTGGGGGCATGGCAGAGCTCCAGTGGCTCTAATATGTAGAAAGGCTGGCAGGAGAACTTATCTGTGAACATGTCCAGCATCAAAGAGTGTCATGTCGTGAGTTATACATAATACAAGAGCAAGTCGTGGCTTTGATTTTATGGCTTTTGATTTTTGTGTATTTGATAGGTCTGCCAGACATTAAAGCTATCCATCAGGAATTGCTGAAGTAGGACAAGGCCTTTTTGTTCAGGACAGGGTTCAACAAAAGAGAACGCCATGTGTTATGAACACACTCCTGGACAGTGTAGCTCACTAGTGAAGGCTGTCGGTTTAAATACTAGCTTTTTTTTTTTTTTTTTTAACTTATAGTGGTTAGCACTGTTGACTCGCACCTCCAGCATTGGGGAATTCGAATGATCGCCTATGATGCGTGGAGTTTGCATGTTCTCCGTGGGCTTGGTGGGTTTCCTCTGGGTACCCCGGTTTCCTCCCACAGTCCAAAGATATGCATGATACTGTAGGTTATTTGCCATTTCCAAATCGCCAGTGTATGATTGGGTGTGTGAGTGTGTGTGCACCTCATCCAGGATGTACCCCAACTAGTGCCCTGGAATAGGCTCCAGGCCCTCCACAACCCAACAGAAGATAAGCAGTATAGATAATGAATGGATAGATGGTAGTTTTTACAAAATGTTTTTTTACTTGTTCAAGGTCAGGCCATCATAGTGCAACCATGTTGACCTACTGTACAGTATGTCTTTTAGCTAACATGGTTTACTACCCCAAGGCCATGATATAACAGTTAAATGCAGGATGAGATATACATTCAAATTGCTTTAAGGCATTTGATTCTGAGTTTGTATCAAATCTTAAATTTATAATTTACTTTACAAGATTTAATCGACTGCAGAATATAGACCCTTACAGCCAAAGCCATCCCAGAAAACATTCCAAGCAGAATCGCTTACCCTATATAACACTTAACAAATCAAAGACACATTGATGAATGCATTTTCAAAAATGTGGCTCAAAGTTCTGCTAGCATTAGCATGTGGATCCCATCCAAAGATCCATTAAGGAAACCTTATCTATCTAAAGATCTATTAAGAAACCCATTCTCTACAAGTGTAACAGTACAAACAATGATTTGTTAGCATTAAAATGTGGCTTAGATTCAGGAAGACTATCCAAAGGACGATTGAGGAACATTTAACCATGCAAAGAAAGATCCAATTAGAAACTTTTTTTTTCTAAACGTGTAGCTGTTCAAGCAAACTTTTCTTAATATTAACATTCTGTTAGACCAATCTAAGCACCATTAACCAATAAGTATTAATAGATCTAGTGAATATCCATTAACCATGATAAGATCCACTAAGGAACCCTTAAAGATCCATAGATCTATTGAGAAACCAATAACTACACAAAGATTCATCACTTACACTATTTGTTTTATGTGTAACTTAAAAGATGTAAGTAAGTATTTGGTTCCCATTCTGTCAAACCATTAAAATACCTACAGTAGATCATCTGAGGAACCATTGAAAATGCAGAGATTGATAAAGAAAGCCCATTTCATTCTTTTTTTTTTTTTAACATTAGCATGTGGCTTTCTTTTTCTTAGTCCATCCCAATATGAAATGAAGAACCCTTCTCATCTGAAGATCCACTGAGGAACCCTTAACAGTCTGGAGGAATTCGTTTTTCTAAAGGTCTGGGCATAATGCTCTGGGGTAGTGATCAGAAGGTCAAGGGTTTAAGCCCTAGTTCCGCCAAGCTGTCACTATTGGGTCCTTGAGCACCCAATAGTGGATAACACCCTCTCTGCTCGAGGGGCACCATATCCTGGCTAATCCTGCTCTCTGATTGCCACTTCCAAACATGCTAGTATATGAGATAATCCCATATATATATGATTCTTCTTCTTCATCAAACAACCCCACAGGTCGACCCACAGTTCTTTAACCATCTGAAGATCTATCAAGGAATCCATAACCATCCAAACAGCCACCAAGAAACTCTTCTTTCTTAAAGCGTAGCTGTTTACACACGATGTTCAGCATTACCATGCCACTTCCATCCTAAGAACCACTGAGGAACCCCAGAATTCAGGAAAGAACCCATGACTATCTAAAGTATTACCAAAAAATACTGTAATAATAACGATAAAAATAAATTCCACTAGTGTAAGTCACAGGATGGACCCCCTGTCCTGTATGTTTTAGTGTTTTCCCTTCTCTATTACACTTGCTTTGGTTCATAAAAGGCTGTTAATTTGCTGATTAATTAAGTCAACTGTGTTTTTAGTTGTGAAAACACTAAAATGTGCAGGGCAGAGGGTCCTCCGGGAATCTGTGGCAAGCGAAAGCTTTTCAGGAAATCAAGGAAAAGTCTTATGTCTTAAAGCTCATGGAAAAAAGTAAGATTATGTACATTTACTGATTTATTTGTCTTTATAAACTGTGTGATCAGCATTGTGGATGATTAAGTTACTGCATTTTAATTACAAAAAATATCTATATTTGAGATTTAAAAAATAGATAAAAAAGGTTTTTTGAGCGTTTCATAGATACACCACTACTGTTTACCCAAGAGCAGATGGAATTTGTATGTTTAGTTATGCAATGCAGCAGTTTCCCCCCTTATTGAACCATAAAAATGTAACCTGTCCCCAAGATAGCAACGATTGATGAGGCCATATTGCAAGATACACCTTCTCTTATCACGGCTTCAGACAACAGGCACCAAGGCCACGGGGCCAAAAATCTGCATGTTCAGGTTATCTATGCTTGTGCGTCTCTTCCTGCCATGATTATCGATTTTGTCCCATGACCCAAGAGCACGCTTTCCTCAGTTAGCAGGGTTGAATGAATATCAAGAGAACAATTTTAAGCAGTGCAAATGTACTTAAAAAGGGGCTTTGGTGATTAGATTCCTGAGAGTCCCGTTTCATCCAGCCTGCTTAGTAATCCAGACGTGGCTTATAGGTGAAATATTAACAATATTAACATCATCGTTTCTGCGTTTCCGTCTTAATGTGGCTGTGCTTTTTTTTTGTCTAACGCTCTGGAGAAATTAGGTCAAGAAAACAGTTGTTGGAAGCAGGATGCAGATGTGCAGAGGAACTGCTAGACTTTAACATCTGTCTAGTAAATCGATGGGAAAAAGGTTTAATAATGATGTAAACAAACATTTTCTCTGCTTGCTAACTGTTGAGCCAATCCAACTTCACTTTATTTTAGCTAACAAAGTGTGTGTCTTACCGTGCCTTAAGAACTACAATTTTGCAATAAATTTGGCTGGGTGTGAGAAGAATTTTTGGCATATGAGTGGCTGGGCGGATCGCGCATACTTCCGGTTGTGCATACTTTTCACGTAAATTGGTAATTGGCGGCATGGTGGCTTAGTGATTAACAGGGTCCGGGTTCGATTCCTGCTTTGGGGTCTGTGTGCATGCAGTTTGTATGTTCTCTCCATTCTTAGTGTTAGTATTACATTATTTCCTATGGGAAAATGCATTTCGCCTAGATTCAGATTAAATTTGTATACCGAGTTGTCACTGTACTGTACAGTACGTTGCTGTAAGGGAATTTAGACCTGGGAACTGTCCTGAATTTAATACATTTGAAAAAAAAACAACAAAAAAAACAAAGTACACATTACATTAAAAAGGATTAATGATTGATTTGCAATCTTTTTTGTTTATTTTGTAATCTTTAGTTTAAACTTCAGTTTACTTCGAATTAAGCAGGCAATTAACCTAATCTGTGTGTCTTTGGACTGTGTGAGGAAACCGGAGTACCAGGAGGAAACCCACCAAGCACAGGGAGAACATGCAGACTCCATGCGTCGGAAATCAAACCTGGACCCTGGAGGGGCGAGGCGAAAGTGTTAACCAATAAGCCACTGCGGCGCCTGGTTTCCTCCAGTGTACCAAAAAAAAAAAAAACCCTGGAATGCCACCTCCTTGAAATTGTGTACAAGTGAGTGAGCATCCTGTACCATTTGTGTGTGTCTGTGTTTGTGTCCTCTCCTTCACAACCAGCATTCCAGGGACAAAGCTTGTCATGCACCGACATGAATGAATAAATAAATGAATGAAGCAATCTGGTGAAAATATTGGCACCCTACACCTGAAAACAGCGCACTACTCTGATATACAGTACAGGAACTTAGACCTGGGACCTGTCCTGTTTTTACTAGTCAGTAAATGTAATGAATTTGGGGAAAAAAACAAAAACCGCAGATTGAATTGAAAAAAAAAAAAGATTTTAAATCCTGATTTATTATTATTATTATTATTTGTATCTACATGGAAATAAGAAGCTTGTGTGCGGGTTGATCATCCGTTCCGTTATGATAATGTCCGCATCGGGTTTTCTTCTCGCCTATATAGTGTGTATATGTGTGTGTGTGTGTGTGATGTGTGCTCGCGAGCGCGCGCGCGCGCGTACGCGTGTGCGTGTTTTGGATTGGTGGAAGCGGCATGGCGCTGGCGGAGAGGCGCGCGCGCTGCTCCCCTGCTCAGGCACTCGGTTCAGAACGCGAGGCGCGCGCGCTTGACTCGGAGGTGCAGGGAGCTCGTGCGACAAACCGGATGAGGAGCAGAACTTCAGTGTCTCACCTTCGGCGGTGCTGCTGCTGCTCAGACTGAACATGATCACGGCGCTGGACGGCTGATGGTTTTTTTCGTCGAGAAAAATAAAAATAAATAAATAAATAAATCAACGCAGACGAGCGCGCGGAGGATATTCACGCTGAAGCGTTTTATATGTTTCGAGCTGCGGCGTAAAGGAGCCTCCTATAGCAAGAGTGTTTTATACGTATATATATATTTATAACAAAAAAACAAAACAAAAAACAAGAACTTTTGGGTTTGGGTTTGCAAACCGTCCACCATCACCTCGTCAAATATTTATTAAAATTTTTTGCATTGCAGTGCAAAGTTTTGGGTTTGAACCTGACGCGCAGCGCGACTCCTCAGTCGAACCCGGTTCTGACGCGTCTCCGCCGGCGCGGTCTCTCCCGCTGCTGTCATGGGGAAAACTAGTGCAAAGACTGCGAAAGCGGACAGACGGTGTACTGGATTCTTAGTGCACGTCGTTCGAACGATTTTTCTCCTCGTCGCCTTCGTCGGTAGCACCAGAGCTCAAGGTAAGAGTGTGTGTGTGTGTGTGTGAGAGAGAGAGAGATTTCGTTTTTTTGCTTCTGAACGCGGAGAGGCGCGTGCGGAGTGACGCGTAAAGCGCTGATGGAGCCTGGCGAGGCGCGGGGGGCAAACTTTACTAATGCCAACTGATGGAGGGGTATCGGGGCCAAAAAAAAAAAAAAAAACCCGACTATACATTGCAAATACGACAAGTGAACGGTTGTCAGTTGAAGGAATGCGTGCTTTTGATCTGATTCGATTATATTTGAATTCTCTTTTGATGTGATTTTTTTTTTTTTTTTTTAATAAACAAGCATGTGCTTATTTATATATACATGCATATATACGTGTATATCTATCTATCTATCTATCTACACACATATGTTTATATATCTATACTTATATATCTATATATACAGTACGTGGGTGTGTGCGCGCGCACACACACACACACACACACACACACACACACACATATATATATATATATATATATATATATATATATATATAAAATTTATTTATTTATTTATTTAGGAAAAACGTAAAAACAGTAAACTAAAGAGCTGTTTTTCTTTCTTGTTGGGGAAATTTTCTGGGCTGGTCTGCAAAAACTAAAGACATTTTTTTAAAAGCAAAATCCATCCATGCTAGACAAATATTATTCTATACAAGCTATTATTATTATTATTATTACTAGTAGTAGTAGTGTTTTTATTGCTTTTGAACCTGCAGCTTGTATTTTGATTATTATTATTAATATTATTCTTGCTTTTGATCTTGTAACCTATTTGTCATCGGAATGACCCCACTGGTGCTCCTCGCTTATCTTCCTATTGTTCTGATTTTGCTTATGTATACAGTAGACACACACCTTTTCTGTACAGCTCAAAACCTCATTTATGCCTTGTGTTTGCTTTTTTTATTATACATGGTAAAACTTTTGAATAAAGCATTAGTGTGTGTGTGAGAGAGAGAAAGAAAGAGAGAGAGATAAATAGTACTGATAGGTGAAGTGTAATGACTTCGGAGTCATTAACCTCAATTCGTATGCTACTCAGACTTAATGATTTTTATATTATACGTTCTGTATTTGAGCTGTGAAGCGTAAAATGTACTACCTGAACAGTTAATTGAGTTAATGTAACATTTAACATGTTTTAAGTGATGTGTATTAAATTTAGGATCACATAAGGCACAAGGCTGTTGGCACACACACATACACACACATACACACACATACACACCCATGAACTCATGCTGCTCTGGAATAAGTGTTTACGTACATTCTTTCTAGCAGTTCTTGTTGATTTCAGGTCTCGGGTTGAACCTTTAAGTGTACGGTCCTTGAACGTCTCATTATTGAGGCAGATGTGCTAGAGTGCTTGGATTACATGTTTGTTCTATTGTTTCCTACACTTCCTTTATCAAACTGCCAGATATTTGGGTCTGAATATATTTAATTTATAGGAATTACGCCTAAAGGATCAGAAATTTATATTCAGGTCTCAGGCAATGCTGTGTTCACTCACTTGGCGTATTCTCTACCTGTTCTCATCAATAATTCAGAGTTAAACTAGTTTTTTGTTGTTGTTTTATTTTAAAGCTGGATATGATGGCGCATCCCTCGAATGTCTGTGCTTGTGTTTGTTAACTTTCAATTAATCTTGCCTATAATGCTTGACAGGGTTTTACATTTGGTCTCTTTGTGCTTCTCGTGATGCTCTAGAGTCATGTTCCTCTGCCTGGTATGTTCCAGATGTCACGTTAAGACACGAAACTGTCACGTCTTCATTCTTTGCCATTTAAAGCAGACACTGCAGGGGCCTCAAGGTTTAAGGGGACGGAGTCGATTCTTATCTGGGTAAACAGTCTCAGTCATCTCGTTGATGTCGAAGAGATAACGTAAAGACCCTCTCCTTCCATTAAAAGCCAGTTTGCTTAAGCTCTACTCTGGCAAATGTTTGGAAGAGGCTTAAACTGTCCCGGAGTGGAGCTTTCAGATAGGTCTAGTGTGTATGTTTTTTTTTTCTTTTCTTTTTTTAAGCTCAGTGCAGGTGGCCGACTTTTTGCTGATCTGGTAGTTATGACGATCACAAAGGGAATGTAATTATGGTCGACCAAATCCAGGACAACGGAGTGGGGTGGCGGGGTGGGCTAGGTTTACACAATGCTCGTGTTGTTGTCGTTGAATTTCATTTCAATCTCAAAAAAAACAACAATGTGTTGGAAATTGAATATGAAAATGAACAACCCCGAGCCAAGGCCATCACTAGGACAGATAATATTTGCGAGAAAAACCCGAGCCAATTCCAGAAGGTTCGCATGGTTAATGCTTAACATGGGAAAGGAAGAAGGCTACCCAGCTCCGGTTTCTGAAGGACACTGCAGGATGACATAATCCTTCCATTCCAGACCCAATGGCATCGACTACAAAGGAAACATGAACCAGGTTGCTTCGTGTCCATTAAGAAGTCAATATTCACTGAAAACATTGTTTGCACCTAATTAATGGGCTGGGTGTTTTATTTTTTTTTCCATGTTGCCAAATAAAAAAATCGCTCATGATGTCTTTACAGCACAAAGAGTTCTACTGGTCTCCTAACTGTAAAGGTTCTTTTTGCTCATCTTTTCCCCCTCCTGCTCTGCTCCTCAGCTTTTCCATCACCCCTCTAATTTTCCACTCACTATCCACTTGTTTTAATCAAGTATCCCAAATCCAGTTTAGGGTGGCTCAGAAATTGAAGTGCTCAATCCCAGATTGTCTCGGTGCTCTCCTGACACTGGTGTTTCAGCTTGCCATGAAGAGAAAGAAAGAAAGAGAAAGTGAGAGAGCAAAAATAGAGAGAGAGAGATAATAAACCAGGGTGGATCTAAAACCATAGCAAAATAACTGATATGTCAGGCAGAAAAATGTCTGAATTTGAATGAATGGCAGAGTTAGACGGAGAGAGCCGACTTTCTGGAGAATTTCACCAATCTCTGAGAATCCTTCATGGAAATACTCGATGGTTGCTCTGGCACCCAGATGGAATGGCATAAGGATTTGGGGTCTAAAGTAGCCCGGCTGTCTGTTTGAATATGTAGATCCTCCGTGAAATCTGAAGACGCCAAATGTGTGTAAACGCTCCTTGTAAAACGTATTCGGGCCCTCTCTGACTCTGTGCTTAAGCTGTGCCTTCTGGTTAGATTCTTTCTTTCATTATTCATCGAACAGTGTTAGAAAACCTTCAGGAAGCATCGGGGAAAGCTGCGCGTGTAACGTTCCAGACAAGGGCTCCTTGTACGTCCTCGGGGCGCATAATGACCGCAGAAAGTCGAACCCGAACCGAAAGCCACAGAGCCTGCCGAGTCAGTCGTGGCGTGAGTTAATTTTTTCCGCTCCTCTTTTCTTTTCATATTTTATTTGAGATTTGCCCTTTGAACTTTTGTTTACGGAGCCTAATTGCAATGAAAATATTCCCGCCACAAGGCCACGCACGCAGTCTAACACTCGCTAAGTGTATGAACATCCGAGTAAGCACGAATGTTATTGCTGTCACGTTATTACTCCGAGTATTTCCCTCGTCGCAAAAAACGTTGGCGTCTCTAGGGCACTGCTAAGGTTACAGCCGTCGCACAAAGCCGGCATTGTACGCGCAGAAGACTATCACGCAACGACCTAGCGTAGGTAATTCCCAAAGGATGACATGATGTAGGACCATTTTTATTCTCAGGTTTGGGAGGCCACGGGTGGCACAAAGAAGGAAATGCCGTCACCAGAAATTTCAGTGCTCAGTCTCCTCTCTAGCTCTGCCTCCCTCTGCGAGTGTGAGTGTAAGTGTGGCCTGCTTGTTCCCATGCTGAGGAGATGGGATTTTTTTTTGGGTGATAATTACTGCGAAAAAGTAGCTTGCTGAGTTTGCAACTCTCTTTCCTGACGTCACATGAGGACTTGGGTATTACCCGATGCAAGAAACTAGCTGTTTCGCCGTCCAGCTGTGCAGGTACAGTAAGTTACCCAGGCGAAGGAGAACGTAACGAAAGAGAACGTCTCCTTTTCCTCGGGTCTTTGTTGCGGAAAGAAAAAAAAATTGGAGCTGAGAGAGTGCAATTAATCACCCACTGTCACTGCCGTAACTACAGGGAAGGCATCAAAGTGCAAGCCTTCAGTTCTATTAGCAGTCCATTAGCGGAGGCCGGCACAAGTACCAACACTTCATGCGAATTCCAGTGCAGAAGTAACTGACCTGTCTGTCAACACTGCCAATTCCTCTCTCTGTAATGACTCCTCTATCTTCATTCATATACACCAACGTACCACCTCTGTTTTTTTTTTTGTTTTTTTTGAGGATGCTACATGAAACAGCATTGTTTGTGTGTGTGTGTTTCGCACCTGTCTGATGATTGCACAGAAAAATCCCAGCCTGAATGCCTCTCTCTGTGAAATCAAAACCCATGCGGCTCTTTGTTGCTGTTCGCTTACGCAGGATCCTGAGCTTCACCGAGGATCCTCGGTGCCCAATTACAGGCATGGATCAGAGGAAGGTAATTGATGGTCTTTACTCTGCGTGAAGAGGGTAATTGTGACCAGGAAGTGGAGAGAGATGTGAGAGGTATTACCACTTAAGAGGCCTCTTTTCTTGGGGCCAAAGAGAAGACTGACATGGTTCCTGTTTTGGAGACAGACCCGGTCATTCACTTGACATTTTTTTCCCCACCTAGAATGTGACCACAAAAATTCTACACTGTATATAAAATACATCCTGGCCATTTATTTTTAGGGACAGACCGTGAGAGTGAGGGCATGCAGGATTTGGTGATGATGCTATAATGTCAGTATGATGCTATAATGTCAGTACGCTTTTCTGAGATATCATGAATCTCTTGATTCATTTCTTTTTATTAAATATTATATTATATAAATATTTTTAAGATACATTTAAATGTAACTGATTATTTACAATAATTTTGTACTTCTTTTTATTTTTAAATGTTTTCATTTACCTTCAAATACATTTTTTGGTTTTGTTTTACTTTTTATAAATATATCATAAATCAAAAAAATAAATAAAATGATTTGTGTAGACACTAAATGAAAAAAAAAAAAAAAAAAAATATATATATAATGAAGTGCATGGTGATACTGTACATATCGCATATGATATAAATTCCTTTTAAAACCGTCACTTTTATTATATTTTTGTCACATCGTCCAGACATTTATTTAAAATTTTTTTTTGCTTCTTCTTGAACCCCCCTCTAGTGAAACGCCAAGCGAAAAGCTTGACCCGCATGTCCTGTACATTTCTATTGCGGATTGATTGCTAATAAGATGCGGGGCGAACAGGGTTAAGAGTGTGCTGCATATTGCTTTGTTGAAGCCTGAAGTGCCACTAAAACAAGTGCTACGCTTTTATTCTCTCCTTCGCATCCTCCGATGGTACTCTGGCTACACGGTCTTTTGAGATGTCTACAGGGATTGCATCACTGAGTGGCACAGAGTGGTGTTAAAAGCAATTTGTTCTCCAGCCTACCTCAGTGAACTGTCCCAAACCCGCTTAATGCACAGAAATAACACGGCTCACTAGACTGTTTTTCGCAGACACCTGACGTGCCCTTCAACTGGATGGCTGGGGTGATTTAATTTAGATCAGTATATTTATTCAGTGCAAAGCCTCTTAGTATAGACTATTACTATTTCCTTTTTAACTAATGAGTTGCACTTGAGTGCTGGCCAAATTGAACCTTATTATCTGGCTTCATGTTGCATAATGATTAGTGGCATAAACCTCAGACTTCCACATGAGATGATTTAGATTCAGTGATTTGTTATTTGACGCTATCACTGAATCTGTTATGATGTGATATGATGATTATATGATTTAATTAAGGGCCCAAGCACTATAGGGTGCGCAGGACTCTCTTGTTTTCCTAAGGATTAATTTTTTTTCCCACCCAAAGAAATAACATTTTTGTAAGGTGTTTACAAAATGTTGTTTACACAGATGAGAAATCCAAAAAAGTAGATAAAGATCTACATTGTCTTAAAACGACTCCAGCTTGTTAAAATCCACTTTACCACTTCAGTGCTGTTATTTGATGAAAATATAATATGAAAATATGAACTAACCCCAGTAAAAATATTCAGTTGAACTTCTTTTTAAAATGATCACGATGCTAACATGCTAATACTAGAACTTAACTCTCATAGACCTCATTACTGAGAAATATAAGACAGGAAAGCCACTCTTGTACTACACTTATAAATGAAAAGCACTTGAATTCTGTGTGTTTACAGTGTTTAGTGTATAACTTTACTTTCAAGCAGCTGAATGGCTAATCATGTAGCTTAAAATTCTAATGTTGCTAGCATGCTAACACCAGAGCCTAAAGCTAAACACATAATTGTAAAGAAAAAAAAAAGACAGAAAAGGCACACAGGACTATTCTTATAAACCAAAAAGTGAATTTTATACATTATACTTTGTGGTATAACTTTGCTTTTAAGCAGCTTAAAGTGCTATATGCTAGCACCAGAGCCTTAAAACTCATTAGAAGGAGAAACAGGAGAGCTGAGGCGCTCTTCACTATTCAGTTGGTTGAAAGTATGCGATGTGAGGGGGATTTGAGTCATATTTTCGCATGGTTATCATTTTTAGCATTGTTATAACTCGTCTGAATGGGGCTGAATGGCTTGTCATGTAGCTTAAACGCTAGCGATGTTAACATCCCCTGTTGAAAGGCTTCTGTAACAAATAGACACTGCTGTTGTTCACCTTCCAGGAAGGCAGGGTAAAATTCAAACGATCTCCCCCCATGGGGCAATTGGAAACCCGAGAAGTTTCCTATCTCCAGTTTATCAGTGTGTGTTCCCTCCACCAGCCCCCCGTCTCTGTTATTCTTCAGCCCTGCTGACGGAAGATGAAAGCATAGCACAGATAAATGTTTGCGCTTTCCTGTTTTTATGGGGCTTAAATAAAGAACATACATTTGTTCCACTACTTTGAGGTTTTTCTCCCCCCCACCACACACAGCTCGTTTAAGTCCTGCTTTCCATTAAGGACATCGTCCAGGTCTCTGATGATAAGAGGACAATGTTGGTGCCCCTACGGGCTGGACCCTGAGGTCAGAGCTGTAGAACGGCGATTGTGAGTTTTTTTTACATGCTATAGGCCAGGCTCTGTGGGATAATGTTGTGTAATTAGAGCAACCCTGCCTTCAGGGGGTGGGCCTGTTTGGCCTGATTGTAGTCCGTGTAGAGCGCAGAACCTCAGGGCTCTTATTACTGCCAGCAGGTGCTTTATGGGGAATGTCAAAGCCGTTTTGGGGGGGAAATGCTCGGTTAACTTTTGGGGCGAGGTAAATGAGGAGAAAGGCTCTAATGTTTAACAGGCCTCCCGTGAGACGCGTGCGTGTATGTCACGAAGGTTACGCTGAGGGTCTGCTTGGGCTTCTTCCTCTAATCTAAAGGCTCTGCATCTGGACTGTATCACTTCTCAGCCAGAGATAAAGCACTGCTGTCATGTCCTTATGCCCATTTCCTCCAGAATGGGGCTGACAAATCCAGCCAGATAAAGGCGCTCAAATATTTCAGGATCGATTTTTATAATTCCCTTCATAAATCTCGTTCTTGGTTTATGTACAGAAACAGATCTTTAAACTGCTGTGCAGGCCATTAGCAGACGACTTCACTAAATGTGTGTCAAAATGTAAATGATTCTTTTTTTTTTCTTTCCCCCCTGTCTGTTAAATGAAGTGCTAAATTAGAGGCACATTGTGTGATCAATTTTGTACAGGGAAGATGTGAAAAAGCTAGTGAAGAGGATGCACGCCGCACTTCTTTTATCCTTAATTCATGTTTTCTCACATCGTTGCCGCGTCACGTTCCTGTCGTCACTACATTTTCAAAATGCAAAGTCTAAACGAGAGTCTGGAGAGCCATGTGTTTATGTTTCTGCTTTTACACTCCAACTCCCTAATTTGCTTTTTTTTAAACGTTTTGCTGAAATCCCCTCATTCTTCCCACCACACATATTCTCATCCCGGGTCTGAAACGCTGCCCTTTCTTTTTTCAAACCAGGCATTATCTTTGCTGCGGTGGCATTTTTGTGTGTTTGTGTTTCCTGCATGTGATGTTTGCTGCATGTTCGCTAAGCCTTGCACTCAGCATATTCGAGCACAGCCACGGCTCCACGTTACGGTCTCCAGGGCTCGAGGAGCCGGGAAGTGCTTAACTGGGCCATGCTCGCTGGGGCTAATTTTACACGTGCCTGGGCGACAGTGGCACACTAGCTATTGCGTTTCCCTGATGAAGGCTTTCTGCATGACTTGCCTCAAGTTGTACCGGAGAGATGTGCTTATCACTTCAGTCCTGCGTTTGCACGCTGCCCGTAAAGGGACCGGGGGAGTGAGTGCAAATGACAAGCTGGCCGAGGCAAAGCCTTCATTGAGAGAGTTAACCACTGTTAATCACGACCGTGGGTAACGAGGACAGTTTACAGCGACTGGGACGCTGTTAATTCTGACCTTCCCTGCTAGCATTAAATCCAAGCCCGGACGGAAATGCACCGTCCCCGTCCTGTGATTACGGCTTGAAGGAAATTAGTAGCAGGAGAAGAATCGAGAAGAAAACGAGAAGATCTCTTTCTAAGCAGCAGTAGTTTACCAGCCCACACAAGGACCTCCAAACACAACGGAAAGTGGATAAATAATAAATCCTGTACTAAAGTACTAATCTAATGGATATGTTGAGCCCTGTGTAAAGTTGAGACTCAGCAGTCTGCTGCGGCTGGATGGGGACAGATAGCAAGCTTTTTTTTTTTTTCTTTTCTTTTCTTCCTTTTTACAGACTCAGAATAGCAAGCAACCATCTGCAATCATGTGTGCAATAGCTCACTATCTACCTCCCCGAAGTGCTTTCTATTTGCCACATATGCACATCTTTCCATTTAATATTAGCTCCAGTTTTTTTTCTGTTCAGAAATGCGGGCTTTTTTCAATTCAGGGGTCATAAAGTTGACCGTGTGAGGTGGAAAACATGAGGTCTGCTAGCTGATGTAAACTGATATGCCATTATGCAGAGCGTTAAACATTCCCCTTGCTGTTCTTTCATCGTGAAACAAATGATTCACCTACAGTCTATGAAACACATGAGCGAGGGGGCTGCCGCTTTTTGGCCGCTGTCCGACTCGAGGGAAAAAAAAAAAAAGGTCAACAAACGTGCGCTCCATTCGCAGGTTTGATCTGTGGTAGGGCCATTCCTACCAGGGAGTTGTCAGATTTGAATTACAAGTCATGAATGCTCGCTTTTAGTAGCCAAACACATAAATCTGGGCTCTACACACCTCTCTTATGCCTCTCATTTGTGAGAAAGGGCCTCTGTAAATCTCGCCGTGTTAGTTGTTTCAATAAACCGCTGAAAGTTCCTCTCTTTCAGTCGCGTTCCGTGTTTTATCAGAGGTATTTCAGTGGTTTATTGTGCAGGCTCGTGCCAGCACTGACAAGCCTCGCCAGAAGAAGCACCACTTGGGCTTGGAGGTAGAAGGGAGGGCTGTGGGTGTGAAGAAGAACAGAAGAAGGGGATGATAGCGATAGCACGGGCGCTCGTGTCTTACCCATAATCCCTGTAAGGAAGCACAGATTCAGAGACATTAACTCCAGCTATTGTGGATCACTTTGTTTCTGGTGCTCTGCTTTGTTTGCTGCAAAAGAACCTTTAAGACTGAAAGGGAAAACAAAAGCAGAACTACATAAGCTCAGTCAGCATAAGCGAGCGTGTATTCACTGGTGGCAAACGTACCGTTTCTTTTCTCTCCTCTTGTCATGTGCAAATGATTTTGTATGGAAATCTGATCTCTTTTGTGCTGCTTATGGGGAGATTGGAATACAAGGGGCCTACTGTTTGCGGGCCTCGCTATGATTTGTCATTCTGGCAGTTGTTTCCACAATGATTGGATTTCAGGGACGTGGACTCGTGAAATATGGGCATAACTATTTACATTTTAAGGCCCAGACCTTTTACTCTGTTTCTTCTGTTTTGCTTCAAGAAGCACTGGACAGAAATCAGGGTTTATTTCATAGAGGGCGTACAAATTATCGGACATCGAGGAGGTTCAGTGCTGATGAAAGTTGGCAAAACATAAAACGTCTTTAGTAGTCATGGCTAGTTGGCTAGTCATGTATGCGTCTCTTGGCATTGTAGCAGGATATAAGGCAACTTTGTATGTACGTACATTATTTACGTATATTACTGTGTACAGTATCTGACAGCAAAACACGATAAAATGCCATTTTGGCGAATTATTATTCTCTGAGAAACAAGGTTAACTGTAGCAAAAAGTTTAATTTGTAAACTGCTATATAACCTTATTTAAGAAGCTTTAAACATCCACATTTTTGTGGCCATCCAAGCTTGCAGATTTTCGAGCAAAAGCCCATTAGTGTCATATGATCAGTGAAGAGAAGAAACTTCCTAAACTACATAGTGGCTGCCATTAGTGGTTTAAGCGTGTAAAAGGGTTTTTGGAGAATGATGAAGCCAAGAAAGGGACCTTTATACTCCAGCAGTCGTAAATGTGTAGTAAATGTACGTGTTTGCTTTCTCATAAAAACTCAATCAACATATTATTGATACTAAATTGAATCCTTAAAACATATCTGCGGATTGATTTATCAATTGTGCCAAAAACAGCAAAAGATGCATTTATAGCATTTTGAAAAATTTTACGCTTTCTAAACTCAAACCATTGTATAAATTTTTTTTTATCAAAGTTTTTTTATTTATTTTCAACCTATACAGAAAAAACACAAGAGAACACAAAACCCCCAAAAAAACACCAAACACAAGGATGCCATAACAATCAGATAAAATAATAATAATAATAATAATAAGTAATCTTCCCCACACCCTTCCTTTACAGTGCAATATTATCTGCGTTCATGCCCTCAGTAAAAGTTAAGAAGGACTGCCAAATATTATAAAATGTGCCAGTAGACCCTCTAACTGTATACCTAATTTTCTCCAGTTTAAGGCAGTACATCACATCCCTTATCCAGCGGCTAAATGTTGGGGGATCAGGATCTTTCCGTTGTAACTATTGTTTTCTTTTTATTACTCATGTGACCAAAAAAAATGTGCACAAAATATTGTTCGTTTGCGATACTTGTTTTTTCCTAAAACTGCAAAAATGGATTTATCTCATTTTGCTGTCAACCTGTTCACATATGAACAATTGAAGTTTTTTTTTTATTTTTATTTTTTAACATTTTTTTTTAGTTACACCACATCTCTGCACTTAATTTAATGTATCTCGTAGGCTAAATGGCTGTTGTGGAAATCTGTTACTTTCTGTTTCAAAAAGAAATGCATCAACATTCAAAATCCAATCATGGCTCCCAATCCGTTCCATGGGCACTTAAAAAAAAAAAAAAAAAAAAAGAGAGAGAGAGAGAAAGATACAGTAGAAAGTCTATGCACTGATGAATCACAGTTATATGATCTTTCTAATTCCTAAGGCAATGTCGCATCTCATCTCGCCTCCTCTCTCTCAGTCTCTTCCTGTCACTTTTTCTGTTTGCTTTTATCTTCCTGGAAATCTCACCAAGACATTACAGACAAAGCGGATTTTTTTTTCCACAGTTATTCTGAAATTATATCCTCAAAAAGCCCTAACAGGCTTGGCACGACTCTGTGCCCCTTTTTTTCCAACATGCTCTCTGTTTTTTTTTTTTTTTTTTTTTTTAACGAAAAAATTCTCATAATCAGTCTCATAATCTCCAAATGACTATAACGCTCCCGAAACCGTATACGGTTGTACTTGTGTTTCGGTGCCATATTGTTCAGATTACTCGTGTGGGTTGATGTCTTTGCTTTTATGCAAAAACAGTAGCCCCATTTTCTTTTGCGCGTAGCCTCTGGAGAAAAAGAAAGAGCTTTTGCTTGAGCCACCGTGGGACAAAATTGCTGTTTCTGTTTCTCTGTGAGATATGCTAGAGATGAGGCTTATAATGATTCGCTAACTAGCACCACACACTGCAGATTTCAGCGAGCTCCCACGTCCCATGAGGTGAAACTTTTCAGCTTAGTAGTGAAATGTCGGTAATTGATTTGGACTCGCAGTGTGGCTCGTTATTCAAACAGACCCTTCTATGCAATAATGGTTGTGGAGTACAGATTATGTTTTCCTTATGCTTTTTTTTTTTTTTTTTTTTTTTTTTTTTTAAGGAGAAATAGGAATGTAGGCCATATGCAGATTTCCGTTTGCATCCTCCGTTTTAACTTATGCAGTAGGCGCTTTAGATTTTACCGCCTTTATTCTTTCAGTATCACTCTCTCTCTCTCTCAATTGGATCGAGTTGATAAGAAAAGGCATTTCATGGGCTGTAACTGGTCATTTTCCCCAACTGTATCACACTTCATAAATTCCTTCCCTCTCCACCGATCCAGTCTTACAGTAAGCAGGGCCGGGCCTTGGATTAGCCTAGGGTAGCTTTAGCCAGAAAGGCCCACTATTCTTCCCAGATCACAATACATTAGGTGAGAGGAGGACGAATTAAGGCGACCCGGCTATATACATCATCCGGATGGTCCTGAGCCAGATGCCTTGCCTAGAGTTGTAGTGCTGCGTGGGGCTGCATGAGAATCACGCAAGTCGATGCCATTTTCCCTTTATTAATCTCATTCAAGCCTTGCTTTGTCTCATCTTTTTTTTTTTCTTCCTTGTCCTTTAAAGATAAATAACCATTCAGCAAAAGGTTTCGGATGGTAATTGACAGGCCATGTTAAATAAATCCACTTGCCCTCTGCGGGTGCCTCCTCTTCTTCCCTTCCCCTCCCCGACTTGCCCCATCTAATCTAACTAATGCTCTCTGTTTGTGTGCTGGAAAGTGAATTAAAAACAGCCTGACTCAATACCTGATCTATATCGCCCCAGCTAGTTGCATGCACATTAGCTGTTTCTCCACAGCTCCTGTAATTGCATTACAGTACTCCGAGGCTGTAACTATTAAGGACTTACACTGTCTTGGCTGTTGTTAATCATAGCCTCCGCAGGCCTCAAGGCTCTGATTAGGGGACTGATGGAGGGAGGGAACGAGGGCCAGGAGCCTGCCCCCAAAGCGCAGCAGAACTGTGTAGATGTTTCTGGGAAGTCTTGCTCTAATCAGCATCTTTCCTCTGGCCACCATTTTTCATTCCTTTTGTGTGATTCCCCACCCAACAACGTGGCCTGCTTCCCTTACTATATATATATATTTTTTTGGCTTTTTCTCCAGCTGCCCCTACTATCCGTCTTCATTCCGGCATCAAGAACATTCTCTCGACCACACCGTGTTTTTAAGCTTTTTTTGTTCCCCTGTGTGTTTTTCCTATTTTCTGATTTTGATAAGAGCAGGCAGATTTTTTTTCCCCTTCACTCAGGAAATGGCTCTGAAACTGTCTATTAAGTAGAAATATATCTCGAGGCACTCTCTGCAGTTTGACGTGCATAAGAAGTTGTTTTGCACCCGTATCCGTATCGCTCCTTGCGCAGTTGGATTTCAAGAGAGGAGACTGTTTTAAGAAGGCTGATAGTGTCTGACTTGGGGGGTGGTGGTGGTGGTGGTGGTGGGGCGTGTGGTGTATGCGACTTCTCACTGTAATCAGTAGATTGCTGCTGGGAGTCGTCTTTCATCATGCTCCCTGTGCGTCCTGCAAGGAGATGCGTGGCTCGGCGAGGATCCGCTTACACATTACAGACCCTCTACTTTTTTTTCCAGACTGCGAGGCAGTTTAGGGATACGGTTTCTGGGCGTATAAACGTTTCTACTCCCCCACTTTTTTTTTTATTTATTTATTTTTTCTTCTGCTAATGTCGGTTGTATGTAATTTATCAAATAGCACTGATTTGGGGTTTCGAGGATAGTGGAGAATGAACATTCTGCTGCCATCAGTTTTTACCTCTTTTATAGAGATATTGAAGTGAACCCAAGGTGCAGCGTTTAAAAATTTTATTACTTTCTAATTGTCTGATTTGTAATGATGGGCAATAGGGGGAGTCGGAGCGGAAAAGAAGAATATCTGTCAATACTAGAATAGAATGAAGAGACTCGCAGAACAAAGGCATTTCTTTCTTTTTATCTTTCTTTTTTTTATTTAGTGTCCTCTATAGAAGCACAAAGACAACTCGATTATTTTGGTGCAGTCAGAAAGGGCGAAAGGCTGCAGCTCCGTGGCCCTGACGCTGCAAAGCAAACAAGCGCGCCCTACATGCAAACTCCCATGCGACCCCTGTGCCTGCTCCCCTGACCTCCACAAAGTCACTTAAATTATTATCTTCTCAGCCTTTTCTTTCCCAGAGAGCACAGTTGGTCTACCTGCCAGCTGACAACCCGTGATCAATTACAGCAGACAGGGGTATCTGTGTCTGGGAAGCTCCCCGGGGCCGGATTTGTCAGAGATCAGGGCAAGGGG
>JAQMYG010000009.1:5860432-5873998 GCA_030014215.1 Clariallabes teugelsi | reverse complement strand
TTTGCTGTAATGTAATCGCATAGGCTGACATCGCGATTGCGATTGCGATATTATTAATCGTGCAGCACTAGTCCAAAGACATAGAAAAAAAAAATCTAATAAAGTTAAAGACTTGACGTTTGGTGAGTCAGTCTGGCTTTGACAAATAATCCCTCAGTGAGTGAAATCTTTGGACAGATCTGCCAGTGAGACGTTAATCCTCCGTGTTCATGCTGTTACTAGCCGTGTTCTCTCAGTCAGGTCAGGAGAGGTGGCCAGAACCTTCACTAACTACACCCCACACACATACACAAACACACACACACACACACACACTTCTCGCTCTCTAAACGCCCCCCCCTCCCCCTCCCTCCCTCCCCCATCATCTTTGCGTCTCGCTTCTCAGCTGTTCGAGTTCTCCACCCCGTCCACGTCTCGTCTCGGCACCCGTCTCCTTCAAAGAGCTGTTTGTTTTTTCCGCTGAAGTGTTTGCTTGACATTAGCCTTCAGTAATCCGGTTGAAAAGCCCTTGCCAAGCCGCCACCGTTTTTTCTTTTTTTTTCCCCCGGAAATCTCAGAGACGGATAACTCGTCTGCTTAATTAAGCTCATTAGCATTCGCTAAAGCTCATCCTGTTACTCCTTATGACTAATTTCACATAGGTTGGTATAAAAGCCCGGTTGTGGTGTCATGTGAAATTAAAGCAGCTCCGGTACATACTGTACACTTGGCTGACGGGTTGGCATTTCCGTGTCTCCGTCGTTCTCATCCTCCTGATTTGATGCAGGTGAATGCCAGGGGAGGAAAGCATACAGCTCCGTCTGACCCGCGTCCAAATTTAGTAATTAAATGCCTGAATACACTCAAGACTTTCTTCCGTTGGGAGAGAAGGACTAGAGACCTTCATCACTCCTGCGCTTTTGGATTACAGCGTTCAGGAAACCTGTTGCTTGTCATCGAGTCTGTCTGTTTAAGCCTGGTTCTTGGCTTGTTTTCACTTGGTACAAGGTGAAATATTCATCTTAGTCTGAAAATATCATAGCTATCACAGGATTAATCTAAACCACTAAAGACAAGCATAAAAAGTTGTGAAATATTTATTCATCATTTATTTATAGATATGTATTAATGAAGTCGACAAACAATAAATAAAATAAAAATCATAACCCAGACTTGTTCTTCTTTTCATGGGTCTAGCTTCACACACAAAGATATTCATGTGTGCGCTTGTTAGTCAGTCACATGACCATGATACATGTAGGGTAAGAACTCATTTTTCCTGACAAGTCCTCTTGAAGGGGACCTATTATGCAAAATTCTTTGTTATTTTCAGACATTCACTCTCCAGTCTGCATGGACACCCCAATAAAATGTCAGGACAAAAAAACAATTCTTGCTGTTTCTTGTTTTTCCAATTAAGCATTGGCCGGGGATTAAACAAGCTCATTTTCAAGCAGATTTTCGACCCCGATCATCCATAGCATTAACGGTACATACAGTTCATACATTAACATTGATTATCAATTATATACCAGTAAACTGGTGATAGGGCCCCCAGGGGTCACCCATGCCCGTGCGGACCAAAAGGCAGCTCGTCCAGTCCGATCCCACAGATAAGAAAATGCAGGTTAAATCACTGAAAAAAATCAATCATGGCTACTATAGAAAGTCACTAGAACATTAAGTGCACCATAGCTGGCCACACCCAGTGCCGGCAGTTCATAGGCCGAGCTCCAAATTCCCCAGATCTCCCATTGGATCGTCTGGATGAACAAATCCACAGGTGTCTTATGGAGTCATGTCCTGAGGGGCCAGGTGGAACAAGGGGAACCTATACAATACTGAGCATTATCAGTGTATGTATGTATAGATGGATAGATAGAACTTTATTGTCATTGCACAATACAGGAACTCGACAACAAAGTGCATCTACCAGAAGTGCACATATACTGTAGGCATTGAGCAACTTATAAGGTGCAGGTTAAACTAGTAGATTTATGTACATCTCACCCACTCTCACTCATCATCTATACTGCTTAATCCTGTAGTCGCGGAGGGCTGGAGCCTATCCCAGGAGACTTAGGGCACGAGGCGGGGTACACCTGCCGATTCATTGCAGGGCACACATACATACACACAATCATACGCTCATTCACACACTACAGGCAATTTGGGGAACCGGAGTACCCGGAGAAAACCCACCAAGCACAGGAAGAACAGGCAAACTCCATACACAGAGGCGGGAATCGAACCCGGACCCTGTAGGTTCAAGGCGACAGTGCTAACCACTAAGCCACCGTGCCGCCGATTTATGTATATATTATATTTTATATTATATTAAATAACATGGCACACACAGTGCCTTGCAAAAGTATTCACACCCCATGAACTTATCACTTCTCTTGTCAGCTTTGCAGTTGTGCCATGGACTTCATGATGCTGTTTGTTCACTAATGTTCTCTAACAAACTTCTGAGGGCATCACAGAACAGCTGTATTTATACTATTAATTAATATAATGAAATTACACACAGTTGGACTCTTGCGAACCACTGTACTGTATATAACACATTTGGGAACTTCTGTGAAGGTCCCAAACATGGACAGTTCCAGAAAAACTTCTTCACTTCTTCAAAGGGTTATTTGGGGTCGATCAACGAGAGAAACAGAACGAATTTCATATATACCAGATTGAAAAAAAAAATGAATATGTGACCTTTAAATGCTGCCTGTATTTTCTTGTTTTAGTTCAACGGTTTAACTGTTTTGTTTTTTGGCAGACAAAAACCAATTTCTGGAGCGTCTCTAAGCTGAAAAAACAAGAGAAAAACACAAAGAGGGAAGCGCAGAGATTTTTACCGCAAGATATTTTTGAGTTTTTCCATAAACTCGTTCGTGGTGTTAGTATTTATCATGTCATCATTATAAGATGACACAGAGAACTAAAGAAGCTGAAAGAGTAAAATGCAGAAAGTAAGGATTAAAGGCAGTTGTTGGATCATCCAGCGTGTCACATGGTGACACTGTAACACTCCTACTTGTGCTAAAAGTGGTTCGTAGCATGAATAATGTTGGATGAGTTAATGCGAGTCTTTTAGTGTGTGTGTGTGTGTGTGTGTGTGTGTGTGTGTGTGTGTGTTTTAAAAATGATTATTATTATGAAGAGAAACATGAGAAATGAGTGAATAATCCCTCAAATCCTCCACAATGGCTGCTTTTGTTTCACTTGTGATAGCATAATTGAGCCGCAGGTACTAGCCGTGCCGGCAGGAATTGGTTTTCGCTATGTGAGGTGTAGCGAGGTTTAATGTGCCATATAGTAGAGCAAAAAAAAAAAAAAAAAGTGCAAAATTGCACAAGGTCTTTCCCGTCTTTGCGTCGCTCTGGCTTTCAGACGGGAAAACGAGTCATACGTAAACAGGCCTGTTCTTCTCGCTACACGCATCTCTTAAACACATTAAAGCTGCAGCAAAGGCGCTGTGTTTTCTGTTGTTTGTATCAATTTGCCTGGTTTCCATTACATATGACTCTACCCACAGTCCACTCCGGGGAGACCGACATACTATACGCCACCACAAAAGTCACTCTGCAATCAGGGTCTGTTTACCAGCTCCAGGTCAAGATGCTCTTGATGGCGTCCCCCCCCCCCCCCCAACCCTCCCCCACCAACCACCTCGCAGGCTTTCTGTGTGTGTATATACTGCAGGACACACACGCAAGCTCTCTGTCATGCACAAGAACGAGGTTAACCGGCTGCTTAAGGTCACGGCCAGTCGTCTCTCTTTCTGTAAATAAGAGCGAGAAACAAAAGGGCCCTTCATCAGCTTTTAACGCCTCATGGGCCGAGCTGCCCTCCAGCCCATTACCTCTGTCCGGTGTTTGTTCTTCCATTCCAAATATTGTTTTATCACTTTGAAGGAAAAAAACCAGTAACAGCAAACCGAGGGTGTCTGAAAAGCCCGTCGTTTTTGGGGGGCGGTACAGTTCCTCCAGTCCACGAGGCTCCTCACTGTATGCAGAGCAGCCACATTCGCTCTCTTACACACGGCTCTGAATTGGGCTTTTGATGCTGACTGCCCCTGACGTAAACAATGTAGCCTTTCACGGGTATTTTCTCCCTTATAATTAACTTACTGAAACACCCCCACCGCCCCGACGTTTATTTTCCCGAGCCCGCCTTCCACCAGGTCTGGAAAAGCCACAAAAAGACACAGGGAGAGCCTCTATAAAGAGAGAGAGAGAGAGAGAGAGAGAGAGAGAGAGAACACAGGGTGTGTGAGAGGAATTAGACCGACCGAAAGAGAGAAAGAGCCCCTATTGAACTTTTCTCGCCTCGTGGCCTTTCTGCGCCGCCACAGAAAAAGAGAGATGACACAGCAGAGCAAGGTACCGACTCTCACAAAGTTATCTGACCCCAGTGTGCTGACTCGAAGACCCTCAATTCTTGTCTTTCTAATGTAGAGCAAACAGCTCTTGAGGGTGTAACGAAAAGGAAGAGAGAAAGAAAGAAAGAAAAAAAGAATTCAATACTGCAGGCAAGCTGGCGCCTCTAGAGCCTGTCATCTGTAATGCTCCCAAGAAACCCACTATGTCATAAAATAATTGTGGGAAGACTTGTGGAGTATTTATATAGCGCTTCCTGGAAACAAACGAGAGACAAACGGCTTGAGTGTCCAGTCATAATGACTGGAGAGGCCAGTAATGGAGGGAGCGTGGAGTATTTTAGTAGAAGTGTGTGTCTGTGTCGGGGAGTTAGCGCTGAAATAATTGTTACACACACACATACTGTATATATACTGTATATATAAACCTAAAAAAAAAAAAAGAAAAGTCAAACATTTTCTAATCCCCTTAACATGGTTAAGGTTTCCCATGTGGCCCACAAGACCTTTTCTCCCACAGTTAGAAGTGAAGCACGGTGTAATTAACCCTAGAAAAATATCAAGCAAGACGGCGATAGTGCCAGAAGTTGCGCATAAATTTATTTAATTGTTGTTTTTACTTAAACTAGCCTGTTAATCTAGTACTTCCTTACTGTGTGTAACACTAACACAACCTTTTCCAAAATATTGCACTTGTATGTGTTGTGCATAATGTTAGATAGATAAAAAAAAAAACATAATTGACGTGATAAGGCACTGCTCTGTCCAGAACGGTCCGTCCACAACAAGAAGTTATTATTATTATTATTATTATTATTATTATTTATTTTTAATAAATAAAGGTATAAAGGTCCCATATTTTACCATTTCTTTCTATAAGTTAACATAGGTCTCAGATTCCTACCAAAGTCTATCAGTTAATACACCAGCTGAAATATTTCTCTGATAAAGTTTTTTTGTAAATACCTCAAACTCCTTCAGGGTCACTACTCTTCCAAACACACCATTTCAGTGTCAATATAAATGAGCTACTTCTTGAGCAACAAGCTGGAGGAGGGTTTCTCTCATAGGAGGTCACATTAGCTGGAACATGTTATTGGCTTATTTAGGCCCCAACAAAATTAGAAAAAGAACAAACGGCATTAAATGTTTTTTTTTTCTCGTGATTTTTGATTGCACATGTCCACTAGAGACCCAGCTTAAACGTCTAGAAATGGCTAGATGAATTTTGCACAATACGCTTTCATACACGCACTACCATGCACATTCACTTTATGTACCTTGCCAAACAAACTTCTGATTCTGATTAATGTTCGGAAAACTAATGTAACTGGTTCCTTTAACAGAATGTCCTGGTTCTTTGGTCCAGAGCTGCCACTTAATGTAATATCTTTCCCCCCTGCCTCCCGCTTTCTCCTGTCAGACGCATACTGTCTGCTCTGCCCTTTTCCTTTTATTCACAATTGATAAGGTTCAATCATTTATCATAGACCATACACTATAGCCACAGACCACAAAATAAGCATTATCGACGCATTCGCCTTCAGTAATGTGTGTTTCCGCACCTCTACACGACCTCTGTAGTCCTCCGCTGCACCACACTCCAGTGAGCCGTCAGCCTTAATTATCACCACCATTTACCTATCCGGCCACATCGGGATTGCGGAGAGCGCTCTAACGTTTACTCGCTCTGACACGAGTCCATACTCCGGGCAAATTATTGTGCTATGCTAGGTCCTTTTCACGCGGGGCCTATCCACAGGGACGGCATGATTACTATAGTTTGCGGTCGGCGATCACTCACTCAACCAGCCCCCGACTCGACCCAGCATCATGAATGTGGCTCTTTGTGTGGACAGCTCATTGTTTTGTTCTTAGATGTGAGGTAAGATATGACTTCATTAGGATGATGTGTTGAGACGTCTAACCATAACAATGTTTCATCTTGGGTCGAGTGGGTAAACTCTTCAGTTTTATGAAGACCTTTGATGAAAGGCGAACTTAAAAGGCTTGGCCAAATCATAATCGAGATGAGAAGACCTTCGTAGTCAAAACTACCGCTTTCAATTTTTAAAAGCGGTTCTTCCACCGGAGATTTGACTCAATTAGATGCCACTGATTACCTTCAAAGATTCCTTTGCCCTGCTTATGTCTCCTTTTTTACCTAGCCGAGATGAGATGTCTCAGCCAGCAACTCTGTACAGCCAGCGTTGATGAATTATAGTTGACAAAGCTCTAGTACTGTTGCCTTCCCGCCCCCATTCTTCTGCCATTTGCTTTAAAGAAAGTCTTTAAAAGACCTGTGAGGACAGCTCAGGGAGCGGCGCATTCAGGCAGGATATAGCTTCCCCAGTAGTCCGCTGATGCCAAGCCAAGGTGGTAGTTATCCTTGGGAAAAGACATTTCAGGATGCTGCCAAAAGCCATGTAGCTTTAAGGTAGGAGTAGCCATCATTGCGGACAGAGCACTTGCGAGAACAATTGGCCCTGAGAAACGCTTGTCAAGGGCAAGGCAATGGCGAAGTTCTCAACCCGCAACACCGTAGCTAGGAGTGTACGCAGGGAGCCTTGAAATTAATTCGAGCCGATGTTTGAACTGTGTGGTGCTTTCAGTGGTACTTCAGTGGTTGCTGCTTTTAAAAACATCTCACATGAGGTGAGAAAAGAAGAGCTCTGGACCTCTGAACCTGCTGAGAGTCAAAAAAAAGGAAAATATTGCTTTATGGTAGCCTCGAACCTATTAATTTGTACCTCTGATTACACCTTTAGAGTGCTTTCACAGCCTCCGCCTAGGCAAAGGTCAAGCAAAGAGAACTTCCAGCTTAAAATAACCAAGCTTTTAATAGTGCCGCAAACTCCGCCATTAAGATGAGCATTGTTGAATTTGTAATTTTAGACACCCCCCGCACCCACCTCCCTTCCTCCGTAGAGCTTTCGAAATGTGAGAACGGGACTTCGCCAAAGAGATGCTGAGAGTTATTAGCAACAGTAAGTACTTAACCTCATCCAGACCTTCTGGCTTCCTCCCCTCTGGCTGAACTACTTACCCTCTTTTGCTTGGGGAACATGAGAAGAGTGGTCACCTTCTGGAACCCACTGCTCTAAATGATTGAACAGGTCTCGGTCTGAGAGTGAGGAAATGAAAAGCAAAGAGCGAGCCAGCCAGTGCTCCTGCACGCCCTGAACCGCACTACCTCCTCCCTACTCGCTGTCAATCTAACTGGGAACGAGCTGAGCCGAGGCATCAGAGATTTTTTTTTGCCGTTGCCCTGAGCACCCAGCGTCAGAGATCAGCTCATTGTTTCCCAAAGAAACAGCCCGCTGTGCTACATCATAGACCTACCTGCTGTGTGAGGGGCCTCAGTCAATTCTTGGCGGCTCATGTATTTTTATTTTTTTCACACTATTGTTTTGTTCAGATATGGCATGGTATACCGAGCCTGAATAACTTTCATAACAATGCCACTATTTACTTCGTCCTGGAGCACTCCGAACCCTGTATAGGAGCCTTTCGTGAAGTTCATAAGTGAAGTCCATTCTTTTGAATCCTCACCACAAATATCCTCGTCATGTTTTTTTTCCACGTCTGTGGTTTAAATTTGTTTTTGTAAGAACTTGGCTTGCGCACTGGGCACCAATGATTTGGAAGCTCCCGCCCAAGCACATCATCCATTCAGAGAGCTAAGCATGAGAAAACTAAGTGCAGCTTTTGGAAGAAGGTCAGATCTGAACGCTTTCCAGCTGTTGCAGCAGACTTGGGCCCTGTACTGGCACTCAGATATTCAAGTCACTCTGAATGGAGGCGTCCGCTTTGATAGTCCGACCTGCTTACCACCCAGTGCTTCCACGGCCCACTTTGATCAGCTCCAAATGAACTGACCAGTAAGGGAAATATTTATCATCTGTCTTCTCAGTTGGCCTCTCTTGCCATTGCTTGAGAAGGTTTTTTTTTTTTTTTTTCCCCTTTTTTCCCTTTTTTTTCCCCAACCAACCTGTTTTATCTTGAGTAAATGTTTGCTGGTATGTAGCCCTAAGAAATATTTCACTAACTTGCAGAAAACTTTCACCAAACTTTATACTGGGGAAAAAAAAAAAATCAATGTAGTGTATTATGCTAATCATATGGATGTGGAAGCCCAATGCAAATGAAGGGGAAAAAAGAAAAAGATAGAGGGTTATTAATTTGCGGTGGTATTCTTTCTGTCAAGCCTTATGGGAACGCCATAGAAGTCCGAGAGTCCAAAAGACACCATGGCTTGACCTCGTTTTTTTTATTTTGAACTTCAAAAATCGTTTGGATTTATGAGTCCTCTGCTTCGCTTCACACGCGGGCTCCGGAGTGTTTTCTTTTTCCTTTATAATACCTTATTGTTCTCTTAATCCATGTGTTGTTCATGAATGTGCTCCCTGCAGATGGTATTCTAGGCATATGTAATTTATAGACGGTGTGGCACAGCCTCCACGGTAACGCTGAAACACTGTTCAGTCCCTATCAAGACCCCTTCCTAACACTGAACTGATTAATAGCCTCCCATCGCCGTGCCATTCATCATCTTTAAAATGGAGACGGGGAAAAAGGACATGAGAGTAAGGAGAAGCACAGAAGGGGGGGGGGAAAAAAAAGAAAGAATGCGAGATAGATCCTTTAAATCACCCTTTCTGTCCTCTTTTCTGTATCTCACCTTCCAATTTCTTTTCCAAGTGTTCTTGGTATCTTGCTTTTCCAGACACGGTATAATTGTTTGTCGGTGCGAGTGCGCGGTACACAGGCACGCTGAGAAAATGCACCGTAGCCTAGAATAAGAGCTGGCAGAAAGGTGACTCACATATGTTCTCAGCCTGAGATGGAACTCTAGGTATCAAGGTCAGTTAGAATTTTTTTTATGAGGCGCATCCAAATTCCTCTGTTGTAGTAAGTCAGGGTTCATATGCTTTGGCTCGCAGTTATCAAGAAATAAAGAGGCTCGTTAGAGCAAATCTCAATTTATGCCTCTAATTTATTTTTCACTGCTTAATGTCAGCTTTCAGTGAGGTTATATGGCAGCCATCAGCGGTAGGAGTGGAGCAATTACGACTCCCATCTCCTCAAGGAGAGAAGATAAGAATGAGAAATGAGAAATTTACAGTATCAGACTTCATCCAGAACCGTTTCTTTCTTAGCGCTCCTTCCAAGCTGACCGGGGGAAAAAAAATAATAAAAAAGGAGGATTGCCCGAGCGCTCTTAAAAAAAAAAAAAAAAAAAATTGGCTGAGAAGTGCTCGAGCTGACAGATCGTTCTTTTCAGGGCTCAGCTTGTCACAAGTATGTCCACATATCCAGTGCCCAGCGTTGGTGGCTCTGCGCTTGGCTCTGGTTCCAAACCTCCTCTGTGCTAATGCTACCCGAACTCCATCAGCCCAGTGTGTGCTCTGGCATGCCGTTGCAAATGTGCCTCCCCCATTTTCTGTCCACGCCACTGCAGGGCCAGACTGAGAACCTCCGGGGCAGCTGGTCTGCCTGATGGGTCCAATTCATCAAACCGGTGAAGGAGGGAGGTCCGAGGGGGCCCGTGAGCCGGGGGCCTGTTGTTGACTTTATTGTGATAGTTATTAAATAAACCCTGATTAGAGGGCAGCGATAAGAATGCTTTCAAGTTGCACAGTTGGGAGGTGCGTTCCAGACCTGGGCCCCAGCCACACAGGAGGAGATAAAGAATGAGGAGCGCTGCACAAAAAAGAGAGGGAGAGAGGGAGTGTTAACAGTTATCCAAAAGACGGATGACTTGCCCTAGGCCTGGGCTGAATGTCAGAACACCCCTCACGGTGGTGCGGTGCAGCGTCCAGCCCCCCGGCATATACAGGCTTTCATTCCCTCAGCAGGAGAAGGGACAGCTGGGAAGGAGGAGGGGCCGGAGTAGGCTGACTCTTCAGTCGAGGTATTAACCAACAGCCAACAGTTGGCATGTGAAAATCAGTTCGGTTGTTCCCCCCGCTTCTGCTCACAATCCCGACTGCATTGTAATTGCAAGTCGCCTCCAGTTCTACAGTCCCCGCTTTCCACACCCTGCCACCCAGCTGCTGGAGGACGAGCAGGCCCAGGCCTAGAAAGACCCCAGGGGTAAAAAGATGACAGGAATTGTGATTTGGGACTGTTTATTAGTTGTTTATTTATTTTTTTTCCATACAAGCATTTTAAATGCTATTTCTGTAAACACTCCCTGGACGCCTATTGTGTGTTTATTCGGAGAGTTCACTCACGTTGCTGAATGCCAAGTTCCAAGATGACGGCGCTTCGGGCTTACGCTGTGAGACCGGCATTGAGGCAGCTGCTGAATAAGGAGGGTTCTCCGGTTCTGCTCCAGGGGACAAGGGCGGGGGCAGATTAAATGCAGGTGGGGGGTGAGTGGGTGGGGGGGGTTCGTTATGCCAAATTATTAGTGTAGAGAATTACCCGTGTGGCGCTTCATTACCAATAAACAAACCTCAAAGACCAGTGAACACACACACACACACGCACGCATATATACACACACATAAAAGAGAACTCCTCCCTCTGGCTTTAGTCTAATTGTCTGCTTAATTAAAACAGGGTGGACAATGACAAAATCGTCTGCCGTAATCAATTCATTCTGCCTCTTATTTCCTTTACATTAAATACATAAATCTGTTTATTTTTGGCCAGTATCAGCACCAGCTGGCTTATTTATTATAATTTATTTTTTCATTTAAAATATCCAAATGCTTTGTGGACTTCCTCATATTTCCATTTTGAGTGGGCGCATTTAAAGTCCTCAACACTGCAGGAAAATAAAGGAAAAAAAATATCTATATATTAAAAAAACAGCACTTTTCCCCCATAAGAATCTTGATGGAAGTACAGTATGAATAATAACATTTCAGCGAAACCAGTTCCACGTGGGAGCTCGGAGCACAATGGATTCAGTAAACTACATTACCGAGCTTCTGTTGAAAGATGCATGGCTTCCTGTCAGCTCCAGCATGCCGTTGTCATGTATCTGCTAAAGCTATTGAGCGCCAACGTGAAACAAGAGTCCCTTATGTCTGTCTTAACGCCGCGAAGTAGTACCATGGCATTAACACAATGTCTCAGTGCAGGTGCGCGTGAGCGGGAAGCTTTCTAACCACATTTACAGTAAACAAGAAATAAAAAAAATATCCAAGAATGTGAATGTTTCTGTTTCGGTGTCAAGGAGTTTGGGTATAGACCTCAAAACCTGTATTGTTTAATTCAGAAATTGTGCTAGCTGAGTCACTAATAGGGTCTACGATCTGCCTGAGGCGTTTTTTTATATTTTTTGGGGAACTTTTTAAAATTAATACTTTTACCAGACGCCAAATGAGGAATAATAGTCCTGCTTTTTTGTCCTTTTCCCTTTTTTTGTATTGGCCATATTTTTCCCTAATGTGACCTCATATAAGGTTGACCCCTATGACAAAGAAGGCACAAAGCACTCCCCTTCCCCCCCCAAAAAAAGTTATTACCATCATCGTTATTTTTATTTTTATTCCACCTACTTGTAGTAATGAAGTCGGAATTTAAGTTCCCTCCAGAGAGGTGCGAGTAGCATTTGAGAACAGAAATAAATATAATGGGGAGCAGGGCTAGACCGAGGTAACCTTTTAAAATGTGTACCTGTCTGCCTTCAGTGCTTCAACCCAATAACAATGACAAGGTTGTTCAATTTCAGAGATCCAGTACTGGCGTAACATAAAGCTCTGTACAATCAAATACCATGGTATATTGAGAACAGTCAGGAATGTAATGCAATGCCAACCAGAAATAAAATAAGTCGCGATAATAATAATCATAATAATAATAAGGTTGATGTAATAATGTCGGTTTGCTTCAGACTTGATTTGTCACTGTTATTTTCGTACGAAAATGATCTTAATCATATTTCCCCCAGGTAAAAGTCTGGATTTAAAATAAAACTTTATTAAAGGTGGCCTATTATATTATTCACCTTTAATAATTTCTAAAAGGGTTTCCAGTGTGTGTGTGTGTATGCCTGCTTTTATCTTTTTTCTACTTCTGTATTGTTCAGGGTTTAAAGATTTTCCCTCTAATGTGACCTCATATAAGAAAATCCCCGCCCCCCCGGCTTGTTTCTCAGCCCTTTTGTTCTACTCCAGAGGGGCGTGGTTAAGCAGTAGCTCATTTACATAAACGACGAAAGGCGGAGTAAAATAAAGTGAGTTTAATTTTGTAAACGGTGCGTTATCTGAGAGGTCCAGTATTTCAGCTGGCGCATTAACACACTCTTTGGGAGAGCTCTGAGATGTGTGTTAAGTTAAGTAAAGAAATAGAAACATATGGGACCTTTTAAGGGTTATTCCGTTTGTTCGCTCGAGGAAGCATTTAGATATGGAATAAAATGCAATGAAAAGTTTTGTGCCACTATAGGAAAAAAATCGACGACGAAGTGGTGTGGTGGAGCTGGATGTAAAGTGAAGATACTGATGTTACCAAGTCATTCTAACACAGCAATTGTTGAAAATGTTATAAAAAAAAAAAAAGGCACGTCTTTTCCGTTGCATTAAATGTTGCCATATCTGCAGAAAAATGGCTTCTTTTATTACTTATGTTATCAACGTTAAACATTCCATCACCAGCCAGTGTTTTTATCTCCCTTGTGAAATTAATGACAAAACTTTCCAGTGAGTGGAAACCTCAAGTTATAGCTCTCTCATCCGACGGTGTTAAAGCGCTCATTATTGAGAATCTGTCTAGAATCGCTAATTAAAGCTCCCCTTACACATTACCCTATCAGCAGCGTAACACGTTAAAATTTTTATTTTTTTTTATCGTCCTGAGAGTGCTGACAGTCCACTTTACCAGTAAGATGTTGCTATAGAAACGATAACGTGATGGGACAAGAACATTAATATAAACCTGTGATTTGTCTTGCGGCTGCACCGCTGTCGGAGCCGCTGTTGTAGAAAATCAATCAACACCTTCTGATGAACCGGAATGGAGAAGTCAACAGCGCTGTCGAGTTAAAGGTTACATATAGAGAGGAGATCTATGACAGAAAGAAGGATGTGCTTTAGGCAAGGGTTCGCAAGTAGGTCCTGTTTAGGAAAGGATGTCCGAATGTACCATGACCTGGTTCTCATGAGACCTGAGTTAGCATTAAAGTGCCCCTATTATGCCATTTTAAAGGTTGCTAATATTGCTTAATGAGTCTCTTAAAACAGGTTTACATG
>JAQMYG010000009.1:5827319-5851884 GCA_030014215.1 Clariallabes teugelsi | reverse complement strand
TCCTGGGATAGGCTCCAGGTCCCCGCGACCCTGAATAGAGGATAAAGCGGTATAGAAGATGACTGACTGACTGACTGCCACGGCAACCGATTGGGCCACAGATTTCAACCTACATTATACTGTAACCTATCGGGCGACAGCTTTCAGTCTAAGTGGCACGTAATCTATGGGCCCACACAGGAGTGACACTACAACCTATTGGTCCACAGATTGCGTCATTTCTCACTGTAATGTATTGGAAATCAGCTCCTGGCCATAATGATACCACTGTAATCATTTGGGTCACAGGTTCCAGCCAAATGCTACTGTAACTAGTAGCCCCCTGGCCTACAGGCAGAAAACCACTGTAACCAACTGGTCCATAATACTAGTCAAAATGTCACTTTACCTAGTCAGTTGATGGTTCCCAGCCCCAAAGGTCGCTTAACTAATTGTGCCATGGTTTCAAACTGAAATGCCACTTTAAACAATTCAGCCCTGCTTGACAGCCAGAATGGCATCATATTTAAACGAGGAATAATTTCTAGCCCACATTCCACTGTAACCAGTGAGGTCATAGGTTCTAGCCAGTATGTGATATTTAAACAGTTGGTAGATGGTATCTAGCTAAACTGCCACATAAGGCCATAGTTGCCTTATAAAATGCCTCTTTAAGAAACTCAGCCCACAGAACGGCACTGCGTCCAATCGAGGATTAGTTTGCAGTCAAAACACCACTATAACCAACCGGGCCATTGTTTCAATCCAGATTGCCACTGTATACCATTCAGTTCTTTATTTCCAGCCAGAATGTTGCTGTAACCGGTCTAGGGTCAGTTTTTTGTTTTGCTTTGCTTTCAACCCCAGTTTATGGCGAAAAATCATCTGTTATCAATGAATCATAGTTTGCAGCCAAAATGCCTCTGTGACCTGCAAAGTGTAAGGGACTGAAAAGCATTGGCTGCTTATCAGGAAGGAATTATGATTTGTTGTTTGGCAGTAGTCTTTAATCACTGTAAATGTATTTGATGCATTGTTCGATAAAAGTTAAACAAACATTCATTCATAAATCTTTCTATTCAATCATGATGCTGCATGATGCAATCACTCGAGCCCACTGCTTTAAACTCTCTCACTGAAGCGGTATAATGACTTTACAATGCTGTCGGGTAACCAAGCAAAAAGCTTTGCATTTCTTCTTTAATTGATTTCTTTACCTAGTTTCATGTAGTACACCAAAAAATATCGCTTTCACAGTGCTTTTGCATTAGAAGGACTAGCCAGTGATCCATTTCTCTTCGTTTATGATCAATGATGAGCTCTCTTAGCGAGGAGACAGCACTGCTGTTGGTGATTTATCGATTTTGTTGGAGCCATACCGCGTGCATGATAATGAGCGATTTAATACGTTGCGAAGCTGTGAACGTTGAAGTGTTCTCAAATTATTATAACACCGCCTCAGTGCCTTTTCATCGACTTCTCCTTCCCAGCTATCTTTTTATGTGGTTCGTGTGTTGAAAGCCACACTGGAATTACATCCATCTGTTTACAGCGGCTCGGGCCGGTGGATAAACATAGTTAGCGGATTAGCATGTTGGCAGCAGCCAGGCGAGTTAGCGTGTCGGAGTTTTAACACTTTTCATGGCGAAGAGGGTGTAAAAGTTGGTGTAGGTTGTCAGGATACTATGCACATGTGTGAAGATTTTTTTTCCCCATTGATCTGTGATGTTTTATTATTGTAAACTCCGGACATCAAACAGTACTTTACTCTTACTTTACCCTACTTTACAAGTTTCTATTTAATTTGAAGTGTTGGATTTTTTTGACCGTATGTTTTCATCGGTGTTATTTCTTTTGACCTTGGCGCTATTTGTCTAATATCCATGGTTGTGGAGAGGACAGCTTGTTCTGGATTAATCCTGGTGAACCTTGGCACCGTACATCCAAATAGAAGGTCTTGACTGACAAATGCATATTTATAACTTCTCCGGTAATGCTTCTTCTTCTTGCCTGAGGGCTTACATCTACGCTTTGATCTTGCAATGTCTGTGGGTGCTGAATCAATAGCACAGTTCGACAGGACTCTGTTTCTGGGGCATATTTTATATTCAGATCATCCGAATCTAATGCTGTTTTCAAATTCAAACAGTTTCCTGTCGTAACTGTACATTGCGGAAGCAGATACATTCTCTGCCAAAGCCTGCTTGCAATTCAGGTCTGAATGTATTCAAGCCACTACTTTCCCCTGCTTGACTAATCCCTATTGTGGGTCTCTTTCCTGCTCCTCTCGTCATGGTTTACTTTTGTCTCCGACCAAAATAAGTGAACGTCAGAGGAAAGGCAGGTGACGGGCTACAGACCCGAGGACTTGTACTAATTAACTTGTTTAAACAAACTTGACAAGGGTTCGGAAAAAAAAAAAAAAAAAGCTTTCAGTGCTCCCCCTTCTTCCCCCCCTTCAAAAAGCCATTACCAGGAAGGGGGCAGGAGGACAGCGAGGGGGCCAAACAGCTGTGTCACCATTACTGATAGATAGAGAACGCATACCTCTGTCTTCTCCTCTCTCTCTCTCTCTCTCTCTGCTTCTACCTCATCTTTTCTCCTTTGAGATGGAGTGCTTTGAAGACCCAGAGCTAGATTATATGGTGCTTAGGGGTCAGGGCCTGTCAAAAACTGGGAGCTTTGTGAGCAGTTCCAGACTTCTGACAAGCTGACCTTTCATCCATAGTAAACAGGAGCCAAATTTCAATGTTTATCACTCTGAGAGGGTCTGGGGAAGCGAACGAGGGAGGGCTAACACAGCAAAATTCAGCCAGGAAAAGGTGAGTGTATACCCTAAGGCCTTTACTCGAACAGGATGAAAATGGGGGGGAAAAAAGGCTCCATATGTGCTCGCCCAATTCTGATCTTCTGCATTGTTTTACCTGAAGGAAACGTCCACCGTGAAACCGATAGAATGTGCTCGTGTTTGAATATTTGCGAGAGGATTATGATTAGGGTGCAAGAGGATGATGATGGAGATGTTCGTACGGGAACGGGACGAGATGGAAGTACTTAAAGGTAGAAATGAAGCGGATGTTGATTGACACCTGAATGATATGTTGGACATGTAGAAAACCGACAAACACACGGCAACTACAAAACGGCGCCCCAGAACATCACACATTTCCTGCACGCGTCCTTATAATTTTCTCATTAGTACTACCTACAACAGGGAGAGAATAAAGTGGGAGGAGAGGGGATGGTGGAAGGAGGAAGCGCATGAAAAATGATCTCATGAAAGTGGACTGTGTTCTTTGCTAGGGGAAATTACATTACCGTTATTGTTGACGCTGCATCAGTAAAGGCCGTCCCAGCTCCTTTGTTCCCACGGGTTTTTTTTATAAATTTTTATTTTTTTTGCAGCATGCTCTGCATCTTAACCTTTATTCTTCTCCAACGACAAACCCTGCTTTCGCAGTCACAACACGATACCTAGTCAGCTCCTGTAAGTGATTAGATACTTGGTCCAACTAACTCGACTAACTCATTCTCAGTCCATTCCAGGTAAATTACGGCTCAATTATAGCTACTAGATACCAGGAGAACGCCGAGTCTCAGAGTCAAATGAGCACTCTGCGAGGCGTACGTGTTCGAGTCCTGCTATTGAAGCCTAATAGAGATGTGACAGGCGGAAGATTGAAGCTGAGCGTGAGAGAGGCCGAGGGAAGGACCTTTCGCTCTTCAAAGGGAAGTGGTTCTGAGGATAGCACCAGGCGCAAGCGATCACACATATTGTAATTAGAGAAAAGACCATTATCTCACAAAGATGTTTTCCTTCACAGGCCAGCAGAATATTTGCCTTGAGGATTTGCTGCCGTAAGTTAATAATAGAAGTGTTCAGGTTCATTAGCGAATGCACTTCCGAAGGGCTAGATCTGTAATAGGAAAAGTCTTTTCAGCTCTCTGCACACATATATTCCAAGTCATGCAGCACTTTCTTTTTTTTTTCTTTCTTTTCTTTCCTCTCTCCGTCTTGTCACACTCACACTTGTAATCACTTTCTTTATATGCACTTTCTTTCCTGAGACCGAGATTAAGCCTTCTAATGAATTTCGAGTCTCTCTTTACAGTTAAACGTCAGAGCGACTGAAAAAATTAAGTCAGGGCAAATTTATCTCCAGTGATGTCGCTGTTTCTGCCATTTGGAATTAACACATTTATTAAACCAATGATCTGAGACGTTCCTTATTAATTGGCGAAACCACTCAAAGGCGCTGTTGGGAAAGCGCACAGCAAAAGCTAGAAGCCAAACCCGGGGCTGTTAATTAGCAGCCAAAAATCGCCCACTCGGTCTAAAGCCCCATCATCACCCCTTTGCAGTTGTAGATTAATAGCTCGAGCTCATATAAAAAAAAAAAAGAAGCTCATTTCGCATCTAGCCGTAATAGCTGCCGAGACCCTCGCAGGCCCTCCGAGGGCAGTCTGGAAACAGTCGCGTCTACACCTTACGTAGTGCTTCGCTCCGAGGCTTTTGCTTGTCAGCATGTGTCAGTTCAAAGGCAGCTGCACCAGGAGGCACATGGTACTGTAGTATCCAACCAAGGTGGTGGTGGTGGTGGGGGGTGTAAAGGTTTGCGTCCATAGGGCTTGGAATTAGCCTAAGTGCTGCGCTAGATGTGGGAGGTGCTAACGAGAAGAGCAGGCCGCCGAGCTCTGATTGAGTTGCAGCTGTCAGACACGTCAACGGCAGTCGCTCCGGGCTGGACTCTCGCCCCCTGCGCGTGCAAACCTAACCTGGGTGGTCACATGGCTTTCATTAGTCGGGGCAACATGCACAGCGTGGAGTTGAACTGAAACAGAATGATCTTAAATCGCGTGCTGCTTGTCAACAAATTGATGAGCTGCCAAAAGGGATCGGTCGAGGTCGCAGGAACGTTTCCTAAGGATCGGACGCGAGTTACTTGACTGCAAAATGCGGCGATGTCTCTGGGTTCCCCTTCTATTTTGTTTGTTTGTTTTAGCAAGTACCCTTTAACATCACCGCCTCCTCTAAATGATCCCACTCCACACCTCCGACCTGCCACCACCACCACCACCCCCAACTCACCCCTGCAGGCTGAGCAGTCATCTAGGCTAATGGAGGCACTTACCGACCCTTTTAAATCCCAACAGTTCTGCTTAAACCCTTATTGATGCTTGCATGCTCCTTGGCCTGTGGGCAGTTGAGGGGGGAAAAAACCATCTGTGGGGCTGTTTTTCACATTGTCAACCAAAAGCAATAAAGCAAAAACTGTTGTAGCAAAATGCCGTTATCTACTCAGACCCATAAACGGGGTTCGGAGTAGGGCAACGTTGTAAAAAGTTCACTCCTGAACTCGGCTTAACAGGAGAAATTAACTACCTGAGGAACAAATGAAGTCCATAATGGCTTTCCATTATGTTCCCTAAGAAGACAGGGACCACTTAAAAAATGTTTAATAACATCAAAGAATTTAAATGTTTTACAACAATATAACATGCAATACAAAAATTTGCATTAAAACTTTTTTTTTTTTTTGGTCCTCACTTTGAGACCTAAGAGTGAAACAGGGACGATGATTCCTAACCAACTTGGCGTTGATCCTTGTGAAAGGGTGACCCCCTGGAACGTTAATAATAATAATGAGGCGCTGCTGCATTTCGACTGCCTGTATGTACAGAACACAGACTGACGAATCGATAAGCGGCGCAGTGTGTGGCGAGCGCGAACAATGAAAAGCTGTCACAACCCAGTGACGCGCGCTAACTCGCAAACTCAAACTCAGAACTTAAACATTCTTAAGGCTTTAAGGTGTAGGTTATTGACCGAGCATTTTTTTCCCCCCCTTTAAAACATAATCGTACAAGTTAGAAGTTATGAAATTGTGAACTTTGGGAAGATTCAAGCATCTGAAATGCTAGTCGTTGCAACACATAGCGTGAATATGAATATGAATATGAATATGCTCAGGATACATCTGCAATGCAAATAAGTCTCGTATATCAGCGCGATATAATCTATCAAAGATGCGTTAATGTTTATGTCATCAGGATGCACAGAAGAGCACCCGGTCCCTAGCGTTATTAGACAAAGTGGACATGTGTTCCACGTTAGCCGGCTGTTAAATTAAAACCTATAAATCATGCAAATGGAATCAAATACGTTTGAGCATAATTCAAGCCAGTTCCCGTAGCCCATGTTTCCTCTACAGGGAACGGGATACTGGAACATGTGTCCTGAACTGCAGGAGAAGTGTGTGTGTGTGTGTGTGTGTGTGTGTTGGGGGGGGACGGGGACTGATGTACAAGCGTAAACACCCGTGTGTTTTGAATTTGCCACTGACCCGTAGCTTACCTCAACCTGTCACTTACAGCATTAATAGTCTGGATTTATGACCTCATCCGACCACGCTGTCGCGTTTGAAACATAAAAACGTGAAGTTTATTTTCCAGAAGCCAACGCTAAACTTGTTTTTCTAACCCAAAGGCCCGGCTTGCTCAACAGCCGTGCTGCGGGCTCATTAATTTGCATTCAAGCGCGGTCAAAAAAGCGAGCGTTCTTAAGCTGGAGTTTCAAGACAAAAGGAATAACACACTTTGATTAGAAACACGCCGGCAGTTGTGCTCATTAAGGCATTTAATTGCTTATTTGCATGGATTGTAGCGACGGAGATTCTTTGTGCGCAGCGCGAGACTCGTTTTCACATACATCACACAATAGCGAACAGATTTATGGAATCAGGGATTTATTTTATTTATTCATTAAAAAAAAACAACAACACAAAAAACCAACACATACAGCCGCATGGGATGCGTTCAGGAAAAATGAGAATGAAATTATTATGTAACATTTTGGTTAACTGGGAACATGATGCATGCAAGCAGGTTTGCAACGGAGCTGATCAGTCGAGTCCAGCACCTTGAATACGGGTAGTGGTCTGGGAAAGACCCTTCATAGGGGGAAACTGGGAATTAACCATTATGCATAATAGAACATACAGAGAGTTCCTAATTCTCAGAAAACATACTGTATGGTAATTTACCACAATTTTGATTCGTCACTTAAACCAGTTCACAGTTTACTAGTAACGAATCTGCTTTCATGAAATAGTATGTATGCAGGACCTGTTCGAGTCAAACCAGGACTAGTGATAAAAATTTCTCGTAAATGAAGCCGTAAACCCAGTTGGCGTTTACAGAAGCACCGTACGGTGATGAGACTCTTAGTCGCAGGAAAACATTTGAATGGTGCAAACGTTATAAAGAAAGCTGTAAGTTTGTGAATGACGATCCCAGCTGAGCTGGCCCCGAGCCCACCGCAGTCAATCCTGTGAACATTCAGCAAGTGGAACGCCTTGATCCCTAAAAAAAAAATCTACGGATAACTTATCCTCAACTTGCATCTGTCTTTCATATTACAGGAACTAGGCTGGGAGTTCCAGTACAGTCCTGACGGCGCTCCGAGCCATTTCCACATGGTTGCACCGTTTAAGGAGTTCCTGAAAGGCCGGTGTTTCAGAGTTGAAGCCAACTGAGAGAAAACTTTCTACCTTGATGGTATCCAAGCACCAAGCAGTGAAATACTGGGATGAGTACATTAGTGTAGCAGGGGATTATATACAGAAATAAAGGGAGAGTTTACTTTTTGAAGGAATAGTGTAAGTATATTCTAGAGATACTTTCTCCATCTTTGGCTACACCGATTAACGCGCTCACATGCGATCGACGGACTGTTTTGCGTATCGTAAAGGTGAGGGAACCATTCACCAGCCTGGTGCAACCAATCATACCCCACTATATTCGATTTTATAAACAAATCTTTTCAACCCAATTCAAGTACTTTTATTTCAGGACCGTATGATCATCAAACGGCATCACGCTTTAATGTCTTGCGTCGACTGCAACAATCGTTCCCTTCACTTTTCACAGCCAACAGAAAATCAAAGCTTGACTGCTCTTCTGACAATTGATTCAGCTTCAGATCACAGCGTTCGTGCTGCGTTCTTGCCAAGTCGAGATAAAACCATGAGAAGTACAACGTACATGTGAGGGGAAAAAAAGAAATAAATCCAGGAGATTTCCAGTCCCGGTGTTATCCAATCTCGAGACGTTCCGTCCGAGGCGACAGATTGATGCATGTGTGACTGTATTACCTGCATTAGCTTTGACATCCACCATCAGCCAGGAAGCACTTCTTCATTTTATTGATTTTTATTTTTTTTTGTCCCTGCATTTTCAGCGTAATGACCATTTGGCGCATTACTTGATAAGAGCCTTATTGAATTGCCTGTCAGAAATCATATGCATAAAACCTGCTGATGAATTAAGCTAAAGAAAAGAGAGAAGAGCTTGTAGTAGCTGACTGCCAGGATGGAGTTAGTAATGGCTGTGCTAATGGCATTAATATGGTTTAAGTTTTTTTCTTAGGAGGAGAATAAACTTACTTGGTTCATTTCATTATTGGTGTTGTCCTGGAACACTGACATTCTCAAATGCACAACGGCTTCGTCGAAAACATTATATGCATTAACGACACTTAGTTCATTCATTGGCATCAGACCCAATCAATCACTCCTGGCAATTTGGAAATGCCAGTCAGCGTCAGGGAACCGGAGTACGCAAAGGAAACCGACCAAGCATGCGGAGAACTCCATGCAGCCAAGATTCGAACCCCCAACTCTGTAGTCCCTCTGCTGTTTAATTACATAAATATAATTATAAATAATTCATATATGATTCATAATATACATAATTGGATAAAGCTTTTAACTGTATATACAGTGGTAGACATCAAAGGTGACAGGATTTTACAGGGTTGGATTTTAGTTAACACCATCATTGGACTAACCAAGATCCAGTCAGGACCATTTTTACACAAAAATCACTCTATATAAAGGCAATAATAAGACCCTGACAAATATTACACTTTTCCTTGCGTTTCTTTGCACACAGAACCCACAAATTGGTTGTTAAGCCAGTTGCGTGTTGGCTTCCAAACAGCATGTGACTTTCCCCTATTCTTTACCACCATGGTGTCAGCGTCTAGTGTGAAATGTACCACGTGCAGTGGTGGCGCAAACGGTTAAGGGTCTGGGTTACTGACCTCCAGGTTGGGGGGGTCAAACCCCAGCACCACCAAGCTGTCGCTATTGAGCCCTTGAGCAAGGCTTCAACCAGTCTTCGGGGTCAATGACCATCAAGACCACAGAATCAAATTCTTCTCAAAGTCAAGCTTCTATGTCAGCTAATTTGCATAATTCATACAGTATATTGCACCAATGATGATCTTATATATCCTATAAGAAGGAAAATATAACAAGAACATTATTTTAACAAGCTCTCTTCCCAGACCTAGGCTAATATCCAAGGTAGGATGACATCTAAGTGCAAATGCCAATAAATCCAATAAGCCCAAGTCAATACAAAAAAAGATCTGGAGACATTCTGGAGACTTGAGTCCTACAGCTCTATATTGGAATTCTAAATCATTACTTGACGCTGCTGCAACTGTGTACAATAAAATCAAATCCTGAAAGGGAACTTCAGTATGAGGAGGTTGTCACCGAGTGTCGAGTTTCTATCCCTCCCCGAGTTTGAGTCAGGATTGTAGATGCCTTCACACGCTCCGTTATTTACTACGATCTCTAATCCTTCATTGAATTTTCCTTGTTTTAAAGTCTGAAGCAGCATGAAATCCTCCCACCAGCTGCTCAGTGCCTCAGGGTCACCTTCATGGAGCAGAGAGTACTCTGTTTAAAGCTCATAGTTGCACACTTTTTTTTTAAAACACAATAGATCATGTATAAAAGCATAATTGCAGAGCATTCCAGTCTGAATTACTCACTCACTCACTCATCATCATCATCATCATTACCGCTTTATCCTGTATTCAGGGTCTCGGGGGGCCTGGAGCCTATCCCAGCAGACCCAGGGCATGAGGCGGGGTACACCCTGGACAGGGTGCCAATCCATTGCAGGGCACACACACACTCACTACAGGCAATTTGAGAACATCAATAAACATAAGCTACATGTCTTTGGACTGTGGGAGGAAACCGGAGTACCCGGAGGAAACCCACCAAACATGCAAACTCCATGCACACAGACGGGAATCGAGTCTGGCCGGGAATCGAACCCGGACCCTGGAGGTGCAAGGCGACAATGCTAACCACTACACCACCTACCAACCCCAGTCTGAATTTTTATTAATAATAAATTTAAAAAAAGACTTTCAAAACATCTTAAGTGCGAGACGTCCACTCACACAGCTGGTCTCCGTTTAAAGATTTGATATTATTATTATATTCAACCAATATGGGGCGAGGCAGAAAATAAGAGAAATGTGATATTAAAAGAGATTAAGAAAGGTTTCTGATTCAGTGGCAGCAGAAGCAGCAGAAAATCCTCCCACTCAGCTGCTTTGCTCGGTGACCTTTCCAGGGCAAGAAATTCTCTGCTTAGGAATGATGATATTAAGGTTTAAAAAAGATTTTATCCAAGAGCTGATACGAAATAAATGAACGTTTTATTATTTTTTTTACAACCTTAAATCCTTCCGTTTCTGTCAGGAGGAGCCCTTGGGTGTATTATAAAGTATCTCCGATATCCTGTCGCCTTGATAACAGAATTACGACCACTAGACTTTTTAAACGGATGACTGAAAACAAAAGCGCTCATCTGCGGAGATGCGCTCGAGTGCGGAAAGAGATGAATGTCCTGTATGCTGATGAGAGGATGTTGGCTGGAAGCGAGAATTTGTGGGAAGCGGCGCACGACAGACAGTCCGATGCGGATTGCAGCTCCAGGAGCAGGGGGGAAAAAAGCTCGCTGACCCATGGCAGGGTTCAATTAGCATTTGCAAATTACACCTGGTCTCCATGCTGCCGCGGTGAGAGTAGAGTGCCCGCGGAGCCGGTGGGCACAGCAGGGAGGGGGCGTGGGTGGCCGGTGGGGTGAGATGTTGTCGGTGTTATTGCATGGGTCTATGAAATATTAAAGTGGCAGCGCTGACTCTCAGAGTCTCGTCGCTCATCAAAAATAGAGCAAGGAACGGGGGGGTGTGGGCGAGCATGAATGCGAAGGCGAGAATGAACCAAAGAGAAAGAGAATGCCGAGGGCGTCGCCACACCACCCGAACTATAATGAGTTTAACCTTCGCCCTCATCCTATCCAGATACCAAATGACCTAAGCAGCTGTTCTTCTCTTGACTCGTGGAGAAGAAAGGTAAAAAAAATAAAACTATGCTTTATCAGGGTTTCTGAAATCTCAGCTGGCATTTGTAAAGCCCGCCTCTTGACTCTGCTCTGCACACGGGCTTTTCTTTAACGATAATAAATTTAATGCGTAATATATTAGAATTCAAGTCTTTCTTTTTTTTGGGGGGTCCTCTTGTGCCTACTTTATGAATGCGGAAATCAAATAGCAGCCCCTTAATTAAGCAGAGCGTGGACCTCAAAGTGGACAATTTGTTGTCTGTTTCTCCATTTACTGCTGCTCCGGCTCACATGGCAGGCGAACAGACGATGTCTGATGAACCGTTTGAAGTGAAGAATGTGCTGCGAAACGCCGCGAATGAACAAAATCAGCGATGTAATTATCGTGCCGTCAGCGTATCATTTTCTGAAATTGGAAGGCAAACAAATTGTTACTTGAGGTACTTCCTCATGCGTGCCCGCCCGAGAATGGAAATGGCACTTAAACTGTGCGGCCTGGCCGTACACATCCAGACGCTGTTTTGGATTCAGAGAGGCATGCTGGGAAGGAAGCCCATATTTCCTTTTGCAGTTCTGATGTGGCTTTTGTGGTTATGAGCGAACCAGTTTTGTCATGCACAGCCTCTGTATGTGTACACTGGACATCCTATTGAAGCAACCCCTTTGGGGCGTCTTTGGTGGGAAGACACCATATGGCACCAGATCCTGTATCCCTGTTTTGAATCATGCTGAATTTGCAGTGCATTACTAAGCAGAAGGGCAAATATGTGCGGTTGCCTGGGAAAGGCATTAACATGGGTTCGAAACCAGTATAGTAAAAAATGTATATAAAAGAAAAAATGAAATGAGAACAGACGAACACAGAATTGCAATAAAAAAGACATGAGTAAGTAGAAATAGGACAGTGATAACAAAACATTGGGTCAGGGGTAGCTTAGTGGTTCAAGCATTGGACTATGGTGTGGAAGGTTCTAGGTTTAAATCCCAGCATTACCAAGTTGCCCCTGTTGGGCTTTTGAGCAAGGCCCTTCATCTTCTCAGCTGTAGATTGAGGAAAAATGTAAGGATGTCTTCAGAATAGTGTAAATGTAAAAGCTGAAGTTTAAAACCCGGCACTCACCATGCGAGCAGCTATGACTCATGCAAAGGGATGATAACCACCTTTCTTAACATTTGGGAGAAATCTATGTGTATTTTGAAGAGAATTTAGCAACAAAACCCCACAATTTTGGTCATTAATAACTTCCTAGCCAGCTTAAAGATAATTTTTTTGTAAGAAAACAAACCCAAAACAACATAAAGCACTTACGAAAGTTCTGTGCACTATTTTTCTATGTGTGTTCCTGGTTTGTTCCCTCAAGAGGCACTAAGAGTGTAAGAACAGGAGGGGCATGTGTCCTCTGAAGGACAATTTTCCTGCCAGGCAGGATGGAGGTTTTAATGGAAACCGTCACTTAAGCTCCATTTGTGATTTTAGGCGGCCGGATGGCACCTGGGCATCGGGTTATCAAGTGGCACCACAGTGTCCGGCCGAGATGTCGCATTCTCACCTCAAAGAACACAGACGAGAGGTAACATCAGGTCACTTTGAAGGACTCTCTAACACACCCGGATAGAAAATGGGCTCGCTTTGCAGACGAACTTCATGTGAATATAATTCCCTGAAGCCGAGCCCTTTCCTCCCCCTCAACCCCAGTCATTTCTTTATTTCTTTCTTTTATTTTTTTTTATGGACACTCTACGTTTCTGTCTCATGGCACAGGGCTGATAATGTGCGAGACCTGCCTGGCAGAGGAGAATGGTTAGTAAGGACATCCCAGGGCGCTGCAGCCTTTCTCCCCCCACTTGATTAGATGTGTGGTCTTCGGCAGCCTGGAAATCTCAAAGGCCACCAGGAGACGCGTTCGGGCAAAATTGCATTTTTACTGCGTGGCCTTTTGGAACTCCGATACCACCGGAGTGTCCATCATCATGTACAGGAGTAGGCTTTTGCTCGGGTGTCGACGTGAGCCCATCCGTTGCTACAGCCCTTCTTGGCTCCAGCTGCTGTACTGAATTATATCAAGCCACAAATGGCTCAGCGTGGTGATGATAATCACAGTACAGAGGGTCACACGCAGTATAAACAGTTATAGATCCTGAAGGACCCTGTCACGAGGTGTGGGCTGTCTTCGGCGGCTTGTTCTATTGCCTTTAATACCACGGCGGTGAGATAGTGGCTGTGTGTGGGAGGACTGAGGGGAGCAAAGCCTATCGATCAGCAAAATTACAATATAACTGCGACTGTAATCTTGTGCGATGGCTGTTCGGATGAAATATAGTTCCTCGCCGAATGTATATTCTCTTTGTTGCTGGGAGGAAATATGATTTCACGCTCGTATGTAGTGTTTGTGCGATTTTGAAACAAGCAGTCCATGTGGTACCAAATGTTTTTCAATCCTCACATTCCAACCTCTTTTTTGAATTTTTAAAAAAATTTAACTCTAAAGCAGGGATCCCTTGACTTTAAAATATTAGATTATATTCAAGGACATGATCTAAATATTCAGATATTCAGCTCACTATTTTAATGTGTACAATAACATTGCGTTTATTTCAATGTCACATTCACACACCATAGATTTTTTATTTTTTTTTTAAAGACCAGCTAATGTCCGGAGACACCGAAGGGCCTGGATGAATAGTGGAAGGGGCTCAGGGCATAAATCTACTCCCCCCCCCCCACAGTCTCTGTCTGGCCGGCATTCTTTTTGCGATTAGAGCCCGAAAGTTATGATAATGTTTAGCGCATTCGCTGCTTGAGCTGTTCGCTGGAGCAGATAGTGCATTAATCACAGCTGTCTTGGCCGCCTGCCGCTGCCTGCTCGCGTGTCTCCCGCTGCAACTCAGGCTTGCCTATCAGAATAGCCCCACTCCGCAATAATTGAAGTCCCAATGCCCCACCGTCACCGTCTGTCTATCACAACGTGTGCGCGTTTGCGCACATGTGCATTTTTCCCCGAGATCGGCACCAAACGAGGGCTGTTTCAGGCTCGACTCATGCCCATGAAGTCAGCATTATTTTAGACAGATGCCATCACACCGGGTATCTCCCAGCACGCAGGCTTTATCGGAGGAAGCGCGGGCGTATATATGCGATAGTTATCCATTCCCAGGTTCCTCGATGATTCAAACACCGAGTGGCGAGATCTCTTCTTCACCGAGCCACATAAATATGCTGCAGGGCGGCGACGACGTACGCATGGCGAAGAGGAACCTCTCAACATCAGCGTACTGCAGGAGGTGCTTGAGGACATCGAGGATTGGAACTTATAGCATCATTAAAGTTTTTGCTTCAGGACCTTGACACCTTGACTCATCTTTGCTTGATTCGTGGCATACAGATCAAGTTATGAAACTGGGACATTTGGGTGGGATTCTCCAGACCAAAACTTCCAGGTTTTCATCTTTGAAGGTGCGAGTAATGTGTGAAAGAGAGATAGAGAAGGAGAGTAGTGAGTGTGACTTAGTGACATCAAAGAAAAAAAAAGTGTGAGACACCAAAATCCTTACAGGGTTCGGTTCAGACTTTAACCCATTTCCATGGCAACATGGCAAACCCGGGTGGATGCCTTGTGTCAATTAACCAAAATTCTTCCATGATCCATTTGTCATCGATTTTTAAGTCTTTACAAATCTGTGATTGATGTAAAAAAATAAAAAAATAAATAAAATGCTTTTTGATTTGAAACAAATGTCAAGAGTATTTTTTATTTTTTTATTTCCACAACTGAACCGTGTATTCCATCCTCATGGGACCGACTCTCTAATTCGGTATCCGTCTCTTTCATGTGTTTTTCTGTTCCTCGTTCTCTTTTTTTTCTTTCTCTGAGGAAACTAGAAAAGAACCTGCTTCGTCAGATAGGCCTTTAAACATCTCCTTTGAAAGAGGAAATAGGATGACATGAAAGACGTCAAGCCAGATTGATGGATAAGTCAAATATTTGGATAAATGTGTAGAGATTTGATTTTCTGATTAGTGAAGTCAAATGAGGCATAATTAATATCTACAGGGATTGGGTAGGGGGGGCGGCGGCGATTAACCCCACACATTGGATTTGAAGAGGAATTTCTAGGCATGGTCTAGCAGGAAGTTGTTTTGGTGTTTTATTAGCAGTATGTCCTCGTCCTGCTAGAACATAGAGTATACAGAATATAACAACAATATCTATTCATATCTGTATATATTCATGTCTATATCTTCATTTCTGGACAAAAGTGTGACTTGTAAGCAAGATCTTCCACCAGTTATTTATGGAATCTTCTATATCTTTGGATTTATTAACTTACCTGCTGAAACTGGAACTGCACCATAGCTAGTTCGTGCAGAAATCCCCCCCATTGCACTCTTTTTGCACAGGTAACAAATCAACATGTAATACCCAGTCCCTATTAGCTTCTTTCCACCTCAAACGAGCCCTGGCTCGAGAGGTGCTTCTCCATAGCCGGGTCTTATTGGTCTGAGTGTCAGTGCGTTCTCTAGTCAGCCAGTCAACCTGATGAGAATGGCCTTTCCTTTCCCACAGAGCCTCTTAATGAGATGGTGGTTGAAATCCCTTGCTCAGTATTTCTGCTGCAAAGATTATTCTCCTTGCAGCCTGAAGCCAAATGTGAAGGAGAAGAAGAAAAAAAAAAAAACAGAAGAAGCAAGAAAACCACAATTGCCAACATGATTGGCAACAGAGTCTTGGGAAGCAGCGGGTTCGGTATGCTCCCCAAATTGGTCCAATGAGCAATTTTCTTTGCAGGAAAAAAGACGGTTTTAGAAGCCGAATAAAATGGTGGCAAGTCTGGCCCTCTGTGTCTATCTCAAACCACCGTTGTGGCCAGACATTTACCCGCTGAACGGGAGAAGGAGTGAGACAGCGGCGTGTTTCAGTGGCCGTCTGTTCCAGGAGCGCTGTTCTCCAGGCAGCCGATCACGTCTACAGGGAAGTGTCTTACAAATAAGTAGGAATGGATGCTCGAGTTTTAATACATTTGAGAGCACCTTTTTGCTAGCGAGACTGTTGACTGGTTATGGGTCGTATATGAGTCTGGAGACTCGCTGCACAATTCGGACGTGGTTCTGCTTGTGCCAGCTTTGTATTCGCTCGGTGCTGATTCAGCACACGTCTGTTCAGAGTCAGTTACGAAACAAATTCACCTTGCCGCCTACGACTGACTGCGATCTTGCTGCTGATGTTTTGGACCCGAGCTCCAAACATTTCAGACTTTTCTACTTCTGGATGGTGAAATTGGTTGTCTCCGAGTGGCCTTAAAAACCTGGACGAGTCGACCAAATAAATACCGGATGCCCAGTCAGTAAGTGGTCCCTGGAAGCGGAATATGGTACCCTTAACAGATCTTGCTACTGTGATGATAAAATTCGGCATCGACAGGTTTGCTGTACATCAAGCTATAAACTGGTGCATAGTTAGATTTGTTTTTTGTTCCTGCTGCAGTGATACAGGAACTATGATAAAAGTAATACATATACTGTAGGCATTTGGTAGACACCCTTATCCAGAGAGAGACTTACAGTACATTTATTATCTCATTATATATCTAAGCAGTTGAGGGCCTTGCTCAAGGGCCCAACAGGGACAACTTGATGGTTGTGGGATTTGAAACTGGGACCTTCTGAACTATAGTCCAATGACTTAACCACTGAGCTACTCCTGGACCCAAAGTGAAAATTTGGATGCTAATGCTAACCCTCTACTTGGCAGCCAATCAGCTGAGGCTCTGCTAAGGTACTTCACTATCTATGTGCTTTGTGTAGATGTGATCCTGGGTTACTGCATGGGTGAAGTTTTGTCAGTTTTTTTCTCCAGGTTCTCTGGTTGCCTTCCACTGATCCGTTATGCCTCTAGGTACTGTAGATGTGTGTGTGTGTGTGTGTGTGTGTGTGTGTGTGTGTGTGTGAAGTTGTCTAATGGACTAGCATCCCATTAAGGATATACAGGTACAGTATATTCCCCTGCCTTGCAGTCAGGTCTCCTGGGATAGACGACCATGACTGGCTAAGATTGTTCTAATCTGTTTATTACGTTATGTAATAAGAGACGGGAATCACCAGATATAATCACGATTTTATAAATATCCCAATTCACTATTCTGTATTTATTTCAGATTTGGTTTTCTACAAAATTACGACCTTGACTTGAAAAAAAAAAAAAGTCGTCATAATTTTAAAGTCTTAAACCTTAGCTTTATTCAACATCTTCACTACTGATTTGAACATGAGTAATTAAATGTAGTCGATTCCTTAAAGCTTCAGTTTTCTCACTGAAAAACCAAGGGCAGCATTTAAACAAATAAAATAACTTCAAAGACAAAAGTGTAACATTGAACTTTAAATGAAACGAAAAAGCTACATTTTAACTGAGAAGCACGTATCTCTGTCATCCGCTATAATGATTATTTATAAACTTTCGTTTATTCATCTTCTATACCGGTTTATCGTGTATACAGGATATGTTTATCCTGTAAATGTCTTTGGACATGTGGGAGGAAACCAGAGTACCCGCCGAGCACGGGGAGAACATACAACCTCCATGCACACAGACCCCAAGGTGTTAATCGAACCCGGAACCTGGCGTTCCAAGGCAACAGTAATAACCACTACGCCAATGTGCTGCGTATTTCTAAACACACGGGATGCTGATGTGTGAATAGTTTAGAGCACCACCTGTAGGATCAAAAAGAAACAACAACAAAATACCGCCTCCGAAGTTGTGTAAAAAAAGCATCTCTGTTGCACCACTTTGAAGTTCGTGCACTCGACACAGAATCAGTTATATCATGTCTGATCAAGCCAACTCCAGTCACAGCTAATCGACTGGTGTATATTTATTATAAATATAATAAGTCTATTTTTAAGTCATTGTGGCGATACATGCATCCTCTCACAAAGAATCGTGATTCATAACTGGATCATTTTCCCCCGCTCATCTCTATTGTGTAATGTTTTGACTCAAAAACTCGTTTTTAAACTATACCTGGGATCTTGACGTGGAGCAATAACAGATTTAATAATGCGGCGGCTTGAGCTCGGGTCTTCCGAGTCCAGCTTTGATATTACCATCTTGACCCAGTTCAGGTTATTCCAGCCTGCTTCGACATTTCTTGCATACATAAGGTGTTTCGGGGCACAGGGGGCACGTGCCTCATCAGAAGAACCCTTCCTCAGGATAGTCTCGCTGTTCATGAGTTATGCATGAGGAACAGGATCCTCTGGCACTAAGAAGAGCTGGAGAAGGAAAGAGAGCGAGAGCAGGCAGACGAGAGAGGTCAGGGACAGACGGGAGGAAGCGCCAGGACGGACGCAGTGGCCTGGAAAGCAGCCTTTGTTCCCCGGCCGCCGCCGAGCTCCAGTGAGCCCTGGCCGGTGGCGCGGAGTGACTGATACAGGGTTTGTTTTCTTTTACCCGCTGCTCGAGCCTCGCATCGTGGCAGGAGCTCAAACGTGACACGAGACAACTCGTAACTCTGCTCGGAATAATCCTACGTTCTGGATGTGTGTTTGTAGAATAAAATTCCTAGCATTTGATTGTGTGTGTGTGTGTGTGTGTGTGTGTGTGTGTGTGTGTGTGTGTGTGTGTGTGTGTATATATACATGCTTTCAGACGTGTGACTCATTGTTTGTGTTCACTTGTCCTTTTAGTTTCTTGCGAAAAAGCAAATAGGGAGGTACAGGCAGTTTAATGATAGTGTATGGTGTTTATGGGTACGCATGTGTGTACAGTATGTGCCAGAGTGATCTGTGTGTGTGTGTGTGTGTGTGTGTGTGTGTGTGTGTGTGTGTGTGTGTGTGTGTGTGTTTTGTAAAAGAGAGAGAGCAGGCGGCCTGTACGGTGTTGTGACTGGCCAGTGATGTTTGGGTCTCCATCAGCTCTCAGCCTCAATAGAGGATCCAAAATCTCCAGATCTCTCTCTCACTCTGTGTGTGTCTCTGTCTCTGTCTCTCTCTCACTCTGAGTGTCTCTCTGTCTCTGTCTCTCTCTCACTCTGAGTGTCTCTCTGTCTCTCTCTCACTCTGAGTGTCTCTCTGTCTCTGTCTCACTCTGAGTGTCTCTCTGTCTCTGTCTCACTCTGAGTGTCTCTCTGTCTCTCTCTCACTCTGAATGTCTCTCTGTCTCTCTCTCACTCTGAGTGTCTCTCTGTCTCTCTCTCACTCGGAGTGTCTCTCTGTCTCTGTCTCTCTCTCTCTCACTCGGAGTGTCTCTCTGTCTCTCTCTCTCTCTCTCACTCGGAGTGTCTCTCTGTCTCTCTCTCACTCTGTATGTCTCTCTGTCTCTCACACTCAGAGTCTCTCTTTCTGTCTTAGTATCACTGTCTCTGAAACTTCTTTTTTCATCTTTACAGTATATCTCTCTCTCACACCCCCTGTCTCTATATTTCCCTTATTCTGTCTCTCTATTTCTCTATCTGTCTGATTCTCATGCCTCTTTGTCTCTGTCCCCTTTCACTCTCTTCTAAATATATCTCTTTATTTCCTCTTTTTTATCTTGCTCTTTCTCCTTTTCTTCCCCTCTTTTTCACATTTTGTCTCAGTATTTCTTTGCTAGTCCCCGCTCTCTATCTATCTATCTATCTATCTATCTATCTATCTATCCGACCCCTTTCAGTTTTCTATTGTCATTACTTTTTTCTTTCCCCTCTTTCTTTCCCTGCTCCTTTCACTCTCTCACTCCTATCTCTCTTTATAAATCTATCATTTCTTCTCTTCAACAGTTTTTCTCTTGCCATTGTCCCTTTTCTTTCCCCTTTGTCTTTGCTATGACTCTACTCTGTCTCTCTGTCTGTCTCTCTCTATCTATGCCTCTCCATCTCTTCCCTCTTTCCCTCTCTCTCCTATCTTTGTGTATCACGCTATCTCTTTATCAGTTTTTCTCTTGCTTTCTTGCTTTTTCTCTCCTTCTGTCTCTCAATCTCTCATGCTCTGCCTCCCTTCTCTCTCTCTCTCTCTTTCTATCGTCTGTCTTTCCCTGTTGCTTACTCACACTCTCTCTCTCTCTCTCTCTCTCTCTCTCTATGTATATATATCTTTCTATACCCCTCTCTCTATCTGACTCTCGTCCTTGCTCTCTTCACCTCCTCTCTTCCTCTGTCTCTACACATTTCGTGTTATGTCTCTCTCCTCTCTGTCTTCTGTCTGTCTCGGTTCCTCTCTGTATCTTTGTTTATCCCTCTCTCTCTCTATCTCTCTCTCTCTCTCTTGCTGTATTTGTCTCTTCCTCTTGCTCTTTTCTCTTTTTGTCCTGCTCTCTGTCAATATCACTTGCTCTGGCTCGCTCTTCGTCTGTCTGTCTCCGTTGCTCACTCCCACTCACTCTTATTTTCTCTCTCTCTCTCTCTCTCTATGTATTTTTCTGTACCACTCTCTTTCTCTCTCCCACAGTTTTTCCTCTTATTCTAGCTCTGTTTTTCTCTTTTTCGTCTCTCTCTCTCTCTCTCTCTCTCTCTCTCTCTCTCGCTTTGTCTCTTTATCATCTGTCTGTCTCTGTTTCTTACTCCCACACCCTCTTTTTCTGTATCTCTCTTTGTTTTGTCTGTCATTGGTTTGATCTTTTTCTTGCTTCTCCCCTCATTCTGTCTCAATATTTCTTCATCTGTCTATTGTCTGTCTGTCTGTCTGTCTGTCTGTCCCCCCCCGTCTCTCTCTCTAATGGCACTTTGCCCCTCTTTGCCCTTCTGTTATATCTGGTTGACCTACTTCAACAGTGACCGAACGACTGAAGAGAGGCCAGGTCTTCTGACTCCAGCATCTGTGTGTGTGTGTGTGTGTGTGTGTGTGTGCGTGCGTGTCTACTCCAGCCACCTCCCGTCTCCCGTCCACTCTCGCTCTCGTTTTTACACTTAACACCTCCATTACTGGCACACACTCGAGCTCACTTCCTCTCGCCTTTCATCGTTTCACGCTGTACAAACAAACACCTTCGTCCTGAACCGCACACACACACACACACACACACACACACACACACATACATACATACAGTATACACTCACAGGTGTGTGATGAACAGCATAAAATATCGCATCCCCCCCCAGACAATGACAGAATGAGGTGGAGCGGTTCTGCGGTCTCGCCCGCGGCTCAGATCAAGCGGGTCGTCTCATTAGCTTAGCTCGCGCTACCTCGAACCTGCCTCTCCCCGTTCCCGCGCTCACTTCCTGCCTGCTTCAGGCTCGGATTTGCCACTCAGGTTCTCACGTACACCGCGTCGCATTAGCACAAACATCAACACTCTCCTCTCAGCTACACAGCCACCTACATTGTCTCTGATGAGTCTGAAGTGTGCTTAAAATCCGCAATCCTCTGATTTATCCCCCCCCACCTCGCCCCCCTCCGCCTCCCCTCCCCTCTCGCACACACTTCATCCACACAGACGGCCCGGGGTATTAATTAGAGTTGAAAAGAGAAAGCGGGGGAAAATGGGTCTTTTCGAGGTCGGGGATGATCTCTCGTCTTTTTTTTTCTTTTTTTTTTTCCCTTCACGATTTTTTATTTATTTATTTTTTTAGATAGGGTTTAGGGAAAAGAATGTGTGACCGAGAGAGGATTTTCAGCACACTTTTTTCACACTCGCTTAATTCAAACTGGAATGAATTTGAGATTGTGGGAGAGGAAGAGGGACAAGACACATAGAGAGAGAGAGAGAGAAGAGAAAAACGAATTGACTCTCATGGCCAGTGAGACCGACTCTTGGAGTGTTTTCACATTAGGCATGATTGATTTGGACTGTGCTCAGGAACTCCCCCTGCTGGCCAGCGTTTACATTGTTGTTGTTGTTTTTTTTTTGCTTTCCGTACTCGGGTACACTTGCGCATTTACAGTCTCCGATACAGCAGGTGGCAGTACAATATGCACCCACTTGGTCAGGAGCAACACTCTTGCGCGCCATCAACTATGGCTGTGTAGGTCCGAGGATGAGATGGGCGCGTATTATGTAGTATTATTCGTGTATTGTGAAGTGAAATTACGTACACACCGATTTCGGAGGAGACTGACATCACCGATGACGTCACATCTAAACGGAGATATACTTCCGTGCTAAGGTTCCTGGCACAGTTCCTGAGCCTGGCACGAGTGTGTTCTCACTGATCAATGTGAACCAGACTTTGAGGTCAAATGTTCTTGGAGACGACCCCAAGTCCCTAATGTGAAAACGCCCAAAGAGCGAACCCGGCTCCTGCTTGATACATGACACATTCTCATGGTTTTCGGCGTCCTACAGCTCGATTACAGTGACAAGCTCTGGCACATATGTCAGAAAGAGTGTGTGAGAGCGTGTGTGACGGGGTGTGAGGTTGTGCTAGGGGTCAGAGCTGTCTGATATACATCCTCGATTAAACTGTTATGAGTTATGAGAGTCGTTTCAAGTTCACATAGAATGTAGAAGTTGTAGGGATGTTAGCGTCAACGTCGAGATCGAAGATCCAGAGGACAGTGCAGGTACATTCCCCTAGACGGGATATGACTTTTTCTTTCTTACTTTTCTTTCTTTCTTTTTCGGTATTTGTAAATATATTGACACTTTTACCATGAAGTGACATCTCAACCGTTTGGAAGAGGACAGTGCAGGTAAATAACCCTGACTACCTGGGGATCTGTAGGATGCCCACTGTGTTTACGTAGACATGAAGCAAAAAGCAATTTACACCCCAGCACTTATGAAAAAAGTATTAAACGAAGTGAAAATATTGCTTAACCTACAAACTGCCAAATGAGCCTGAATACTTAGGTTTCTGTTACAAAATAAATATCAGAATCCACTGAAAGTTACGTTAATTAGAACAAATGGCGTTCGTCATTCATGGTGGATTGTTTCCTTCAAGGAATGTCTCATTTTTCATTTAACTGACAAAACAATTGGAAAAAAAAACATCTTTGATATAGTATTACAGTAAATGATCCTTATCAATCATTCCATTCCAGCTGTTCTTCCTTATTGTTATTTTGAGATTAACATCTGTGTTTTATTTATTAATTTATTTTAAGGAAATGAATGTGATGCCCAGACGCGTACTGAGGCAAGGAGGTGTGAAAATCAAAAAGTCTGACGTGGTAATTGTTCTGATGAAGCTGAAGAACACCATCAGGCATTAAGAGACATGTGTCTGGCTATATGTCTGTGTATGTATGTATATATATATATATATTTGTATATATATATATATTGTGTGTATAAACTTCCGTCCCTGATGAGCAGGCATGTTTTGCTGACTTTCATCTCCTCGCAGTGGCCTTTTGATGCCGCGTGTGAATTGGTCATCGCTAATTGCCTCCAATATTTAGCCTTCGTTTGATTTGCAAATACGCTTTAAACTTTTGCTCTCTCTCATCGCCGCGTGGAATACTAAACCCCAAAAACCGCTCTGATGCCGGTGGGCAGACCAGTGCCGAGTCACTCTGCAATCAGACGCGGAATATAAATAGTTTAATTAGGCTGTTGGTTCTGCACTTGGTTGGTTGGTTAAGCTCTTTGGGAAATGCATAAATCATAAACAGTAATATTTCACTTGAATGTGGTGTGAAAGGTGGCGGATGGAGCTCACATCTCCAGTGACGGCATCGTTTTGTTTCCTCGTCTCGATAAAAATGGTAATGCCAGTGATCATTACAGATCCAAATGCAAATATCAATACCACAAGATATGCTACAAGATATGCTGTAATGTTGTGTTTTTTTTTATAGAGACAGACGATGTGGAAAAAACATTATATAATATTTTAATATTCATGGAAAATTACAAATGTTCTGCTTGCATGGAATGCAGGAATAAACTACTGCATGATTCAGTGACAGACTGGTGTGACGTGGATTAGTTCCTCTTACTACCCTGAAGTGCATTATTTATTTATAGTACAGCAGTTTATTTTCCAAAACGCCATTGTTGTTGTCTTTTGTCATTATTGTTTTCACATGTCTGACATTTTATCCATCTCTAGTTCATTTAACGCTTGAAAATTCTGCTCGATTTTTGGTGTCGCAAAATTTTGAGGCACTATAATCATACATGTTAAAAACTACCCTAATTGAGCCATCTCTACCATTTGGTTGAGATATGCAACAGTAGGTTAAAAACGTGTCTCATACCATGAGAAATAAAGTTGATCTAATGCCCAAAGAAATTCGTGCTGTTTTACCAATACATAACAAGTAAAAATAATAATAATAATAATTTTTATTTATATAGCGCCTTTCCAGAGCTCAAGGACACTTTACAATAAATGTAAACAAAAGGAGATAATACAAACAGACATTGAAGTACTGAAGTAGAGAAACAATTAAGTAAACAAACAGACAAAAAAAAAAAAAAAAAGGAAACAAGACCTAATAGAC
>JAQMYG010000009.1:5813878-5824444 GCA_030014215.1 Clariallabes teugelsi | reverse complement strand
ATCGGCGAGTACTGAAATCCAAGTACTCGTACTTGTACTCGGTTTCCAAAAAAGTGGTATCGTCGCATCCCTAATAAGTAGTAGACATGTACATTAAAGTATGAACAAGTATATATAAGAAGCACCAGGTTGCATTATATTCTGAACCTGGGTTATATTTTTAAATGAAAAAATGCCCTATGGAAGGGAAAAAAACACATATAATTGAAAAAAAAAGCTTCAAAGGGGTAAAATATTTAACAGAATTGTAATATTTTTGTTGTAAAACTGCCTTCATTTAAACTGGCCTTTTGAACAGTAACCTTTTGTGTGTTCGTGTCAGTTCTCTCAGAAAAACATTAAAAGCAGCCACTGCATTAATTATCTATTTGATCACGTGTGTCTCCGTGTGGCCTGTTTTTTTTTTTTTTTTTTTCCATCCTTGAGGTGCGGTAATGAGCGCCAGCTCGCCTCGTCCAGCCGACCGGGCCGCTAGCAGAGGTGGAGTCGTACAGGAGTACCACTCTCGCCAATTAGCAGCTGGCGGCTCAGTGGGCACAGCGTGAGGTCACAGGGCACTAGACGGCTCCTTCGAGTCGCTCGGCTCGGCTCGCTGTAAGAGCGAGACGTCTCTCCCTCTCTCGCCGCCCTCCTCACGCTGCAGCGCCGGCGTGACATGTCTGACAGGTGATGAGACGGCACGGGGGCAGTACGGGTGGGGGGTTGCGGGAGGAGGGCAGGCTGCGAAGCTGTGGCTGGCACCATCATTAAATCCACACATCAGTCAGGCCGTGACCTCGCGGCTCGTCTTCTCAGCTGCATTTTAAAAAGCTTCTGGGTGGAGCTGTCGGCTTTGTTTGTCAGCGAAGGCGACGCTAATGATGTTCATGTTTTACCAGCGTTTACCGACAACCACCCACGACCCGGAGAGATCAAGGTGCTCACATGCTCTGGCTATTATCGTTTATTTTTTAAATATTCAGATTAACTCTTTTATCTGTTATCTGTTAAAAGAGAAAAGATTGACGCTGTTTAAAAACTGACCTGCTTTAAAAAAAAAAAAAATCTAAACAATAAAAGTTATTTTTTTAAGGTCGCCCAAAAATTTCGGTTTTTAAGGAGGTCAAATTAAGTGCACAGACCACATTTTGAAAATGAGTTTATATTAAGAAACAGCAGTAGACTAAACTAAGACTAAATGAGACTAAACAATAATATATAAATAGCGACGACAGCCATGAGGCGCGGCAGGGCCAGAAGTCTGTATCGTTCTGTGTGTATAGAGTTTCATCGATCGTGTAGTTGATGGTGATGCACCGGCTCGGGGAAGTGCGCTGCTCAGCAGTACATCATGAAGCCGAACTCTCGAGCGTCAGACAGACAGGAGTCAGAGAGGCTCGCGTGATCGCTCCGACTTCGAGCGGATCTCTGCGTGTCCTGCTACGCCTGCGTACGCGCGGCCGTAAATTAGTCCCAGGCGGTGACACGCTGCTCGCTGGGTAATTTGGACAATGGGGCATTTGACAGCCCACCCATCACAGAGACTGCGCCCCAGGGAGTCACATCCCTCTCCCTTGTTTTTTTCCCCCCTTCGGCTGATGGTGCCACGCTCTAAGTAGCAGCATCATTCTCCAATCAAGCAACAAAATAGCTTTTCATCCGGAGAAACCGAGCAGCAGTGAAGGGAGATAAAGTAGAAAGCAACAGATTTTCATATGTTTCCTTTCCCTCTGTTGTTCATAAGCTTCCCCGGATGCCTTTTATAGCCGAATCTCTGCGCGTGTCTGCCACAAAGTGAGACGCGTGGAGGGAAAAAAAAACATCCTTTTGCAAGGCTTCAAAGAAGAATGCCCAGCTTTGCAATTCCGTGCAACAATGCAGCTGTGATTGTACAAGAGTTGCGCCGAGGTTTATTTTGATATCATGACAACTTTGAGCTACTTTCCTCATCACAGTACGCGTTTTGTTTCCATGACACCCCAGGAACGGATTTTTCCACAGCGAGCGATGCGAATTCCTCCCAGTGGTAATAATGCAGGAATGTGTGTCCTTTTACGCCTCTCTCTCTCTCTCTCTCTCCGAATGGAGATCGCAGATACTGAAGGAATGTGATGCGTGCGGTAATGTTTCTCTGCACGGAGACCCAGTGTGTATTTTTCGAGCATATGGTCCCAGCAGGTCACACACTGGGTCAGAAATGAGCACACGAACCATGGACGGGGATGTCCTTGGAATGCCCTTTTCTTAGTTTAGACCTCTACTGCTGGTGCGCTTTCTGCCAGGTACCTCATCTCTCTCTCTCTCTCTCTCTCTCTCTCCCTCTGTCTGTCTCTCTCTATCACTCTATTGCTCCGTTCTAGGCCATGTAAGTCACAGCCTTTTTAAAGACGAAGCGTCAGGCTTTTTTTTTTTTTTAATCCTTTGATCCTGAGTGAAGATGGAGCTCCAATCCCGAGTTTTCCCCTCACTCCGCCTCTGGAGAGACGCCAGCTCTGTGATGGCTTTCCTCCCTGTAAGGTCGCCACCTATCAGCAGAAGCTCCCTAAGAACTCGGGTTATGCACATTTCCAGGCGAAGGTCGAGCTCTTAACATCCTCAGGGGAAATGTGTCACACGTCTTTCTGCGTGATCCGGTTCAAACTGGGTTCTGACAAGTTGAAATCAGAATAAACGTCATGGCCATCCTGTTTTTTTTTGTTTTTTTGTTGTTTGTTTTTTAACTCATCTCTGCGGAGCAAGCTCTCCATCTCTGAGGTCATACACCAGGCACGCTAATCACGTGGCTTAGCTCTCTCCAGACGACCACACACACACTCTACTGCCCACACACACACTGGTTCTTACCTCTGGCTTTAACCACACGATTTTCTCCCCAAATTAACAGATTTCCTATTCTTACATCTGGGGTTTATGTATATACTGTATGAGGGTGAGTCAAAAATTATCCGCAGTCCAGATATATTAAAAACTTCTGTTGGTCTTCTCAGAGCTTTCCGCTCAAGGCTTCTGTCTCCGCAGTCACTGCTGTACAGGTGCGACCAAAAATGGATGCTTGTGATTTGTATGAAAGAAAAGCAGCATGCAGTGATTAATTGGTGCCGAAACAACTCACAGATGAGCGTAAAGAGAAGCGTTTGGATATTTGCAAATAAAACTTGGAATGAAGGGAAAATACTGGTGACGAGACACGGATTCATCACTACGAGCCTGAGAGTAAACGAGAGTATAGAACGGAAACATCCTCAATCGCCGACCGAGAAAAAGTTCAAAAGTCAATGATCAGCTGGGAAATTATGCTTTTCTGGGATTTTCTGGGATTCTCAAAGGCCATTATTGGGATATTATCAGGGAAAATGTTCAACAATCAACAGGACTGCTGTTCAAGAACGTTGTGATCTTACATGACGATGCACGTCTGCACATTTCAGCCCATAATGTCCAACTTGGTTTTCAGGTGTTAAATCATCCTCCCTATAGTCCTGTTCTCTTTCACCTGTTTGGTCCCCTGAAAGCAGCCCTACGAGGACGAAGATCCACTTCTGATGAAGATGTGACGGCAGCGGTGCATTCGTGGCTCGAATGTGAAATACGAAACCTTGTCCATCATTGACAAATGTATGGTAGTGTATTGAAAAGCAAAGAGATTCTTTAAAAAAATAAATGCTGGCCTTTTTCTAAAAGTTAATTAAAATGAATTCTACGCCCAGAGTGCGGATAATTTTTGACTCACCCATTGTATTTTTCCCGGAATACTACTTCTTCAACATTTGCAAGGAGGACTAAATCAACTTTTGCACATTAATCTTGTTCATACTTACCTACAGTATGAGGTGTGTGTGTGTGTGTGTAGTGGAATTTCGCACTGCACCTCCACCATTACCACTTCGACACTGAACCCTGTTTGAATAATTCATTTTGTTTTATTTAACTGTGCGCGAGAATCCGAGGCCCCGTTAGGCCGGCCAGTGTAATGGAATGTTTCGCCAAGGGATTGATCGGACCCATCCCTCGGTTAATGATGCTGCCTTCTGAGTCTTAACTTTCTGCCTGATAAAGGGAGTGGTGGCTGGGTGGACACGTGTGTGTGTGTGTGTGTGTGTGTGTGTGTGTGTGTGTGTGTGTGTGTGCGTGAATACACGCGTAGTTGTGCTGCTTTTTGCACAGTAGAAACAGAAGCGTGTAGAAGAGGGGGTCAGCCAGATGCTAATGATAGTCGTTAAACATTCGCATGAGTGGATCTCCTCCCTGTTACTACTGCAAGGCATCCCATAATAAATGTCCGTGTTAGCGCTCGGAAGCCAGCAAAGAGGAGATTAAGATTTTAACTGGATTACTTCGCCCTTCAGCCAGCCCCCGGGCTCCGGGTTGAAGGCGAGCATATGTTTATTTATGAAACGGGTCATGTCGCTAGGCCGAGGTCACGCGCGCGCTTCAAAACGCATCATCTTTCATCTCGGCTGTATACGTTATGTCCCGTGAATCGTAAGTTCATCCTTTATCACTTCTTTTTCTCTCTCTCTCTCTCATTCTTTTATTCTCACCCTCTCTCTCTCTCTCTCTCTCTCTCTCTCTCTCTGGGACAGGCACGATTTATGCTCGCGCCCATCCGCATTCACGCTCGACTGTCCTCAGATGGCAGGGGAAAACAGCAGCTCGCTTGATACACTGCCTTCTTGGGAACGATAAATCTGGTGATAGAATGGAGCTTATCTTTTACAATGTAGGGAGTGTCAGGGAGGAGCATCCTCCAGCTGCTGTCACAGCTGTCTAAGGCATCGGGGAGCAAAAAAAAAAGAAAAAAAAGAAACAGGTCTGCAACTGTGGGTGTGAGGAGCGCAGCATGGAGTTATACAGGTATACGTACTGTACGTGCGCTATATAAGAAAGTAAGCCATAGTACGCCTACGCGGTGACACGCGCTGTCCTGTGATTCTGATTGGTCAGAAGGCAAAGATTTGTTTTCATGTAACAGAAAAAGAAAAGTAGGTTTCCGATTCCAGTGTCAGAGCTGCGATTGCAACATGGCACAGTAAGACTAACTAACTCCATTCCGTCACACCACCCTGTTATGGGTGTTAATTTCCTATAACGGCGCAACCGAAGCGTTTTATTCCTCGCTTTTATTTCCGACCGCGCGAGATCTCCATCTGGTATTCCTAAAGCGTTTCGACACGATTTTCTTTCAGAGTTTAAATCAAACACTTAATTCCCGTCCTTCGTCCACGCTAACCTCCCGGAAAGCACTCCCAAGGGTGCTATCGAAAGTCATGGCCAAAAAAAAAAAAAAAAAAAAGGCAGTTATCTTACAGCTTTTGGTGTTCTATCCTGCTCTCTGTGATGTGCTTCAGATGTAAAGGCACAACATCAGAAAATGCGTATTAGATGAATTGCTGATATTTTATTGCAGCTGTTGGCTATTTTATTATTTTTTTCCACTCTGAGAAAATCCATCGATGGATTTAAACCCTCTGAGATAGGTGGACGCTGCTCGAGGGAAGTCTCCCTTCAAGTGAAAAAGTAATTAAGCCCGATGACAGTGAGGTTTTGTTTCTGAGGTTCTCCGCTGAACCTGAACTAAGAGGCCCTGACTTCGACGGTTTACTCTGTCTGACCTCATGTTAGAAGAGTGTTTGTGTGCCTGTGTGTGTGTGTGTGTGTATTTTAAAGACGAGTATTTGGGCTTTGAAGATTTCAGAAACTCAGTGAACTACAAAGCCCAGACAGCACCACTGATCCCCCCCCCCCCCCCAACCACCCACCCACCAAGTGCATCGTTTCATCTTAGAGGTGTAGCGTGGGGCTTTGTGGGCCTTGATCTGCATGGTGGCGCTATCAGTGTGATCATACCCTTACTCTGGGTGGTTATCAGCAGCTTCATCAAACCCATAGCTCCAAAAATTATCACACCATCCTTCCCTGTTATTTTTTTTTTCTTTTCAGGGGAACAAAAAGGCCCTGTCTGTGCTGTGTCGCCATTTTGGCACTGGTTATGGTAGGACTAGTTTCACTGACACAAAGAAAGCAAACATCGGTCATGGTTTAAAGCCTGCGTGTGCATTTTGAAAGTGACGCTAATCGCTTCAGATGCTGTTTAGTGGCAGCTTTTTTTAAAGTATGAATCATTCCTGCAGGAGCTATTCTGTTTTCATATAACCCTTTTAGACGAAGTCGTTGGTCACAATTTTATAGCATTTCTCTCAATTATAATTTTTTTTAAGTTAGGTCCCTAATTACAGACCTGAGGTACACCTTTGGTAACATTGCCCGGATTTGGTGTTTCGATGTTTCATTGGGGAATGTAAACTTCTTTTGGTAGTTTTTAATAAAACTTTAATACATTTTCAATTCAATTTGTTTGTGGCATGAATTAACGGAGCATGATGGTATGCAAAAGCGAAAATGTTTATCTGTATTTATCACACACTCTCTACCCTGACATTAGCAATCCAATTTAACCTCTCATTCCTTTCCCTCCCTGTACTTATATAGAAGTGCTAATTGCTAATGTGCCATTTGATGTATACTAGTTTTTGTGCCTGTACCAATTCCACATCTCTGAAATGATATTTGAACAGTTTTTGTTCAACGTTTTTGTTGGTGTTCATCGATGTACTGTACATAACATACCAGTTTTTTTTTTTTTAAACTATGAAATAACACATATGGAGTTACAGTAGGTAATTCAGGAATTAGGAATTAGTAACAGCTACAACAACACCAGTTGGTTGTTATTTTAAGACATGAAGACCAGCTGTTCTGGAACAGTTCTTGCAAGAGCAGTGTTGTCATGTTCGTTTGCAAAACCCATCAAGCACCATGATGCAACTGGCTCCAATGAAGACCATCTCAGAAAACTTACCTCTGCTGTAGAGGAGAAGTTCATTTAGAGTTACCACCCTCAGAAATCACCAATTAACAAACAGCACCTTAGATTAGAAGCATTATTAAGGCTTTACAGGGCATAAGTAGCAGATACATCTCAATATCAACTGTGTAAAGGAGATTATTGCATATGTTAGATGTTTTCAGCATTGTTTTACAGTGTAGAACGAAATATAAATCAGAAAAGACCATGGAATTAGAAGGTGTGTCCAAACTCTTACTGGCAGTGGTTATAGATTTAAATTTGAATAAAACAAATTATTGGAGAAAATCCTCAGCACTAGTTAAAGCTAGACTGTATTCAGCTTCGTCTACCTTGTGTCTGTTATCTTCCTATACCGAATAGTATGAATTTGAATACTGAGTATCATTACACCCAAGTGTATGCAAAAAATACATATTCCATATTGTTTCCATGCTATTTATTTATATACACAAGTTATACAAGTACAACTGTTTATGTATAAATCATTCACAGCACCATTCACAGTCCCTTGATTTACCAATACCCATAGAATTCAGTATAATGTTCTTCTAGAAGACCAGATCTGTAGTTATGGTTTATGTATTCTTATTCACATGGACTATCTTTAAAAAAGAAACGGTCCTAAATTGCAGATCTGAGGTACACCCACTCTATAACTATACTGCATCGTTGGATCTTTGGCTTGACCATAATTTTAGAAGATGATCAGTTATAAGGATCAACATTGTGCTTTTTGAGTATCTTTTCAGCAACAAAACTTGTTTTTTTTTCTCTCTTGACAACATATACAGAAATGGAAAGTAAAGACTCTGTCTGGAGGGTATGTTGCTGTGAATCTGTGGCGAAGGTGGCAAGAACAAAAAAAGAAAAACCTGTGTTCATAGTGTCAAAGCAACTTTGCGGTTGCCTTTTATTTATTTATTTACTTTTATAAGATGAATGTATTAATATAATCTGCTTATGCAGAATTGTGTAAACAGCAAGCACCCACATCTAAGGCCAGATCATTATTAATGACTATATTTAGCTGCAGAAAGCACCAGTTCTTAGACGTGAGGATATAACATATTGAGAATAGGTGTGCATACTGCGATAATTTCTCATAAAACTTATGAAATTAGATTTAAATGTCGACACGTTTGCAAGCTGCTGTTTACCGATTAATGGAAAATTTCAGAATTGGACATTGCAGGGAAAAATATGTAGTCTAGTGTAGATTAGTTCAGTAAGAGCAACTTGAAAAAACAAACTGTAACACCAACAAAAACCTTAAAACATTCATCGCTATGAAGCTCATTGTTCACTTTATCAAATAGCGTAATTAAGACTGCTTTAAATCAACAAACGCAGTGCTAGAAGGCAAAACCTAGCACTGTGCCATGGCTATCTGGCCACAGTTTACACCCCAGGGCTCAGATTCTTTTCTGCCTTTTTTTATTTGTTTAGAAAGAAAGCAAGCTGGCAGGCCCAGTGTTAAGAGGGTGAGGTGTGGTTGAGTTCCAGTCTGACTGTTCCAAGATGGCTTTCGTGATAACAGGCCCCACTCCCGAATTACATCCCAGAGCGCCCCATCAAAGAGTGGCAACCTAGCATGAAGAAAACACTCACACACATGATGGCATACAGATGGGGTGCAAAGGGTCTGCATGCCTTTTACTGCCAAGCCTCCTTACTCGATGGAGGTTGTGTGCTTTGTATCTGTTAGCTCCCCTTCCTTCCTTTCTTATACAGTACCTAGCATCATGGGTGTGACAGGACTCCCTGACAGTACAGTGACAGTACGGAGACAGTAGTAGAAGCTCGGTTGTAGTGTCTGCAGTGGAAACATGCGTCTCTTTTTATCGCTGTCTATCTATACATCTCTTCTCCTTCTCTGGAAAGAATGGGTTGAAAGAAGAATGCAGGCTTGCCAACCCTAAAAAAGAAGAATCTATGTTCCTGCTGATTTTTAACTCAGTACCCAGTTACACACAACACTTTTTATATAGTCTTTTTACAACTTGCTTTTAGTAAAACTTTTCTTCCTTTGTGGAAACCTTGAGATGGTTCCACTGGGCCAACAGAAGAACAGAGCAAAGAAACAAAACTATAAGAGACAAAAATAAAAGTTTTAAAGGTTTTTAAAACACGGAAATGGACTCGCTTGCAGCTCTAGATTACACATAAACAAGCTTAAAACAAATTTAGCTAGCTAAATATGTCCCAAACCTTCAAGTAACACTATACATTAGTTGCTAGACTCTAGAAAACTGGTCCAAGATGACTTTCATAATAACACGTCCTAGTCTCTAATTACCTCCCATAGCACCCCATGAAAGAGTAGCAACTTCCCTCAGGTCACGTTACTAAAGCAAATTAACTACTTTGGATGGGGGGGGGCGTCAAAAGTAGCTTAGTAGTTATGGTGGTGGGCTACTGATCAGAAAAGTCCCAAGTTCAAACCCGAGCACCACAAAGTTGCTTCTGTTGGACCCTTGACGGCTCTTAACCCTTAAATGTTCTTACATAAAATGTAAGTCACTCTGGATAAGGGTGTCTGCCAAATGCTGTTAAAGTAAAGCTAACTTTTATCTTTGTAAATAATGAATATTCACCTAACTCTAGATAATACGCACAGCAAGGCAGTGCATTTAAATATAACATTATTAGGTTTTCATACGTTCTGTACAATACAAACCTAACAGGAGGTGATGTTTGAAAAATAAATTGGCTAGCTAATGTAACAACTGTATAACTTGGTGTTTGTGTATTTGCAATTAGGGGCATTAACAACATGTTTCCTAGTGGTCCAGTGGTCAGGGTACAGTGCTATTGTGATGAGGGCATTCATGCAAGGCTATCCCAGCATCATGTAGTCAACATCGTTCAGATGTCATTTCAAAATGACATAATTCATAATTCTAACTTCTAAACAACCCAATACCCCCTGGTGTCCCAACATCCACAACGTTGTCAAATTCACGTCATTAACGTCTTGACGTCTTGCCATATTGCTGCTCAGTTAAAGTAAGAAAATCGATTTGAGAGCACTAGTTGAAAGACTAATAATGTGAGATAATGAGAGGCGGGGGGGCTTCCATGGATATCCGTTAATAATGGAGAGTTCAGAACACCAGTGCATCCGTTTCATGTCGTTGGTTCATTCTATGTTTTTTTTTTTATGGTAACTCAGACCAGCATACTCCCATGTTAAACTGAATGAAGGTTGGCAGGTCGGAAAATCTTCTGATTCCCACTCCTTTTTCTCATAGAGCATGTTTATTTCAAAATAATGTTTCTGCTGCAGTGGAAGCTGGTGATTGCAAGTGCACACAGAATCCTTTCATGCGGCTGTCTGATCTCTGATATAGTTAAATGATAGGGAAGGAATGGTAGAGCAAGGGATAGAGAGAGAAATGAGTGTGCTGGGTTTTTGAAGGCAGTTTCTAGGTCAAGGTCTGGGATGCGGCTATAAAATTTTGAAATCTTTATCTGAGTAATGCAGAGGAAAGGACAGTGTAAGGACACAGTGCAAAAATGTTTTCATTCACACATGTGAAAGCTCTGGCACATCTAAACATTTTGATAGATGGCATTAATGTTATTTTTTTAATTAATTCTATTGTAGTCTAAATCTGTAACAAAAAATGTATTCAATCTATGCACACTAGTGATGCGCGGGTCGTCTGGTAACCCGCGGGTCGGGTTGGGGCGGGTAAAGAAATTGTCACTTTATTTGC
>JAQMYG010000009.1:5802492-5813778 GCA_030014215.1 Clariallabes teugelsi | reverse complement strand
CGTGCAATTCCGCTGCCAGTCACAACAAAAACAAAGAAATAAAAGTGAAGATGGAAGACGAGGTGCGGGAGAAATTATGTATGTATATTTAATGGTCGCGGGTGCGGGGCGGGGCGGGCCAAATAATGTCATAAAAGCGGGACCCGCGGGTTGAAAAAATACCCGATCCGCGCATCACTAATGCACACTATTGCAAACTAGATCCAAAATAACAAGCTTACCTGATTAGCTGAGGTTTGCATCAAAAACGTGTTAGCTAACTCAGCTAATAAATATTCAAACAGTGTTATTGAATGCCCAATCTTTGTTAGGAAAATTGGGTAGCTAATATAGCTTATGAGTATCCAAGTTTCTCTCGACAGTATACACAATTAAGCTATCAGGTAATGTCTGAAAAACATAGCAGGCTAAATGTGTTAGCTAATGATTGTTCCAGTAACGCTAGATGATACATACAGATACAGAAGCTAATGTCAGGTGATGCTAGCTGAAGAATGCTCAATGCTGACTAACTTACTGTAGCTCATTATCCTTTTTTTTTTTAACCTTTTTTTTTTTTTTTTACTTTTACTTACTTCCCTATTAAGACGTCATACTTAATAAGGAAATGTTTTGTCCTAGCGTTTTTATCCTCTAGAGGATATCATCAGGTAGAATTTGAAACAAAAAATCAGCTAATTCTGTTAGCTAATGAATGTTCAAGTAATGCTTGGCAAAATGTTTACAAGCTAATGCCAGATATACTGTGTGTGTGTATATATATATATTAATATAAAAGAAGAACACTGTGTTAACTAATGGTTGTTCAATTCATTCTTGGCGATACATACACAAGCTACTGTAATATCAGGTCATTTTTGAAAAGAAAACTAGTTGGCCAACTAAGCTATTTATATATATTTTTTACTTGTTTGTGATACTTTAATGCGGAAATAATTCCAGTGCATATAGAAAGTATTCACTATCGGCACGTAATGTTAAAAGATACAATTACTGTAGATGCAAAGCTAGACTAACACACATGCTTACAGTACATCAAAAGCTAGCAGGCTAACTTAGCTAACTATCCGTTTTTCTTTTACTTATATCTGAGGAAATATTTTGGATTTAATGAGTTTCATTTTGCAACACAAGTTCTGTTATATACTGTAATATCTAAAAACATTTTGGGTGAAAAAATGTTGCTGTGATTATATATAGAGCAACATCAAGCATTAAGAGTCTGACATGTAAATATGTGGATTTACACAGGAATCGACAAAGACTGTGTTTGAAATCAATACTTGTGAACACGTGTGTGTGTGTGTGTGTGTGTGTGTGTGTGTGTGTGTGTGTGTGTGTCTTTAAAACTCTTGTGTCTGTAAGTTTATCAGTCTGTGTATAATAATGATCGGCTGATGGGGCCAGCTGTTTTACTGGGTCACAGTTCTGGTCCAGGGCTAATAGCTGCAACCGAGCGTAAATTTGATAAAAACGTGCTCTTGCATTTTCCCAGATCCTGATACCCTTTTGCATTCTCAGGCATGCGGAAAGCTGATTTTCCCCCCCGCAAACTCTGTTTTATACGTTTCAGTAAACATCAGGAAGCCCAGCAGGATGTTTAACCTTATCTGTAATATATAACTGCTGACCTGCTTTGGTTTTATACAGGCATGGTTATATTAGTTATATTAAAATAGCACAGTTATTACTCATTATATTCATCTAGTTTATTAAAGAGATATAAATATATCAATCAGAAGGAAAAGAAAAACTTCACTAAACAAAACACACCCAAAAGCATGGCAGGTGTGTGGACAGATGTGAACGTAAATAAGAAATGAAGGGAACAAGACGAGATAAAATCCTGTTTTCTGTTTAATATTTACCAAAAAAAAAAAAATAATAAATCTGAGCATAACCAATGTCATATTTATTAAATCTTCATTAGTGAAATTGTGTGTATTACATTTGGCGTAGGTGGTAAAAATCGTTTTAGCACTGTTCTGTTTCAAATTTAAAATGGCCAATTTTACAAGATAATACCACATAATGATTCAAATAGAGCTTGTTTAAAGCATCATTTTAAATGCATTTCCTGTTTACGATACAGTAAATTCACCATTTCCTCATATACCGCAGATCAAATACCTGTAACTCGCTCATATAAGTATATCCATTAAAGTTCCCATATGTTTCTATGCTTTTATAAAGTTAACATAGGTCTCAGAGCTCCCACAAAGTGTGTGTTAATGATCTCGGTAAAATAACTCTCAGCAGCAAGCCAGGGGAGGGGATATTCTTATATGAGGTCACATTAGGGGAAGAAATCTAATTGGCTTGTTTTTTCTTTAATTCAAGTTCTGAATGCCTAAAGATGACTAAAAGTGAATTTTGCGTAACAATAGGGTTGCTTTAAAGAAATACATTATCTCAGTTCGCCTCAAACAAGAAACAAGAACTTCAACGTTTCTTTGTACTGTAGCTTTAAATAAAACAAAACCTTTTTTCTTATGGAAAACTCAAAAATAACGGAAGCCTAGGGGCAGTTGTTGAATTCTGTTGGAAAAGTTTTTAACTTAAGGTAAGTATGAAGTTATTATTAGAAGACAGAAGAACGCATCTTATTTACCAAACCTGCACTAAAGCTCTTGAAATCGAGGTAAATTGTAAAAAAAAAAAAACTGTAAATAGTTGTTTCTGCTAGTTGCGTACATTCCTGCACGGCTATCTCATAATACCATATTTTTGAAATACCAGTCAGTTGAAGATGATTTAATCAGATCTGGAGCTTTATTTTCAAATACCTTTGACTGAGGAATTAATAAAAGCGTTCTCCAGGATTTTCTTTATTCAGCATCTGCCCTTAGTCTTCCATTATAGACTTGAAGGTATGACTTAAAAAAAACTCTCTAAGGATTATTGCTTTGATAGCTAAATATATTGCTGCAAAGTCTATGGCTCTTTCTTATTCTTATTCTCTTCTGCGGTATACACATGCCCTAAGGCTACCATAAAGCCTCAGCCTAGGGGTCAGCTAAAGTTTACCGCTCCTCTTCAATTAGCAGATGACTAGAGGCTGATGACAGCGAAGGTGTGATCCCACAGCAGCCTGTGATGAAAAAAAAAAGAAGAAGAAAAAAAAACAGACTCGATGCCTGGAGCGTCCTCGACGCTCCTGCTCTCCTTCCACCTTTTCCCTTGCATCTTATGCACTTTGCACTCTTCAGCCTTGCTCTCTGATTGTACGGCTGCACACACCAAAATAGATCCTGACACACAGACAGGCCATATTGACACGATATTGTCTTCCTGCCCCGCCAAGATTTGTTAAGACACAGTGAACTTGAGGATTGAAGAGCGGGCTGGAAAAACAAGTCGGTGGGGGGGGTGCAGGGGGGGTGAAGAATCGCCCATGCGGTGATTTAACCTTTTTGCCACAGGAAGTGATGCGCCTCCCTTCCAGACTCGTTCCTATTGGGGGGTAAATAATTGATGTCTAGCAGTTGGGTGTTAGGAATAGAAAACGGAGCAGAGGTGACAAATGGGCTCTGCAAATGGGTTTCCTCCCCCGTCTGCAGAGTCAAAGGCCGGATATTGAGACAGGCTGACAAACCTTGAGAGCTATCCTAGTGCAGATGTGTATATATGTGTGTGTGTGTGTGTGCACGCACATGTGTAACATATTTAAGAAAGATCTTTAAGAAGCCCCATGGCTGGTGTTCTCTGATCAAAAGGGAATTTCGAGAGATTCTTTGGACGTCCAGCGCCAGAGATTCAGTTTGTAAATGGGCTGATAAATATAGGTGTGCGTTTGATGGGGCCGGACTGAAACAGGCATGCTGATGAAAGAAAGCCTTAATTACAGAGGGCTTAAACATCTGCAGCCACCCAAATATCTGTGGAATTAAGTACACCAGAAGCCCCTAGACCGCCTGTGGAAGAAAACTGGGCTCTAACCGCAAGTGGCCTGGTTCGGGGGAAATATAAAAAAGGTGCACATTTCATTTCTTAACAGCCAACACTGTCACTGCTCGTGGTTTCAAAGTGCTAACGGTAGCTGCGGTTCAGGGTGGATAGAGCAGGAGCTCGGAGCCAATGTGGAAGCTGTCCCAAAACCTCTCCGTGCCAAACCTGCTTGTATAAACATTCGCCTCAATGATAAATGAGCTGTGATGTTGCTCTGTAATGTATGTATCAAGTTTATAAAGCTGATCTTTATCTCTCTCTCTCTCTCTCTCTCTCACCAGCAGAAGACGACTACTTGGGATTGGGCGAGCTTCCCGAGACGTTCCCTTCGGACCCGCCCGAACCCCTCCCCCACTTCCTGATGGAGCCCGAGGAGGCCTACATCGTCAAAAACAAACCAGTCAATCTATACTGCAAAGCCACACCCGCCACGCAGATCTACTTCAAGTGCAACAGCGAGTGGGTGCCCCAGAAGGAGCACACGGTGGAAGAGCGCGTGGACGAGACCTCCGGTCAGTACCACTTTGCGAAAAAGTGTATTTATGATAAAAAAAGAAAGCATCCACATGAGTTAAATCGAAGCACATAACAATAATCAAAAAAGTCAAATTAAATTGTTAAAAAGTCGAATAAAAGTTTTATCTTGAGGTCACCGAACACCGTTGTCGGAAAACTTTTTACGATCCACTTCGCCCGTAATGAGAGTGGAATTTCTCTGCAGCCTTCTTTAAACTAAAAAACGCCAATAAAGCATGCGTGAGGCTGCTACTGTGCTGTTAAACACGATGTTTAGGTTTCGTGTCTGGTTCTTGAGACATCATTAAAGCTCAGACAGTGCTGACACTGAGCTCTTTCGTCTGACACAAAGCTACTAGTAGCAGACACACTTGGGACTGAGATAGAGAGCGAGAGAGAGAGAGAGAGAGAGACAGGTCCCAAAAGAGAGCATAATGTGCAAACTATAGGGGAAAAATTTAGATTTTGTGTTTTGTTTAGTTTTTTTTTGGAGAGTAATGTTTTAAATATAGAAGCCTAGTGGGGTTGAGGGTTTTTTTTTTAGGGCAGTCTTAAAAATATTATATTATCATTTTATAATGCAGGTCTAAATATAAAATGTTTTGTGCTTTGCTTCTTTATTTTGGTGCTAATCATAAAATGCTGCCAAAATAAGACAGGTTTACTGGAATAGTGTCCAAGTATTAAACAGCATACAGTTCAAATTTCTAACTTGTAGCTACAGTACTATGAGAGTATTGTGCGGTGTCACACAAAGCACAGAATTGCAGTTCCAGCCATCATTTCTTCTGGGTACTAAACATGGTACAGTGGTACCTCTGCATATGAACCTTAAGAACTGAAATTTTGCAAGAAATTTGTCTCGGCATATGAAGCATTTCCAGCATACGAGCGTTAGAACCGAGCCGAAGCGACCGCCGACATGCACCTATGTTGCGTGTATGTCCGGTTTGCCCCTACGTCGAGTTTACGTGTTTACGAGTTTCTTTTTGCATTTTGTACGGTCATCAGAAAAAGAGGCAACTTTCAGTTTTGTTTTTAAAGCAGCTGGTTTAAGTGAGATTTATTATCTCTTTATTTTATATTTTACTTTAAAAACGTCTTTTCTAAATGTTTTAATAGTTTTTATACACAGAAATATGATTATAGTGTTGGATATTGGTACTATTGGTAATATTTCTGGGTGGCTGGAACAGATTATTTGCATTTACATTATTTCCTATAGGAAAATGATTTGGAATTGAATGGAACAGAATAAATTTGTATGCCTATTCTGTAAATAAAAAATATTGTAATCATTTTATTCAAACAAAAACTACTTCATCTGCTATTCATCTACAGTATGTGTGTACTTTGCTTGCACGACATGTGCTTAATAAATCTGTTGCGCTGCACTAGAATAAAGTTAGCGCTAGTTCTTTATACGACTGTGCATTATTTTTAATGACCACTGGAGGTGCTGTTGCATGCGGTTCAATAAAAGTGCAACATTTTTTTTTTAAATAACATCAAATAATCTGACCAATATAAACTTAGCCCTGGTAGGACATTTCTCCCAAATAGCCTCGATCCGTGCTAGAGCTTAACGAGAATACGCACAACCTAATATAGTGCTAATACAATCTCATCTTCTTTGATTTGATTGGCTGACTCCCTCTGATAAGGAACATCACGCAGTAATATCTTGTAAAGGCGCCACTCCTGAGTAGTCCAAGTGGCAGCATATTTTCGATTATTGTGGAAAATGTTATCTAAACGGCTCAACGGAGGCCATTATTTGCCGAGGGAATTTCTCTCCCTCTCTCTCTCTCTCTCTCTCTCTCTCTCTCTCTCTCCCCTTTCATCGCCCTGTGATGTCTCTTTCCTGTCTGTGTATTCACAGGAATATTGACTAGCGAGTCAAGTTCTTTCTGGCTTGTGTCTCTTTTCACATCGCTCCCTCTCCCTCTTTCTTTTAGACAATGACAGATCTCAGTCGTCATCTCGTATCTCGCGGACGACCGACACGTCGATTAACAGTTCGTTAAAACCGAGCTGCCATCCTGTCGTGACGTGTTTTAGCCCCTGATGAGAGTGGCATGTTTTTACGGCTCTTGTGAAAGCGTTGTGAGCTGAATGCAAACACGTGCTTCTGCTTACTGTCTGCGGGCTCTTAATAACCAGCAGCTCAATAGTGTCTTCAGAGCACAGATAGGAAAAGAAAGTGCTTGGGAGAGTGGCGTGATTGCTACCTGTGGGCTACAGGGACAACTCAATTTCCCTCTTTGGCAGCTGAATGCAGCCAGTCAAATAGAGCCTGTTGTCTGTAATGGTTCAGAAGCCCTTGGGGTATTTTATTCTTTATACAGTGTGTGTGTGTGTGTGTGTGTGTGTGTGTGTGTGTGTATATATATATATATATATATATATATATATATAAACTGGAGCACACTCGCGCTTAGGTAATGCAGACTAGAACACACAGTCATACACACACTCACACTTTTGGATGCTTGTTAGAATTTCACCATTAGTTAAAATAAAACAGGGTGAAAAACCATTGTTGGAATAAAGTAAAGCATATGGCAAATTGCTTTTTTTTTCCTTTCCATTTTTTTTCCTTTGGACGACAGATAACACAAAACATCCAAGCAGTGCTGGGAGGATGCAGACAATTATACGTCTCTACAACGCAGCTAGTTTTGCCAAATGCTGTATTTTAGCACTGTAATGTACACTTATAATAATATATACTGTATATATATATATATATATATATATATTTTTTTTTTTTCACATAAGCCTTGGATTGCACTTGACAACATATTCTGAAAAGTCTCTGCTTCCCACACGTTTATGGCAACAATAAGTGTCTAGGAATTTCACGTTATCCAACTTGCAACTAAGAACACCCAAGAAACTATCAACTAAATGCCACAATGCTTTGTTTATATCAACCGTTGTTGTTGTTTTTTTCCCCCTAAATGTCTGAATGTTTGTTGTAGTTGCTCAGGTCGATGATGTACAGGCCGTATTTCTCGAACAAAATCCTCGTTCCTTATCTATTTCCTGTTTTAATTGGTAGGATACAGTATGTTTAGTGCGATGTACAGTAGTCCAGGTGTAGCTCAGTGATGAAGGTGATTGAAAGGTGCCACCAGCAGGTTGCCATTTTTGGGGCCTTGATTTATGCCCCTTAACTCCCAACTGCTCAGATGTATAATGACATAACAATGTAAGTCGCTTTAGATAAGGGAGTCAGCCAAGTGATGTACTGTAAATGGCCATTCCTTCACAATTTACTGTTTACTACAAATTCCTATTCTTTCAGATTTTAATAACGCGCCGGATAGTTCTTAATTCGAATGCAGTAATTTCGCATTTCCCTAGTTGTTTTCTTTGCTTGATGCACAACAGTAATCTGACCTTTTGAAAATGGCGGCTTTCTTCCAGGTCAGGTAGTGTAATTAACTTTTATTTTATGTATTTCTTTTTATGGAAGGAGTCTCTCCGGACAACATTAAACAGAACTCGAAATCAGAGGAACAAAACTGGTACAGGAAAATAATCAGTGACTCTGTGATGTGATGCTTCAGGATGCGTTAAGTTGGTAAATAATTTCCCTCAAGCTGCACTAATCAAGCTGGAACATTGAGTCGTTCATGAAATCTTCACTCTCACTCCGCGATAAGAAGATTTATCCAAGGTCGCCAAGACTACCAGGAGGAATAATGTCGGTGTAAGCTTAGCTCGGAGCATATGATTAAAAAAGAAAACAAAATTGTAGTAGTAATGCCTTCCCAATTAAAAACACCTTGATGTGGAGCTGCTGAGACGAGGACCGCGCGCTAATTTGAGTTAGCACCAACCACGTTTTGTCTTCACGTTAAAGGTGGTTGGTGCGATCATGTGCATCGTTCTTCTTCTCCGAATCTCTCTTCGCTCACTTGCTCTTCCCGTCTTTGTCTTTCCCTCCCTCTGTTTAATGTTCTCTCTCTCTCTCTCTCTCTCTCTCTCTCTCTGCTCTTTCGTCTCTATTCCTTTTCCTCGCGCTCCGTTTATCTCCCTTTATTTGGGCTCTGGGTGCCTCTGCCCACTCCACTCCTCTCTAATTTCCCCTGATTGACAGAAAAGAACCGCAGATAGAGGCTGGTCAATAGCCATCCAAGCCGGCAGAAACATGATCCAATGCCCACGCTCATCCTCTACCCCTATCCCCCCTTTCTCTTTCTCCTACTGTATTGGGCAGGGGAGTAGATTAACAGGCATTTAGGCTAGCAGCGGGCCGAGTTTATCTGCGCCAGGCACCAGGCTCCGTGCTTCAGTCTTTCCCCTCTTTCCTCCTCCTCCTCCTCCTCCTCCTCTTCTGGAAAAGAAAGAAAGAAAGAAAGAAAGCCTATGCTTGTATGCAGGATCATTATCTCCCTGCAAATGGATTTTTTGGAAGTGGCTTCAAGGAGAAACACCTACTCAAATGTTCCAGCATCGATTCGCTCTCTCTCTTTAACCACCGCCTCAGAGTCAACAAAAGGAGAAAGAGGTTTAGATTCGCACACGATTAGGGTCACGTTTTGAAGGAATAATCGGATGGATGTTATTCAATTTTCTAACAGATTGTAGTAATTCTGTTACATCAGGTTTTTGTAGGAAATTAGGTTTTTTTTTCCTCTTTTGATAGAGCACTCATAGTAGAGTCGGTAATTCCATTACTCGGGACACATTTGGGTCCGAGCAATAAATAACCGCTGGATACTCCGATGGGTGCTTTTAGCCGTGGAGCCAGCCTGACTCGAATATGTTGTGCACTTATCCCAAACAAGTGGGACGATCTGATGCTGAATGCTCTCTCTCTCTCTCTCTCTCTCTCGCTCTTTCTCTCTTTCTCTCTCGCACGATCGCCAACACTTAGGCACTGGCCGTGCTAATCTCCAGCCGGCCCATTGATCGCTACAAATGAACCTAAGTTAATTATGTCGAGTTGCAGTGGTGTAATGCACACCGCGGACACACTATCACCGCCCCCTCCGAATGGAAGGTGAAATGGAGGCGAGTTATTTTGGAAAGGCTGGTGCACAAAAAAAAAAAAAAGTAAAACATAGCGCCCTCTCTGTCTTCCCTTTGCTCCCTCCGTTCTTCTCTCTCTCTCTCTTTCCTTCTCTGCCGTCTCGTCGGCCTCTCGCAGATCAATAACATCCTAAAGCTAATAATGACAACCATGCTAATAAGGTATCCGTTTTCAGCAGCCGGGCCCACAGGCAAGATGTGAGGAATTACGTAAAAGCGGATTCAATCGGGAATCGTATCCGAGGAGCGTTTTTGAAAAATTCATAAGCGTGCCATATTAGATGACAGTTATTCCTTGGTGATTATCCCTCCGTTTTATTTAGTATAATGCTATAATGCTTTAGATCCAGACCAGGGATATGATGTAATATGTGGTAAGAATATAGTCGTACTCAGTGGTTTATCATTCGTTTTCGTATCGCTCACAAAAGGTTAAATCGCTACGCCGAGGAAGTTCTCGAGCTGCCGTAATGAACGTTCGCGCCGGTACATAAACAAGGTCAATTATGCCACGACTCAGCGAACAGCAAAGACAGCTGCTCTTAAGAGAGTGCTGCAAAAAGTGACCCCCAATGCGGTGAGCGCTTTTTTTCTTCTTCTTCTCCCATTTCCAGCCTTTCAGACGTCCTCTCCGTCCTGAGAAAAACCCGCGCTGCTCTAGTTAGCTGCATGTCTCTTTCAAGTCTTGTTCAGCCGGTTTGAGATCCTCCTTCTGGAGCAGATAAAAATAATATGAATGAATTCGTGTGTGCATGCATGCACGCGCCTGTGTGTATGCGTGTGTGTGATCATGCTCTCATCAGATGAGCCTTGATGTCCTGTTTTGTCAGATCAGAGCACGGCTACATCATCAACGCTGAAATACTGGAAGATATCCAGGGTTTGAATTATAGCAAAACTCCCAAGGGGCCGTTTTCAGATTGGAAAAATAGTTGACATGACTTTATGAATTTAATAGGATTGCATTAAAATTCATCTCTCTCTCTTTTTTTTTTTTATAATTAAACCATTGTGCTTCCATTACAAATGATTCTGTAAGTATAAATATGACTTCGCAAAATAATTGAATTAAAAAACAAACTTTAGTCTTGAACTCAGTTTAATCACATATAATCATAATAATAATAATAATAAATTCCCTGAAATCGTTTACAACAATATTTAATAAATCAAATAAGCCGCGTGATAAACATCTGATTTAATTACCGTTAATCTATGATGATAAAAAAACAACAAAAAAAACAATGCACAATGACCAGTATATAAACGATCGCTTTAATTAATATTCGTTTGGTAGTTAATTTTACCCGTAGACCTGAGATTAGATCGTTATCACCAATTAGAGACGTGCTGCGGAGTGATTCGCGCTCATTTGTGTGGACTTGTTCTACTAAGCCCCCGGTTCGTCTTGTGTTCCTGTTAATGATGTTAGTTAAGGAATAAAACACGCGAGGACGTGCTGTTACATGGAAATATGGTTCGTGGTTGATGCCGATGTTTGGGGGTGTGAGATCCATATCGTCGTTGTCACTGTTGTCTCGTGTCTTTGTTGTCTCTCGTCTCGGGTTCTTGACGGATTTCGAAATAATTACTGTATTAAACAATACGCTTTTAAAGCATTTTTTACTATTAGTCTCAAGATTATTTAGAACAAGACCCAAAAATGTATCAGAACAAACACTATAATATTAACATGCTTAACAAGAGGCGGGTACAGGCAGGTTGGAATGGGTGGAGAAAAGTGTCAGGTGTGTTGTGCGATAAAAGAGTATCAGCGAG
>JAQMYG010000009.1:5785690-5802392 GCA_030014215.1 Clariallabes teugelsi | reverse complement strand
AGAGGATAGGGTTAGATGGAGGCAGATGATTCGCTGTGGCGACCCCTGAAAGGGAACAGCCGAAAGACAAAGGAGAAGACTATAATGTTAACATGCTGTTTCTGTTACTTTCAGAAAAACCTCTGCTATTATACTGTACGAAGAATAATGTACACCACACTGTTATAGCACGCCCAGTGAGTTCACTTAAATTATATACACAGAATTACATCTGTATTTCTTTCTAAACTGCAAAACAAGGTTGAAGGCTTAAACCTAAATATGCAGTAATCTCCTTTGAACAGTTGATTTCGAGATGCGTCTGCTACTCATGCGCTCTATAAGGCCGTCATAACGCCTTTAATCTGGTTGTTAATTGGTGATTTCTGAGGCTGGTGACTCTAAATGAACTCCTCCTCCTCCGCAGCAGAGGTCAGTTTTGTTCGTCACGAGAGACAGTTTGTGCTTGATGGGTCAATACTGTTCCAGAACTGCTGAGCTTCGTGTCGTAAAATACAGTAACGACTGATTGCTGCTGCTGTTGTTTATACTTAATTACCTAATGTAGAAAATGAATCTAATGTTGTGTCCAAATGTTTGACTTGTTACTGTATATACGGCCGCTAGCCTCATCATCAGATTAAAGCCGTTATGAAGCTTTACAGAGCATGTGTAGCAGACACATCCCAATATCAACTGTCCAAAGTTGACATTATTGCATATTTTGGACGCCTTCAGCATCGTTTTTTACAGCGTAGAGAGAAATAAGGACTTAGAAGGTGTATCCAAAACACCTAGTGGGGAACATACAAGGAGGTGGTTCAGTTCTGAATGGCTGTTGGTCTTTTTCTACAAAGTATTGCCATCATCACTCCCGCACTCGTTCTCTGTACCCCTTTATCCTGTATATAGGCCTCGGGTTACACCCTTTATGGGGTACCAGTCCATCGCAAGGCACAAACACACACCGTTAGTTAACCTCATCTGCAAATTTTTGAAATGGTGAAGCAAACCAGAGCACCCAGTGGAAACCCAACAAGCATGAGGAGAACATGTGACTCCACACACACACACACACACACACACACACACACACGAGGCAGAATTCGAACCTTTGACCCCGGTGGTGCGAGGTGACAGTGCTATCCACTACCCCACCACCGTGCTGGTCTCCAGACTCCAGTGTCTCAGTGCTCCATTAGCGAGAACTTCTCCAAGGTTTTTTTTTTTTCCCCTTATCTTATTAAGTTCAAGAGAGGAAAAAGAGCCAAAAGCTGGTAGCGCATATGATGTATCGTAACATCCCTCCAGACATGTCCTCATATGTACAGCGCGGATTAAAGTCATTTATATACGCTCGGGTTGAGATTAGAGTTAGCTCGTATGCTTTATCGTCTTCACGTCTGACAGAAGATAACAGTCTGGATAACAAATTAGACGCTGCGTAGAGGCGGGTGCGGCAGATAATAGCGTACTGTATATTACTGTAATAGTGTTCTACATAGAGCTCGTATGGAACAGCGAGGAAGCTTTTTTTTTTTTTAAGTGTGTTTTATTTCACGAGTCTGCGTCATAGTTTATCAAGCGAAGTATCTGCTCCCTATACGCACACCACCCGCTGAGCTTTTACAGCTGTGAGCGCTCAGTGCGGCGGCCGCCCGCCGCAGTGTCATCGCACATTCGTAACTTTTGAGAAACGATCATATTTATTTATTTGTTTATTTATTTTATTCATTTATAGCTAAGGTTATAAATGGGTAAGTAATAGAAAAGCTTACGCGAGAATGTTTTGGTGTAAATAGCAATAGTAGTGAAACGTAAACGCATTTTCTGTACACATCTGGATGCGTATGAAAACCCTTTAGTCTCTAGGCGTAAGAGAGAGAAAATCTCCACCATCTTGGTTCATGGGAGATGCGTTTAGTTCATATAGTAAAAAAAAAAAAAATAAAATTTCTATTGGACTACATGACAAAAAATTCTTAGCCTTACTTTGATTTTACTCGAAGTTCTTTTTGAAACGTACTACAAAGTTCTGCACTACATGCGCGTTTCCTCTTCCTCTCTCTTGCCTTCGTCCTGCTCCCCTGTTTAAAGCGACGCCTCCTGGCTGTCTGATGCCGAACATGACGGCAAACACACCGGGGGGAAAACTTTCAGCTTGCCAGGAGCGAAGGACGAGCCGTGAGGATGGTGTGAGAGGTGGAGGAGTGGAGAAGAGACAGGAGTGGAGAGGAAGCGCCATTTGCATGGAGGATTATTCTGGCTTTATTTCTCGGGCTGCTGTCTCTGGCTCTGCAAGCCAATCAGTGCTGGAAGCCACCTCCAGGGCTCACTGGGCACCGAGATGTACACACACACACACACACACACACACACACACACACACAGACACACACTGCAGGACTAGGAGTCATGCCACCCTTTGCACAGTTTTCCATTTCGAAATAACGAAAGACAAAGAAGAAAGCGTGAAGAGTCAGACTCGGAGAGATAATGTGATACATAGCGTTCCTGATTTGTTTAGCGATATCAAACCCTCATCCACGAATCGCACACCTCCACCGCTCTAATCCGCCATGATCATATATAAATGAGCCTGCAGAGGGATGAAGGGATGAGAAATGAAGAAATGAGCGCATCTCTGATCTGGCCTTCATTCGATCGGAGGCCCAGCTGAGCAGTAATCACCAGGGTTAGCAAACGGGATTCCGGCTCCAAATCCGGCTCCAGAGGCCCCGGACATCTCAATCATCCTGGCATCCCGGCGGATTGCAGGCTTCCATCCGGCTCTGCTTTATGAGCGTCGCGTTATTGCGGGCAAGCGCACCACGCACGCTGCTAATGATGGATGGATCAAACGCAGTCATGCGATATCTCTGGGTTTTTTTTCCCGATAACTCATCTTGTTTTGCAATTTTATTTTGCTTCTTCATCCTTCCCTCACGCACTAAGCCAATTACGTGACGTTCCGCGCTTCCGAGCCATGACCCCGGAGTCCACTCTGGGAAACGTCACTTATATGTCGTGTTAGAATGAGAACAATCCCATTATGTTTGTAGACAGGGTTCATTTTTAATGAAAGTCTGTCCAAGAATCACAAATAGTCGATATGTTTTTCCATTTACGGTGTTTAACAGACGCCCCCTTATCCAGAGCAACTTCGATTTTTATCTCATTTCACATCTGAGCAGTTGTGGGTTAAGGGCCTTGCTCAAGGGCCCAATAGTGGCAATTTGGCAGTGCTGGGGTTTAAACCAGAGACTTTCTAATCAGAAGTTCAACACCTTAACCACTGAGCTGTCCCTGTCCCTGTTAGTGCTTATTTAGGTTTAAATTGGAGCTCCAAGTCAAAGAACACATACCACATGCAGAATATATAGTGCACGTTACAGTAAATGCTGAAATATTTTCAACAATCAAACTCAGAGTTACGACTCCATTTCTCGCTGTTCTGAAGTAGAAAATTCTAGATCCAAGATGGCCGCCATGATTTTTGTATCTAACACGGTGATGTGTTTAAAAATTCAGTTTTTGCTTGGTTGCTTAGCAAAGTTGCAAAATGAAACATTGAGCAGGGTTGCCAGGTTTCAGCTAAATGAACATGTTCACTCCATATACAGTACAGTACACTCCATACACCCACTCGTCCTCTATGCTATGCATCTTAAATCAGAATTGAAGATTTGCAGACTGCTTTCTTTACCTGTACATTTCTTTTGCATTAGGGCTGCAGTATGTGTGTGGAAACGCATTTCTTTTATTCCAGTTATTTGCTTTAAAACAGGCTGGAGTTGCCATGGAGAAGGCTCAGGTCTGATTCCCAGGCGATGGCCGAACAGGCAGGGGATCCATAGTGTCTCTACCAAATCTGAGCAAATTAAAGGGGTTTCATCAGGATAGTCATCTGGTGTAAAACCTGCATGGATTGGATGGTCTACTGTGGCCACACACACCTCGCTAGTTTGCTTCAAAACAAGATCTTGGTGTCTTTTTAAACTGGTTCACAATTCCCGCTTTTGATGTGAAAATGGCAACCCTGCCAAATATACAAAACCCCCTTTTTTTTCAGGCTATTTGAATTTTTTTATTAAATTCAAGCAATCAAGATGTCATTGAATTGTAGACTTTCATCTTTAATTCAAGGGCTTTCACGAAAAATATTACGTTAACCATTTAAGAATCAGAGCCTTTTATTTTTTACAAAGTCTCCCTGTTTTCCTAAGTTCAAATGTAGTTATACAAATTGACTGATTGGCAGTTTGATGGCCATTTGTGAGCTGTTTCTTTATCTCTCGCCAAATTAGTATATTGAGATCAAAAGCACAGTGTTAAGTTTGGCATGTGGCTGTTCATGGGAACTCTCAGTATGCAGCCCAAAGAGGCGTTGATGGAGTGATGGAGGCGTTCGACAGCCTGAAAAACATTCAACGGCCTGAAAAACATAGACCTACAGTATCACACACACACACAGAGAGAGAGAGAGAGAGAGAGAGAGCAGTGGTTCTTACAGGTTGGATGTACTGTATACTGGAGTGGGCTGGCATTGCCTGGCCGCATAAAAGTGGTCTATTACAAACAACAAATATGCAGATGAACTTCAACATAAAATAATGATGTATTTGATATTTCTATTAATTTCACATTTCATAGATCCCACCTACAAACCTGTCCCTCAATCTCCCCATACGTAAAAGACCAAGTAAAAAAATAAAAATTATTAAGAACTAAAATAAATGTTTGCTGTACAGACATGGCACTGTAGCATGTAGCCCTTAACAACCAGAGCATTTTTAGCCTTAAAAAAAAAAAAAAAAAAAAAAAAAAAAAATATATATATAGACATGCTTTTTTCCGCACACCATAAGAAATAGAGTGAACTGAATTTTATTTTAACTATACAAACATGACTGGGGGGGAAAAAAGCACATACTGTACTGTAATTCATAAGATCAGTTTTTTTGGTTGCTTCAATTTTTTTCTGTGACCAAACATTTTTTAATCACTATAATATAACAATAATCATTTTGTGAGTTCTACATTTTTGCGAGGGCATTCACATATTCCAGTAGCAGTTTTCTACATGACGTATCAGAAACACAAATGCACAGTGAGATGTCTGAAGCCTCCCCCGTCGACACCCACCGGCAGAACTTCCATATAAACAGTTGTTGTTGTTGTTGTTTTTGTTGTTTTAAATGAACAGTGCTTTGGATCATGAGCCATTCCTTTCTTTCTTCCAACTCCAGCATGGATCCGTGCGGCTTGAGTTTTTTTTTTTTTTTTTTTTTTACCCCAATTTTTTCCCTAATTTATTCGTGTCCAATTCCTCCCCACCACTAGGGGGCTCCCACATTAAGGCTACTACTACCACACTCAGTCAGGAGGGCCGAAGACTATCACGTGTTTCCTCCGAACCACGTGACCCCATCCGACTGCATCTTTTCGACCTGCTCGCTCACGCACCGCTGGACGCGGAGTAACACACTCGGAGGACAGCGCTATCCGCTCCTTCCGGATGCGTGAGCTCACAGATTGGCTGTGGAGCCGTGATTAAGTCAAGAATGCTCTGATATTGATGCATCACTGTCGAAATCTACAATCAAGAGACGTCTCCATGAACATAAATGCAAAGTAAAAAAAGATTCAAGCTAAAGTTTACCCAAGTCTGGTACAAGATTAGTTTGTATCAGAATGATGGGAGGAGAAAGTACAGTATGGAGAAGGAAAGGAAGGGCACGTGATCCAAAGCGTACCACATCATCTGTTAAACATGGTGGAGGCGTGTGTGTGTGTGTGTGTGTGTGTGTGTGTGTGTGTGTGTATACGGAACAGGGTGAGTGGTGTTTATTGATGACGTGACTGCTGATAGAAGTAGCAGGATGCAGTACGCTGCAGTACGGACAGGACGGAGCTTCCACGCTTTACAGATAGATAACGGGTGAAAATGTACAATGAAAGCGACCCAGAGACAAAGAAATGGCAACGTCCTGTCGACGTCTGACGTCAGCCCAGTTCAACACACTTTTCACTTACTGAAGACAAAATTTCAAGAAAGACGGATTGAATTAAAGCTGAAAGCCTTCGCTTCCTCCACACCTTCATGGCTTGATTTCTAACTCATTGTGGCCGTGTGGTGACGGAGGCTAAAGTACCCGTGTCCAAATTCTTCTGGACTTGAAAGGGCCATGTGTGCCCATATGCAGTGTTTAGTTGAATAGACGGAAATGGAGCGAGCTTCTCACTTTAAATTGTCTGCTGTAAAAAAAAAGAAAAAAAAAGAAAACCCTCTGACTCGGGTGGCGGTGACAAATGTTGATTTAGTGACTTGCAGTGAAGCGTTGCAGTTTTTCGGTTCCACATAAACATCCTATACAGAGCTTTTAATCTGCTCTCTGTGCGGCTGCTGAATTATGTACTGACTCTCTACCTCTGTTTTCTCTCCTTCTCGTCCTCCTTTCTCTTCACTTCCCATTTTTGCCCGACATCGATCAGTATTTCTCATTTTTCGTGGTTTATCCATCACTCTTTTTCATTTATTTTTTTTTTTACTCCATGGCCACATTTGTGTCTCTATTTCTTTTTGTTTATCTCTCTTCTGTCCCTTCTCCTTGTTGGCTTGTTTCTGTTCCCTCTCTCTCTCTCTCTCTCTCTCTCTCTTAATCTCTTCCAGTCCTCCTGCCCCTTTATCTTTGTATCTCTCTATTCTCTTTTTCTTCTTTCTATCTTTGTATCTTTGTGGTGTTTTTTTTATTTGTTCATTCTCTCTACTGCCATACCACTCTTTTTTCCCTTCCTTTAACTCTGCCTCTGTATTTCTCTTTTCACTTTACTGTTTTTCTCCATCTTCGTATCTCTCTCTTTAAATCTTTCTTTCCAATCTCTCAGTCTCTACGTAAATTTTTGCCCCTCTTTTCATTTTCTGTCTTATATATTGCTCTCTCTCTCTCTCTCTCTCTCTCTCTCTCTCTCTCTCCTCTTTTTCTCTCTGTAGCTCTTTCTCTTAACCTCTGTCTCTTGTCTTTCTTTTTTCTCCCACCTTTTCTCTGTCTATCATTTATTTCCCCCCGTTGCTGTATGTGTTTTTTCATTCTTTCTATCTTCCCATAGCTCTCTTTTGTATCCTCCTTTGTTCTTTATTTTCTATTAATAGCTCTCTTTCTCTCCCTCTCTCACTCTCTCTCTCTCTCTTTCTCTCTCTTTGCCAATCTTTCACTTCACGTTTGTTTATCCGTCCATCTCTCTCTTGCCCTTACCTCCATCTCAATATCTCTGTCTCTGTTCATCTTTCACTCTCTCTGTCTCTCAGGCCTGTCTTGCCACTCTCTCTCTCTCTCTCTCTCTCTTTCTCACTCGCTCTTTTTGTTTTTTTTTTTACTCCAGCTAGAATGATGTTACATTCTTTGAAGGGATTTAATGCGTCAATATAATTTTTTCAATAAAATAAAAGTCCCTGTGTGTGTCTCAGGTCTGGTGGTGAGGGAGGCGAGTATCGAGATCACGCGGCAGCAGGTGGAGGAACTCTTCGGCCTGGAGGATTTCTGGTGCCAGTGCGTGGCCTGGAGCTCAGCCGGGACCACGAAGAGCCGCAAGGCCCACGTCCGCATCGCCTGTGAGTCTCACACACACACACAAACACACACACACACATGGAAAGCTCTTCTTCAACCACAGTGGAAACAGTCTCTGAGGATTTCTCTCGTTCGGAGAAAGAAACAAGCCCGGGGGCAGAGAAATGGCCCACACACTTCACTCAGGCAGAACAGAATGTGACCGCGTCCTCCTGTGCTTACATTCTTTCTTTTTTTGTGTATCTCCTGTCTGTGCTGCGGTCATACAGGAAATACACAAAAACCACAAGCTATTGTCTGTTAAAATGCCACGCTTAGAGGGCGGCTGCAGAAAAAGCCAGGCTTTTGAATACGTTGCTGTGCTTTATATATATATATTTTTTTTTTTTTTCCTTGTTTATGTAGTTGCATACGTGGCAGTTTAGCAAACGCGATGGCTGTAGCGTAATTAGAAAGTCTTGTAGAGGTTTCGAAAGGTTCTAAGACTCCATACGGGGAGTTTTTGTTTTTCTCACAAACACCCGAACATTAGATAGAGAGACAGACAGACAGACAGACTTTTATTGATCTCAAAGGAACTTACAAACATCCAGTAGCACGGATGTTAATACAGTAGACAAGATTGTCAAACCATACTTTAATTAATATAAAATGTAATATACAATGTATAATATATAATATAGAAAGAAAAAATATATAAATATAAAAACAGATTTGTGTGAATATGTGCAGAATGTGGGTGATTGAGGATGCAGAATCAGAGGACAGACAGATCTGCGAAAAACTGAGATACTGTATACTGAACGATTAAAAGTGACAGCAGTGCAAAAAGTGTGTGGTTCAAGACTCGGCTACACACAATTACCCGCAATTACCCCCAAATCACAATTTTTTCTTTGGGCTCCTCATATTTTAGATGTTTTTTTTGTTGTTGTTCTATACAGGATATATAAAAGTTTTTTATTGAGAGAAAACAACCAGGTTCAGGTGAAAGCACTATAGTCTATTTATAATTGTTATTCGTTATAGTTTATAAACTATAGTTTATAATATAGCATATAAGGTCAAAAATAATGTTAGCTCCCTGCGTTGCCCACGGCAACCCAACATCCAGCTAGAAAAAGGTTATGAATCGATATGGACCATTTGCATGTACAGCTTTTATTAATTATAAATTCTCTATTTGGTTGTGAACTTTTGGTCGACAGCATCAAGAAAGAGAGAGAATAGGAGGAGTGTGTGTGTTAAATAAATGTAAATACTATTAACAATAAAATAATGATTAATATTATTAGCAAGATATTATACATGGTAGATTCTCATTAGGGGATCTGATCGTAGGATTGCCGCTGCCTCAGAGCCCCTTTTTATAAACACCCAGTCAGATCACAAGATCGACAAAAGCAAGAACAGCATGGAGTTATTAGTGAGAACTCAGTTCAACTCAGTTTGATTTGTTTAGAGCTTTTAAAAACTTGTTGAAAAAAACAGCTTTATATAAAAGGGAAAAAAAAAACATTTTATCAATATCAGTCAGTTTATCTCTAATGAACTAGAGAAGATGAACAAGATGACATAAGGAAGAAACTCACAAGGGAACGCGTCGCCTTTGGGGTGATCGCGGATAGTAAGAGTGCATCCCTTGTGTAACCGTGTGCTCTGAAGTCGAAAGTGCCAATTATTTAACAGGAAATGTGTTTCAGTTAAAATAAAGTCTACTTTGTGTAGATTATGAACTGTTCGCTGATGGAGACTCGGGTACGTGGCAGTTTGGTCCTAAAACTGTTTTGAGCGATCACAGTCATGAGCCAGTTCGTGGTCATGGTTATTAAGTGGAATCGTCCTGATTACTCAGTCTGACATGACCAGTCAAAAGTTTGCAGCCAAGTCTTTGCACCCTTTTTTCCACATTCTAGAACAATACTAGATTTTCTTTCAAAACTATGAAATAACACATATGGCATTAAGTAATTAAATACCAATAACAGCAACAGTAGTTATTTTAAGACATGAAGGTCAGTTGTTCTGGAACAGTCGAGTGCGTTTGCAAAACCCATCAAGCACTATGATGAAACTGTCCGTCATGAAGACCTTCACAGGAAAACAAGACCAAAACTGACCTCTGCTGCAGAGGAGACGTTCATTTTAGAGTCACCAGCCTCAGAAATCACCGATTAACCTCAAACAGCACCTCAGATTAGAGCCGTTATGAAGCTTTACAGATCAGAAGTAGCAGAAGCATCTCAATATCAACTGTTCAAAGGAGATTATTGCACATTTTGGACGCCTTCCGGATTGTAGAAAGAAATAAAATCAAGAAAGACCATGGAGTTAGAAGGTGTGTCCAGACTTTCGACCGGTGGTGTATACAGTATATAAGCAGACTATACATTATGTGGCGACGCTCAGCAGCAGTTTGACAAGAACTCCAACCAGAAGTGATGCATAGGGCAGGTCTGGAGGGCAGGAGGGGTCGAGAACACCGGTAACTCAAGAGTACTATGTGGAGCTTAATAGAAAGAGAGCAATCGACAGAGAGAGAGAGAACTTTTTAAAAAGTACAACTATTTTATTTATTTATTTTTTTTGGTACTGTACCTTTAAGTGTTGCTGCATACCGTCAAGTTAGCTCATGTTGTATTTAAGGTCATGTTCACAGTACCAGCCTGTTTTTTCTTTAAGGCTGTCTGAACGCACAAATCTAATGTTTTTCAGGTCTGATCTGAGTCACTTTCATTTGTGGTCGTAGATGGGATACATATCCGATACGCGACCTGAATGCGAAGGGGCAGATCGGAATTCATGTGACTTTTTGCCTCTGCGCATGGATGAGGCACCAGCAGTACTCAAACAGCTCAAGTGAGGTGTCTGGCTTTCTTCGTTCTTCTGGAACTTAACAAATACAGCCGACTAACCGCTCGCTGTCCTCCAAAGCAAAACCCCGAACATATTTTAGCTGAAATCGAATGAGCGCTCGCACGAACTCGTGATAAGTTTTATACCAGATGGCACGTCGTATCGACATGCACGCATTTTTGAAAAATCTAAACTGAACAGCGTAACATACGTATACCTCGTCATGTTTCGAAGTGAAACCTTTCACGTTATTACTAGTTAAACAACTGATCTGTATAGCAGGATAAGCTAGCTAGTTAAATATTATGACTTGCAAAGAGCATTATTATCGCTGCGGTGTGTGTGAGTGTAGCAAAAGAGTTTGAGATTTGCTTTTAAAGGCAGTATGTTGCCAAGAAACTGCACCTACTTTACATATAGTATACTAATGGTTTAAAGACCTGAAGGTTATGCTGGAAAGACTAAAGTATCATCCAAAAGAATTCAAATTTTCATTAGAAACACAATCTTAAGAGTATTTCCCCCTTTTAAAACTGCAGGACTATTGTCCTAATATTTTTGCACTCCATATTTAAGTATAACCGTCAATAAAATGCCCTCATTTCACCTAAATATGAAATAATTCATATGTTTTTCCAGCATAGATGGATTGAAGGCGAGCGCAGACCTGTTGCTGAATGACCAGCCTTGCAATTGCTGTAGGGACTGAATAACAAAACGGCCGATCGGTCAAAAGGTCTCACTCGGAAAAAGCCAAAGGCCTTGAATCTGGATGAACAAGTATAAAATATAAATGCTTTCATGATCAACCTACAGTGTGCTGCGTTGAGAACTGGACAAGATGAAGGGATTTCTGTAGGCGTTCCAGCATCCTGAAATCTACACAAAGCTAAACCCCTGTCTCCGGATATCGCTTGCGTCGGCTAACACGGCGTTATGGGAACTGTGATAATGTTTCAGCGTTGTTTGAGTGTGAGCTTGTTAGCTACAAAGACCTAGAGCCAAGAAGCACAACCTGATGATGTAAAAAAAAAAAAAAAAAACTCATCCGTACGCAGCAGGTAACAAGCGTCAGACAATTATTCTGGAAGACGAAGTGGGTCAAAACAAAGCCTGACAGAAGCGGGAGTGTTGTAAGCACGGTGTGGGCGAAACAGCTGCATTGTTATGCGTCATCCCGTCTTTATCTGCGTATCAATTCCACGGCAGGTAAAGCCGCTTGCGAATCTGTGTGTGTGGGAATCCGTGTTTATACCTGACCGTGCCTAATGAGCTGGTGTGCGAGACACACACGTGCTCCCTGCTCTCTGTGAGATGAATCAGTCATGCTAGATAAACTGTTCTGAGATGAATGAGCCTTCCATGCAGGCTTAGATTTATTGTTTGGTTCTTTCTTTCTTTCTTTAGTTTGTTTTTTGTTGTTGTTTTTTTTAGTTCAGTTTTTGTTTTTTTCCATCTCTCTTCTGTCCTTGTGCCGAGTGCAGACAGTGCTCAATCCGGGCATTGTGTTGTAATCAGATTTCTGCAGAACAGCTCTCGTCTTGTTCTAGCACTCTCCGGCTACTTATGGAGAGCGCCGTTATCAGAACTGGAAGGCTTACAAAGCAGGCTGATGGAAATGTCAAAGATGCGGGACATCCGGTGCTGAAACATGAGGCAGTCTTGAAGCTCGGAGAACTTTGAGTCTTAGCTGTAGACATTTGGCATTGACATTTTTAACATTGTAGTACGGCTACTTTAGCGCCAGAACCGACCAAATCCGACTTACCAATCCTTTCGTCACACTAGCGATCTTTCAGCTTAGAACAAAAGACTGATTATATTGCTGTTCACAACATTCATTTTCTTCCCTACATCGTCCATATGTTAAGACATTTGTTCCTTTAACCACTTGGTGCTTAAAAAAACAACAACAACAAAAAAACACTATACAGTACAGTACATGCACACTCCAGTTTCTACCTGGTAATGATTTGTGGAAGGTTATATTAAAAATATACGCCAGTCGTTAATCAACTTTGCATCTTAGTCATGTCTAAATGGTTTCTCCAATGGTCGATCTCGTGTCCTGAAGGTGCCAGCCTGTGCCAGGGCGTCCCATCCGAAGCCTACACTGACAGGCAGCTCTTTGTTCGTCTTTTTCCCCATGATCTGAGACCGGTTTTATAGCTCGTGCCGGAACGTTCACGTCCAAGATGTGCCTCGCGACAGCAGGAAAGGGCGCTCTCTAGTGAGCGATCGCCTGCAGCCTGTCTCATCTCTCTAATTGGCTGTGATCGGCTGCCTGCCATCACTAACCTTTCCTTCAGATCTGAATAAATTCCTCATCCGCTCCTATTAAAATCTCCCCTAGAGTCTTACAGGGGGAAAAAAAAATATTGAGACACTCTGTCCGTGTCGGGAAGACGTTTTAATTAGCGGCTAAGCAACACTCGGTGCGATAAATAAGCGTGCATTTGTTGTTGAGGAATGGTGATCAATGTTAAAGCTATAAAGCAGGGAAGCTGTAAAAGGGCAGCGGCAGTCGGATGGCGGTTATTAATCGGGGACGTGATTTGTGGGGCCACAGGCATCTGGGCACTTTCAGGGTGAGTTATACGAGGGTGCGGCGTTCGATTATTCGGTCGGTGGGAGACAGAAAGGAATGTGCTTTCTTTAAAATGAAAAAAAAAATGAGATTGGTCAAACTTGACTGGTTCTGAGAGAGGAGAGAAAAGGAGAGAGAGGTGAGCGAAAGTGACAGGATGACAACAAAAGAGAGTCGACGAAGACGGAAAGGAAATGACAACACGAGAGAACAGCAAGTAACAGAATAGGACAGAAGAAGGGAGTGAAATGAGAACAGGTTGTTCAGTTGCAAGCCATTCCAGGCGGGAACGCATGTAGGAAAGCGCAAAGTGCGGCGATTACCAAATGACTCACGAGGGGAAACGATGCCTTGTCTTTTTCTCTTTCTACCTCTGCGCGAATGACTCAGAGTTGCTCTTGAATGTGTTGCGGCGATTCATTTTTAAGAGTCAACATGCTTTTGGAACGGCACGCTTCCTGATTAAAAGTTAAACATTTATTCATATCACTGAGTGTTTTCTCCTTTTTCCTTTCGGAAGTCACAAAACTGCCCGAGCCATATAAAAGCGTGCCGTGGAAACCGGATCGGAGGAAGAATCGGAGATGCAGAAGGCTAGGACGTGCTCGAGGCACTTTGAGAGCTCTTATTCTGAAAGAGTTAGGTTGTAAAAAAAAAAAAAAAAAAAAAAAAAACCTAGAACCCTGTGCTGGCACTTTTCACGGCAAGAATGTGTCTCTGCCCTCGAACCAGCTATTACAATTTTTATTGTTTTGCAGGTAAGATGCCAGCACGCTTCCTTTCTCCACAGTGAACCGAAATGGTGCCAAGCCTTGTTTTGCAGCATCAGGATCAAACCAGTGGGTAAAAAAAAAATGAATGGAAATAGCCTATAATTCAGCAAGCTTGTGTAATTTACCATGACAAGTAGCCAAACACATCCACTTAGGGTAATTGTCCTCATATGTGGAGACTCGGCCTGGATTTCTGCGGTGAATCGAGGTAGTTCCACAAGAATGTATCCTCGGGCCTCTTCTTTTCCTTTCCTTTTCTTTTCCTCCAAGCTCCTTTGTCTCGCCAGGGATCATGTATACACAACTTAGGAGGTGAGCTTTCTTTCACAGATTAAGAGCTTTCTCTTTTTTTTTTTTTTTTTTTTTACTTATTTCTAAACATTTTCCTTCTTTTGTCGCCCCCACTTGCAGATACACAGCTACACAGTGACACAAACCTTTTCTTCATCTTGCTCATGCCGAAGTAGTCATTTTGTTCCTCGCATCTCGGCTTTTAATTTCACAGCACAAAGGTAGCTTTCAGCATAAAGGTATTATTTCAGCAGCATTGAAGAGGGAGCTTTTCCTTCTTCGAAGCCACATGGGTAGGTCAAGTGAAACAACTTTCGAAATACTGTCTTTGTGTACTTTTAATCGAAGTTGGTTTTATTATTCGCCCTTTTCCTTGGTTTCAAATTGATGCAGCTCAGCTGAAACCACCGAGGCTGAAAACGCTTTACAATAACCAAATGGCCCTCTACATCATTTGTCATTAATTTGTAATGGCAAAAGAACTTTGTGTTGTGCCACTACATATCACCAATGGCATTGTAATGCATTTTGTCCATTAGAGTAAGTAATAAATCCAGTGTTTTTTTTCCCCCCGTTTGCTTATTTCCACTGCCCCCCTTCGTTCCCTCGAACATTATTCACCGCTCATATTTCTTCAAACTGCTGGAAGTGCACAAAAATACGGACACCACTTCTTGGAGAACCCCGAAGTGCTTTAACATGGCAGCAATCTGGCTTCACGTGCCACAAAATGCGTCACTCACTAGAACTCCAGCCAATGGCATCATTTTCATTGAAAGCAGGACAAAAAAAGAGCGAATAAGGGGCTATTGAATGAGGCAAATAACTGTGCTGATCAGACAGACATCCAGCTTCCAGCCAATCAATGATTTGAGTAAACTCCTGGAAGAACCGCGGGTCGAGGAGAACGTGTACATTTTGCAGAAACTTTTGCATTCTTTTTTCGAGAACTGACTCAAACTAGGCAATTAGTGCTTAAGAGATAATGTTTTCAAACCCAGCAGACAACTCAGTAACTGCCTACGTGTTATAAAAGCATCGGACTAAATAAATAAAAAAATTATAAAAACTCGGAAACCCAACAGGCGCTTTATTCGAAGCAGCTTCTGAGCTCGCACGTGGAGCAACACAGCCAATTAATTCCACCCACACTGGTCCGAGGGACCGCTAGAGGCCCCCGGGGGAGGAGGGGGCTGCCGGCGGAAGGCCATAATGGAATGAAAATGCTCGTAATTGGAGTGAGTTGTTTAAAGTGCCAATCCCAATGCAGTGCCGCAGCCAGCTTGCCCAGGCGCCGTCGCCGCTTTAAAGTGGGACCTACTATGCGTTATTACAGTAATGGCCCTCGAAGCATACGCCGCTGACGGTGGGCAAACGCATTTGGGTAGACGGAGGTGCGTGCGCGCTCAGTGTTTGCCAGAAAGGATGGCGCTTTGTGACAGAGGACGCCATTACGATTTAACTTGACAAGTATCAGATTGCATCACGGGATGACTCACGGTTTCGAAACCAAGTGATGGGGCAGCTGGTAAATGAAAGGGAGGAAAAAGATCTGGGCTGACATCCCACACAAACACTGTTTTGTAAGCAGAAAGCCGCAAGTCACTCCTTTTTCCTTGTATGTAAGGATAAATGAAAGTCACGGTCCAGGCTCAGAGATAGAAAGCGCGCCCAGGCCTGTAGTGGTGTCACCATTGTGTCAATGCAATTAAAGTGAATAGAAAACGTGTGAGCTGCTGGAGGAACAGTGACTTCTCTAGCACCCCATCTTTCCCTCTCTTTCTCTCTGTCTCTCCCTCTCACACACAAACACACACAAACACACACACACACACACACACACACACACACACACACACACATTCTTCTCTGTGTGTGTGTGTGTGTGTGTATGTGTGTGAGGAAGAGAACGCAGTGGACAGACCCCTACAGGGCCACGTCATGTTGCTAGCTCAGTCTGCACAGACAGGCTGAGCGACCCGCTGTTTATCAGCGCCCACACACTTTCTCACTGACTTCTCTTCCATTACACAGGAAGCCAGAGGCATCGCCGTTCGATGCTAAATTAGCCTTTGGTACAGAATTTCGGCGTGCGTGCATGTCAGGGGTGGGATACGCGATAACACTTCAAGACATACCATATGTTATCACATATTTATATATTGTAAGTAAGCTGCCGGTGTTGCATTAAACAGTCGCGAAAACCAACCAGTAGCTTTTTAGTACAGTATATACTGTATACAAATATTTGCAGATATAGCAATACTCACAATATTCCACAAACAGTGTATTCTGACAATATTTACTACAATACATTGTGGTGGGTTTTTCTAGTTTATTGAGAACCACTATGATGTCCCCACAAGGATGTGACCGCTTTAACATTGTGGGGATGTTTGTCTGGTCCCCGTTAGGAAAATGCTTTTAGTAAATAAAAAATAAAAAAACAGTGGCAAAGTTTTCCTTTAGCTTCCTAAAATTGAGGTTTAGTTTATTATTATGTTTATTAGGTTTATTTCAATGGAAGGTCCTCACAAGGATAGTCATACAGGAATTTGTGTGTGTGTATATGTACACTACCGTTCAAAAGTTTGGGGTCACTTGCAAATTTCTTTGTTTTTGTTTAGTGATTTATTTTCTACATT
>JAQMYG010000009.1:5761998-5778046 GCA_030014215.1 Clariallabes teugelsi | reverse complement strand
TATATCAACTGTATTTATAAAATAGAGATACTTTAAGAATCGCCTACCAAATGATCCTGGCACCGAGGTCTCGTGATCATATGGTATTAGGTGGTCATTAGTGATTCCCATCCCTAAATAGTGTTTTGAAAAATGCTGATAAATGTTTGTTAGAGAAATAAAGCCATGACTGTTAGGCTTTACGTGTTAAACAGTTATATTAAATAAACCGTGTGCTCGGGCTGGACGTCTCCACTGAGGGTTTTTGGACTCATTAATATTATTGATATGATGTTCAAGTCATTTTGATATGAGAGTAATAATGATAGATAAAAGTGTAAGAAAAGGTGTTGGCTTTTTTTTTTTTATGTAGATATTCAGTCTTTTATTTACACTGCCATTGCACACACTTATACGCACACACATACAGTACACGCGCAGACACACACACACACACACACACAGGAGAATTGCTGAACATGCTCATTTTCATTAGTATTGTTTAAATTGCTAATTGAATGCGGAGGTGGAGAGAGCTGAAGTAATTATACGCAGTTGCTCAGTTACACGTGAGATTTGTACTTTACCTGAAATAATTAAAAGTAATTTCTTGTACTTCTACTCAATTACATTTGCACGAAAAAACAGTCACTATTTTAATCCCTTACGTTACTGTGTGTTTGAACTTTATTAATACCGCAGCGCTATTCAGTTCCTGATGCTGATTGGTTGGAAAGTCAATAAACACAAGTTCCTGCAAACGCTCGTTAGAAGTCCTTAATGACCTGCATAATAAAATTCCGCTCCTTATTCCGTTCCTACAGATTAAAAGACGTGTTGATATGATGATATTTTTTGATTATAGAAGGAGTCTCTAGTTTCAGCACTTGGAGATGAACCTGCACAGGCACACGGCTTTGTGGGGAACCAACAGAACCAACTACCAGCTTGTTTTCACAACATTTATATACAGTATAGGGTTATACAGTATTAGTATAAATTAACTAATATAAATTTTTATATATTTTTATATTTAAAAAAAAAATTTTTTTGTAACCCCCCCCACTAAGTGTTAAACTATTTAATATAGATGTCATTTTTATTTTATTTTTAAAGAATTTAAAGGTCCCATATTATACCACTTATTGAACAAGTTAACAGAGGTTTCGCTCGTAGCTTGCTCACATCTCTCTCTTTTTCGCTCCTCTTCCGAACTTGCTGTTTCAGTGTCTATGTAAGTGAGCTACTGCTGAGCCCCGCCCCCAAAAGACAGCAGTCCTATATAAAGGGATGACGTCACAGTTGGGGAAATTCTAATAGTAAATTAATAGAGAATAAAAAAAGCAGGAAATATATTTACTCATGTTTTTGTTTGTAGACGCACATTGGAGATCCATCTTTTAGAAATGACTAATAAGTGAATGTTGCATAATAGATGCCCTTTAAACTAACTTTTTAAAATCCAAATTAAACCATTTAAATTGTTATTCATAAAAACTATTTTATTTTTACTTTTTGTCATATTGAAGTTTTATTCTATTTTTTATTTTTTTTTTTTCCCCCTGGATTGAAATACTGTACATGTAGGGTATTTTGAAATAAAATGTATATTTGAGTCAGAATATCAAGGGGGGAAAAATGCAGGGAAAATGCTCTCTAGCTGAAATCAGAGGGATGTCGGATGCCGATTTGAAAGCAGAGAGCCAGGATTTGATGTTGCTCTGAAAAGGGGCCTCGGCTGACCTGGAAATGGCCAGTTAAGTGACTGGGACTGCGGCGCCTCCACCGCTGATGGAAGTGCTGACAGTACTAAGCAGGCCATAATCAGCAGGAAGCTGCTCACCTCTGATTTTAGAAAATGGAGAGTGCTTTCTTGTTAAAAAAAAAAAAAAGAGAGAGAGGGAGAGGAAAGAGAAAAGAAGAACCGCTACAGAGCGACACGTGAGGCAAAAACGGATTAAGCTTTTCAGATGCTAAAAAATGCTTGAGATGTATTAGGAAATAAAAAAAACAACAACAACAAAAAAAAAACAGGTGTTTATAGACATTAAGCTGCAAAGATGATATACAGTAACAAGACTGAATTCCCGACAACAGGTTGGTTGTGTTTGTTTTGTTGCTTTTTTTTTGCCATTCATATCTTTGTCTTCTACTGTATACCTGATGGATATTTCTCCTTTTCTCTCTCTCTCTCTCTCTCTCTCTCTCTCGCTCTTTATCATGGTGGTTCTTGCAGCGAGGGCGCATCAAGCCAGAATGGCCGTAATGAGAAGTCTAGAATGAAATTACACAGATCATGCAATGCAATAAGGACCCGTTGTGTCTTCAGCGGTGTAAACAGCTTGCCTCGGGGCTGTGAGCGAGAGCACAAGTCTTTCCTCCTTCACTCTCCACACACACACACACACACACACACACACACTAATGTGCAACAGCAAAATCCTCTCTGGAATGACATCTAGCACATTTTGCTTCATTTCCCTCCCTCCCTCCCTCCCTCTCTCTCTCTCTCTCTCTCTTTTTCATCCTGCTAGGCAATTACATCTGGCGTAAGTGACAACAAGCTTGGAGTGAGCACTAAAAAACAAGACAATTTGATTTACTCCCTTCGCCGTTCTTTAATGGGATTGGCAAAAACGTTAACGTGAATGCTAAGAGGTCGCCAGCAGCTCACGAACCTTGATATAGAAGGTTTTTTTTGTTTTTTCTTTAGCAGAGAGCAGGAAGGGATTGGTTCATAGGTCAGTGATAGCATTGACACTGGACATCTGCTGCCCTGTTGGCACGACCGAGTGCCAGGAGCTGGCTGGGAGATCCAGAGAGAGAGAGAGAGAGAGAGAAGCAAAAACTGCTCAGAATCGGACAGAGCCGGGGTTAGCGCCGCCTGCCAGGCCTGTCGGCTCACATCAGCTCCTCAGGACACTGAAGGATCTTCAGCATGATTAAACCGAAGGTGTGTTTTTGGCGGCACGCAGCGGCTTTTGCCATCACGCCAGATTAGTTCCTGGTGCATTTCATCCTTAGGTTTTTTTCAAACAGTCGGGGCTTCTTGATCAGTATTGCTATTAACTTTCAGAAAAGAAGTTAACAGAAGTAATAATTTGCATATTCACTGAATCAGCATTATCATTTTCATAACAAATCATATTACATGAAGGAGAACATATTTGCTGAAGACAGTAAATAAAAGAGATTTGTATTAGAACATAAATAGAGAATAAATGCTGTTATAGAAAAACAATCAGTAACAGCGTAGGGTAATGAAGCTTGATTTTCTGTGTGTGTGTGTGTGTGTGTGTGTGTGTGTGTGTGTGTGTGTGTGTTTAATAGTGCTGTGAAATAATAGATTCTAACTTCTTTTTATGGTGAAGTATTCGGTCATGGAACCACACATAAACTATTTACATTTTCCTGGGTTGCTCACTGGGGCCAGTGGTGGTCAGTGATTGACCTTAGGAAACAATATTGATGTGAAGTATTGGTGTGGTGGTAACAGATTGTGTTTAAGATTGATCATCAGTATTTTACGGTTAGTAAAAATGGTGATTAGTGATTGGTCTTTGTGAACAGTGGACATTGGTTTCAATAAAAAATAATCGTGATTAGGGATAGTGTGTTGGGAGCAATGGTGGTCAATGATTGTTGGAAACAGAGGCGATTGGTGATTGTTGGAAACTGATGATTTGGTATTGTTGGGAACAGTGGTGATTAGTCATCGTTGGAAAACAGGGGTGATTAGGTATTGTTGGGAACAGTGATGATTTGATATTGTTGGAAATAGTCGTGATTAGTGATTGTCTGAAAGAGCAGTAATTAATTCTTGCTGCGCCACAGTGGTGATTAGTGATTGTTGGGAACAGTGGTAATTGTAATAGTTGAAAACAATGGTGATTAGTAATTGCTGGGAATGATTGTTGTCAATTATTATTACTGGGAAACAGTGGTGATTAGTGATTGTTGAAAACGGTGGTGATTAGTGATTGTTGGAAAATCAGTGATTAGTTCATTGGAAACAGATTTTTTTTTTTTAATTATGGTGATTAGTGATTTGTTGTTTGGAACAGTAGTGGTCAGTATTGGTTTTGGGGAGCAGTGGAAGTCTAGAAATCAGTAGTTGGTGTTTGGTGTTAGTTGTCAGTGATAGTGATCAGTAACTGACAATGAGGAAAGCTGGAGAGCCATATCAGGGATGGGACATTCTCTTACCTGTGCGCTAAATTTGCCACTTGGTGCCCCTAATAATAATAATAATAATAATAATAATAATATAATTTACACAAAACGTGTCCAAAAGTCAACTCAAGTTGGCTAAAATGGTCTCGATTCTTGTCTTCCGCTCGTCTCTTCTTCCTCAGCTTCTGCCTTCTTTGCTTGTTTTTACAGTCGCAGGCGTCTTAAGTTTCACGAATCTCCCAGAGAGAAAACAGATGGCTTGCAGCTATGGCTGCATATGCATTTACAAAAATCTGCAATGATTATTCCTCCAAAAAGCGCAAATATCTCTCAACAGCAGACAGGAACCTGAAAGAGGGAGAGAGACGAAACAGGCTGAAACGCCGAAGCTATGGCTCTTGTTTGATCCACAGCATAACTCTTGCTGTGTGAAGAGAAGGGGGAAAAAAAAACAATCTGATTAAGCAGGGATTATAGTCTAACACAATCGTCCATCCAACTCGTGTTGCTCATACATTACGTGCTTCCGTATGATTTAACTATCAGGCGTTCGGATCAGGTGTACAAATCCCCAATCAAATCAGACTACAGTGAAGTATAGCGTGTACTATAGCTTTGTTTTCTGGTGGTTTTTACTGTATTAAACAATGAAGAACTTATCAAAATGTAGTATGATTGCAGGACTTGTCGTGGTTTTTTGCAGTATGAGACAGGACTGTACTCTCCACGCAGAAGTGATTAAGATTATGTAATGACAGCTGTAACATCAGTCAAATGTAATAAAATAAAATAAAAAAACCCGTAGAGTGAGGCATTATGCTAATGGACTTCTGAAGCAAGCCAGCCATTGTTCGTGCTTGAGAATGTCACCTGTAAATGTAGCATACCACCGCTTCCTATGCAAATGCCCGCCGCGTTGTTTGCCTCGGAAATGAGGCTTACGGAATGCTCAGTTTCGTAACCCGAATGCACGAGCAATCAGATAATTCATTTCCCCATCACTCAGGAGGCACATAAACATCCAGGCCAACTGGACTCACAGACTCCATTCACTCTGAAACTTATAAACTCCCTTCCAGGAAGCGTTTTGTCTGTCTGCGCTTCTGTCTTGACAGACGAATCCCTAGGCAAAGAGATGTATTTCAGCCTGCCCTTTGCCGGTCCAAGCTGGTGGAACCGTCTTCATCTGATAGTGCCAGCACTTCCAAAACCCGTACAAGGAAAACAAGCTGCAGACATTTATCTTGGCGCTTTCTCCTGACCATTAAGAATGTGCATGACATACTGCGACTGTGGGTTTTTTCTTTTTTCTTTCTTTTTTTTCCACTGCAAAATAGCACAGCAGTTGGGTCATTCGTATTAATCATGTGCTGTGAATATATTAGAGCCGTTCATTCAGATTCAGTGCCTCTCTGGAGTTTTCTTTACATATGTTTCCATTCCACTTGCGTCTTTAATGGGTTTAATGACGTGTGAGAGAAAAGATTTTTGGATTTTAACATTAAACAGGAACATTAGTATTATCATCATTATTATATGTTGTTGTTGTTGCTTTTTTTTCCTTTTCGCTCCCAGCTTGCAATTTTGTCTTCACAAGCATCCGTCAGTTCATTTTAAGAGATGAATTTAAGCTTGAGGGGGGGTCAAGGATTTGAGGATTTGGCAACCCTTTGAAAAGCCATGCTTTTTCATTTCCGTCCATGAACTCTTTTATGTGCTCCGAAAGAGCTCGATCACAAGCAAGCGAAAAAGCTTTTTTTCTTTTTTTGGGGGCTTTTCTTTACCCTCCTTTCATGACCCCCTTTTGCAAGAGCAGCGTCTTGGCAAGCCCATAAAATGGTCTTAAGACTGCACTGTGAAAGGAAGCTGTATTTCTGTTTCTCTCTTCCTTTTCTCATGGCTCTTAGAAACACTTGTCAGAGTGCTTACATAAAAACAGGGTTCAAAGGTGATGGCATGCTGATGCGCTCGCTGAGCCTGTCGTCATGGCAGTGGAGGTTTTCATTCAGGCAGTTGCTGGGCAGGCTGGGGTCCTGCCGGGTACTGGTGGGGAGAAAGTTATTGGCGCACCCTGGGGTAGAGGCCTACGGCGCCTCAGGAAAACACTGACCCATTTTACACAGCCTAGGAGACGGCTAGTGGAACGTCCAAACCCTCGCTGAACGCCGCAGGAGTGCGATACCGTTTGCCAAGTTAGAAGCATCTATGTGCACTCAGAAATCCAGACTTTTCCCTCTGTACAAACCCAGCAAATACACTGAATATCATTTATTTTTCTTGGTTAATAGCAAAAGAGTTTTATTTTAGCAGGAAAGTTACAGTAACACTTGCTATGCTTTAAATTAAATAATAGCTATTCTAGGCTAGCAAATAAGTTTTGCTAGTTTCCTTGGGAACGTGTACACAATATACAGTAATAGTAAATGCTAGCAGGATGTAAACAAACACAATATAATAGCATAAGATTAGCTAGTCTAGGAAACAAGTACACAAAGCTTGCTAGGTTCGCTAACTTACTCGACACACACTCTAGTTACTGGTTTGTATGATATACAGTAAGCCTAGTGCTAGCTTGCTAGCTTGCCTGTACATAACATAACACTGTAAGGCTAGCTTGTGTGTAAATAACATAACACTATAAAGCTAGCTTGCATGTACATAATTGTGACACTATAAGGCTAGCTGTGTGTGAGCCTTGTGCTGTTATATTATTTACATGTTTTTAAGCAAGCTAGCTAGCATTACCTAGCTTGCAAGAGAATGTGTATGTAACAGTATAAAGCTAGCTTGTTAGGGAACCTGTCTACTAGCTTACACAGTTAGCCTAATAGTATTAGCAAACAGTTTTGGAAACATTTACACAATATAATAGTTAGCCTGTTATTAAATAGCTTGCTAGAGAGACTTTATTAGGTAAGTTTTGCTTGATGCCACAATATTAAAGCTAGTCTAAAGTTAGCTAGTTAGCTAGAGCTACAGTAACTCAATTACACGGCCCTTGCAGCAGTGGTGAGCAGGAAATCATCTGTTATAATGTACAACACGTCACACTTTGGGCTTCAACAGCAAAGGAACATAGCAGGGTCTACTGATGTCAGCCAAAAGCAGGAATCTGAGACGATAGTGAGCACAAAGCTCCTCAAACTGGACAGTTGAAGACTGGAACAAGAAAAAAATAAATAAAGACATTAAGATATTCAATGACCTAATGATATACTGTGGATAAGTGCTGAGACTTGTTTCTTCAAGGACTGACAATAAATGAGCGAGGACTGCGTGTAAGAGGGGTGTTCAAGTCAAACCGGGACTTTGGGTTGTGCAGAATAACACCACAATTATCAGAGTTAAAAAAAAAACTATCTTTATTCATTCGTTCGTTCATCTTGTAAATCGCTTATCCTGTGCACAGGGACATAATTCCAGGACACCTGGACAGGGTGACGACATTTATTTCACTCTATATTCCCCTGCTACACTAATGCACTTTTCACTAATGCTTGGACACCATCAAGTTCTTTTCAGTATGCCGGAGCCATGATTGGACATCCTGGTCTTCTGTGTCAAAATGTTCGTTAGCAGTCTTCTTTGACAGTCGGAGGGGAAAGAGCTCTCTCGGTACCCAACATGCACTCACCTTCCAGGAATGCAGGTGTTTGTGAAGATTGTGCGTACGGTTCCTGCAGACTGATGTGCCTCGTTCGCCAGTTGGCAAAAAGTAATCCGTCAACTTTCAAGGAGCAGGTGTTCCACTCGCTGAATTTTTTAAGGGAATGACTGGTGTGCGCTCCGAGACACCTCGGTCGGGATCGTCATTCACGGTCGTGTGGCTTTCCCTAAAACTTTTGCACCATTCAGATGCTTTACGGCGGCTAAGAGCCTCGGCACCGTACTGTGCCTAAAGTCTTCTGTAAATGTCAACGCCTTCATTCTTCTGCTCATGAGACGCCCCTTGTACGGCAAAGTGTGTTTGTACAGTGTTTGTTTTGCTTGACAGTAATTTATCATCAGCTCCACTGATAAGAGTGTGTAGGGGAGTATATACTTTTGCTAGCTAGCATGCAGAGCGGAGCGAGGAAGGGCACAAGGGATTGAGCGCTAACACATTTCAGCCTTATTATAATAAAATAGACAACGGTGTGCTTAACGTTATTTAATGCCGTTGTTCAATTAGGACTCTTTAGAGCTCGTTTATCTTGTTATCTACAATTTTGTTTGGTAGAGGTTCGCTGCAGTGCAGGTCCGCAGGGAATCCTTTTTTTTGCTGAATTAGTGTGTTCATTGTAAAAAGATTTGCAATATTAATGAGGCAGCAAGTACAACCCCCATCACCCCCCGCACCACCACCACCCTTTTACATGAAACCTGCACACTGCTGAATCAGTCGAGGGTTCATCATTTGAAAAAGACTCAAGTTGTGACAGAGAATTCCCCAAGCTTGCTGCAGTTCTCTGGGCTTTTTTTGATCCTTTGTGGTATATATACTGTACCGTGAGTGGGAGTTCTTCTTGGTCTGGGCAATGCTTGAATAGGACAAGAATGTGTAAAGTGCAAAGGGTGGCCTTTGGAGGTGTAAGAAGTGCGAGCAGAAAGTGTGAGTTCACTATGCGAGACCTGAGGGCATTACGCACTGTCCTGACTGACACACACCTCACCGCAGAGATGGCACAGGTGCTATTCCTGAGTTATGGATGAATACAACAGAGCTGGTGTTGGCTCTGTTTAAGTTTAGCACGGTAGGAAGGAATTGTAAACTATCTTTGTTTTCTCAAAGTGCAGAAACTTGGAGAAAAACATGCTGCTCCACATGGCATTGTAAGATGCGTTGTATTATTTATGTGCACGCCCACTGCTGTTAAAATTGAACATCAGAATGGAGAAAAGGTGTGATCTCAGTGACTTTGACCCTGGCGTCATTGTTGCTGCCAGACAGCCTGGTTTGAGTATTTCAGAAGCCGTTGATCTCCTGGGATTTTTGCACAAACAGTCTCTAGCCTCTCACAAACAAGCATTGAGCATGCAGTGAGCTGGCAGTTTTGCAACCAGAAACACCCTGTTGATGATAGAGGAGAATGGCCAGACTGGTTTATGCTGACGGGAAGGCTATGGTTACTCAAACAGCCACTCTTCACCACCATGGTGAGCAGAAAGTCATCTGAACACTGTTGAGAATGTTGAGGCAGACGTCCACAACAGATTCAGCCAAGCACAGGACCTCATCAAGTGCGAAAATACAGTACATTGCCTGGCCAAAAAATAAATAAAATCACCACTTCAGAAGCATCAAATTCATGAAGCACTGAAGAGATCGAGATTTGAATTTACTGAAACTGGGTTAAAAACCCTTCATCACATTATCAAAACCTGGAAGGTTAGTGCTGAACTGTAAAGAAAAAAAAATCATGAATGAAGCTCACTTAAACACGTGTTTAATAGTGAAAGTAAGGGCATTTCAACACACACACACACACACACACACACACAATGTGATGAGAACTCACAGGATTGGAACTAAACAGATGTGTGTCCACCAAGAAAACTTAGTGAGACTCAATGAGCACTAATTTTCTAGGGAGCGTAAATATTGGATTTGGGTCAATGGAAAAAGGTCATGTGGTCTTATGAGTCCAGACTGATCCTACTCCAGCGCGATGGGAGCATCTGGGTAAGAAGGGATGCACACATCATGTATAGTGTCCACTGTGCAAGCCTCTGAACTCAGTGTTATCATCTGCGGTTGCTTCAGTTGTTCAGTAATGTTATGTGGCAATAAAATGAAGTCAGCTGCCGACCTGAATGTACTGAATGACCAAGAAGCTATGGAGTTTTTCTTCCCTGATGGCACGGGTGTATTTCAGGAATCATGGTGTGAAAGAATGATTCTGGGAGGTTGAATGTTTTTCACACATGAACTGAACACCACATTGTGTTCTATATTTAAATATAATGATGATCGAATGGAATCTTAAAATGTGTGACTTTTTTTTTTTTTTTTTTTGCCAGACAGTCTATATGTAATGTGATGCATATATAATTGAAATATAAACATATTTCATATTTAAGTACCTTTTCTAAGCTTTATATTAAACTCAAACTCAATGAAACACGCACTGTTTCTTTAAAAGAGATAATTTGTGTGAACAGTTTTCACAGGTGTGGTTAGGAGGTGAATGAATAAAACAGAAGGCAAATGTGCATTACAGAGATACAGATGAAGGATTTCTCAGATGTGAGTCATGAATAAGGCAAAGATATATGAGCGTCCTGTAAATGTTGCGGTTTGGGGGAAATTATCATTAAAAGCCCTTCTCTAAACCAGTCTCTCTCTTTCTCTCTTCACTCTGTGTAAAACCTCGGCAGTTTGATCAGTTTCTCTCAGCCCTGGCAAGGTCACCGCTAACTCGTTTCTGTGTCGCGGCATAGATATCCATCGCACATATAATACAGAGTGCTCTGGAACATTCTGCGGTATTAATATTTATGCACATTGATTTGCTGCGCATTTCCATATTTTTGCTCGTAACAGATATGCAGACCGGCTTGTGCTACTCCACTTTGATCGAATCAAAACTCATAAACTTTTGTGTATCGTTTTCTGACAATTCCGCACGCCTTCGTAGACGCAATTTAATCGTAAACGATAAGAATAATAGACTGGAAGGGGAGGGAATAATAGACGCACAGAGGAAGAAAGATAAAAAGAAAGAAAGAAAAGTTGGTTAGAGCAGTTCTGCTGATTCGGCAGAGACGGCGGTGATGTGAGAAGTTCTGGAAAAGACGCCTCGGGTTTCGTGTCTCAGATTTTAAGCATTCCGGATTTTTTGTTAGCGACAGTTGTATTAACGCTAATGTTGTTAGACTGATTAAAAGACAACATGCCGTTCTTATCCGTTTTTAGTCTGTGAAACGCCTGATGCCTGTTGTATTAAGTCTACGTGGATTATACTTGTATGGTTTAAGGGGCTGTGTCACTCTGCAATTACACCGCCAAACCGCTAACTGGTGGTGGGGTTTTTATGCCACCTTTTTTTTTTTTTTTATGTACCACGAACAAAGCTGAGCTAATATTGTTGCAGCTGAAGCTAACAGATGTTGAACAATAGGTACTTTTACCGAAATTACTGTACGATATTCTAAAATGGAAGTGTAGAAGAAGAAACCGGAAATGCGACGCTACCAGGTGGACCAATCTCATTTGTCTCGTCCTGCATTGTCGTAACAAGTCGCTATGTTTCTGGAGAGGTGCATGTCAGGCTATGCTGTAAAGCTACGTGGCTAGGTTAGAGCTAGCTACCTCTAGCTAGGTAGGAGCTATATCAGTTTGCTATTACTATAATAATAAGGATGCATTAAGGAACCTTTTTGGGAAACTATGATGTCAGTCTGACGAAGAGTCGGAGAGTCACCATGTTTACCCAGCACTCACCCGCATTGTCTTTTATTCCTTTTCTACGCTGACAATTTATAAATAGAAACAATGATTAATCAACTATTGATGAAGTCTGACGTTCTTTTAAACACGTTGTAGTTACAGTACATACAGTATTGAGCAAAAGCCTTTTGTATAGATTTTTAGAAACATTTTTATGACTTTATTATTAAGTCAGTATCAAAACATTCCCAGTTTTCAATCATCAGTATTCATTCATCCATTTATTTACTCATTCATCTTTTATACTGCTTATCCTGTACAGGGTCGCAGTTCCCAGGAAACGTCCATCACAAGGCGGAATATACCCAGGGATATACGGTGCCAATCCATCGCAGTACACACATGCACACACCACACACCTAATTACACACTACGGGTAATTTGGAGACAGCAATTAGCCTAATCTGCATGTCTTTGGTCTGTGGGAGGAAACTGGAGTAACCGGAGGAAACCCACCAAGCACGGGGAGAACATTAAAACTCCACACACAGAAACGAGGTAGGAGTCGTGAGGTCACAGTTCTGAGTATTACACCACCGTGCCGTCCAAACAGTAGTAATCCAGAACAAGATTACAGAAAAAATATTTCTATGCCAGAAAAAAAGCAGCACATTATATAAGCGAGCGATGGATGATGGATTTTGCATGCAAAAATAAAGCATCAGGTGCAACATCCAAGGTCCTCAGAGGAAGTCTACAGTGTAGGTGGTTCTGCTGGATGCTTAGTAAAACTTGTTTCTTTTTGTTCTTGTTTACTGACTTTTCATGTCACTCATGCTTGCTCTACAGTATTTATTTGTACGTGCCTACGACTTTTGCAAAAGGAAAGCGTCTGCGATGTCCAAACTTGTGCTTCGGTGTGTACATTTGTGTACCTGGAAGTATGGAATGTCAGTATGGGGGAGAAAAGGAAAAAAAATAGAAATAGCTTCAATTTGAAAGTTCACTTCCAGGAATATTTATTTATTTCTTCGTTCATGTTTTTTTGCTGATTCATCCAGTACAAGTTCCGCCTGCAGATATCCAGAGTTTAATGTTGTGGAACATCTGGAAAACAAGTTCTGAACTCTATAATGGTTTGGCCTCTTCTCCTCGCATCTTGTTTGCTTTTTTATTTATTTATTTTTCCCTATTTTAGCTTCAAATCCCAAAACAGTCTAATTACATGTTCACCAGCTTCACCATCAGAACTCCGGGTTTCAGGACCGATCCGTGCTTGGAAACAGTTCTGATCATGTTTAGTGCAGCGGACGGATGCGTCGATGGCTCTTCGGCGCAGCTTAGCATTAAACGGCATTACTACTCACCTGAGAAGAGTAGAATAAAAATAAACGGGTGTAAAAACGAGCGAGGGTAAGGCGGGCCGTCTCAGCACACCTCAGCAGTCTGCTCGACCTTCAGTGTTAATTAGGACATCTGTGCACGGGCTATCCGGAGAGGCCTGGTGGTTTAGCCTCCTCTCTCTCTCTTTCTCTCTCGCTCTCTCTCTCTGTCTGCCTCAGTCTTGAGAGTGAGCCTCTCATGCCTGGCTCTAACAACACTTATTAATCACCTCTCTCTCTCTCCCACTCGCACTCTCACACTGTGCGTGCGTGTGTGAAAGAGAGAGAGAGAGAGAGAGAGAGAGAGAGACTGAGTTCTCCACCTACTCTGCCTGTGCCCTGGCGTTTATCAAATAACTGTTGGTTTTGTGTCTCTGACTGAGGCCACATTTTCTTCTTTGAAAAGACAAAAAAAAAAGACAAACCACAACAACCCATGAACATACAGTATGAGAACTAAAACGGAACAGTATATCCGCTGAAATATTCATTCTGGTAGTTAGGATTTGTCGCAGTCCGCTTTGTCTTAGCTCAGCGCACCTCCAAAGCAAACAGGGTTGTTGTGAATTTCGCCCGGCTCACACCGTTAAGCCCCGTCTCGAGCGTGAATTATTCAGAAGGGAAGCGGAGCGGGCGAGACGACCGCGGAGCCTTCCCGTTCGTGTCATACGCACATCGCTCTCTGGCCCACAAATCCGAGCAATATGGAGGCGATTAAAGCGGGAGCAGATTGCCGTGATGTTTTCATTTCATTTCTTTGTTTTGGGCGCTTTCATCTGGAAAGCATCTTGGATCGCACCACCCCATTACACACAAAATCACAGGCTAGTGAGAGCGCTGCTGTTTTTTCATGTCGCTTTTCCCAGGCATAAGTCAAACCCTGGAGGAGACATTACTACGGTCTGCGTCGTGGCAGAGGGGAGGGCGCGATCGACACCGAGAGGGTCGGGATCAGAGGGGAGGGTGGGGGTTCGCACTGAGAATTCTGAACGCCTTCCTGTTTGGATAAGCGTACAGATTATATCAGTGGTGCCGCTGTTTAAAGCAGTCGCCATACTTACATTAGATATTAATGAGAGCTTTCCTTCTGCATCTGCATCATTCCCTCGATCAGGCTCAGGCTTTACACACAGACGCACAGGACAAAAAAAAATCATCAAATTAGGCCGCGTATACGCTCAGGCTGTAGAATTTATTGAAATGAAATAACTTTTAGGAAAGACAAATACGTCGCTTTTCGGTATAATCTCTTTGCTCTTCAATAGACATAGTCAGTCTGTCAGCAAGGGTGCGTATTCACTCATTAAAAAAGGTTTTAGGCGACATGAATGCACCGCTGTCTTCACTTCTTCATCAGAAGTGAATCTTCATCCTCAGCGCTTCCAGGTGAACGTCTGATGGAGCGAGATCAGGACTTTAGGGAGGATGATTTAACACCTCAAAATTAAGATTTTGCGGGTTTTTAATCTTCTGGTCTGTTTGCGTGAGTGAAGTTTGCCTGCTCTCCCCCTGCTTGGTGGGTTTCCACCAGGTTTCCTCGCACAGTTCAAAGGTATCCAGTTTATTATTCGCTCTGTGAGCGTGAGTGTGTGTGCTTGTTGGCACCACATCCAGGTTGTACCCCGCCCCTGTACCCTGGGATAGACTTTAGCCCATCCCCCCCATGCCACCCTAAAATAAAAAAAGGATAAGCGATGTTATAAATGATGGATGGATGAATTATCAGGTGTACAGATGTTCCTAATAAAGTGGCCAGTCAGTGCATCGTTCGGTCCAGGTTTTCGTACATGCAAAAATCCGTTTGGAAAAGATGACAGACGACGGCCCGAATGCGGACTCGCCCTACACACACACACACACACACACACACACACACACACACACACACGCACAGAAACACGCCAGCGTTCGCAGGTGCTGGAAATGAAACTGATGTCAGCCTCAGTCGATGCAGTTAGGACGGAATAATTGGCTCCTAATGTTTCTGTCTATTTGTGTAATGACCATTTGTTTTAATTTCCTGCATGAATATTAGCGCCTGAGCGAGCGATAATCAAACGTCCGCTTTCTCCTCTGTCTCCTAACTTATCTAAATGAAGACGTCACACTCTTTAGCAGAAAGACGGCGCCGCTCTGTCGCGCGCTGTTCCAGCGCTCACCCTTTCTCTCCGACTCTAATTTTCTTTTCTTTTTTTTGTTTCGTTTTTGTAGAAGGTAAATATCCTGCTTTTTTGACATGTGGCAATTTCCTCTTTGTTAATGACAAGAAATGAGACAATTATGGATGGATGTGGATTTTGAGCATCACCTGTGTGGCAGGGAGGAAGAGAGAGAGAGAGAGAGAGAGAGAGAGAGAGAGAGAATGGGGCCATGACAAAACAAGACGGAAAAGTGTCACTTTCCCACAAACGCGGCCGCAAGTACACGTGAGCGTGTTGCTATGTGACACTTGTACGTGTTAGAGTTTCCACTTGCCATGATGCGGCTGGTTCGTTGTGTTTAAGAATTACACTGCGTACCCTTCAGATTCATGAAAAACACACACTCACAGCGTGAATAATTCAGCGATACACACACACTCTCGTCGCTCAGAGCAAGAGAAAAAACAGAGAGACTGGACTCCATGCTGTCAGTTTTCCACCATCGTTCTGAGGATGAGAAGGAAAAGGAAGCCCAGACGTTTAGGGCATGGTTTATCGTCTTCTTCTTATCCGTTCAGCTTTAGCAAACATCTGCACCAGCTGTAATTAAACACTTGACTCCAATAACCACCGGCACTTGCGGATATGTTCATATTTTTACATCCTTTACATCAACAAATAACCTCAATTTGGAATCTTATATTGGACAAGATCAAACTGTAAAGCAAATTTGTTATTGATGTTTACTAGAGCTATGCAATTTAATCAATTATGCACTTCAATTGATTTGTTTGTAAAGCGATTCAGTTAACTGAATCGATAGGTCAGTTCTCCATTCAGAATCAATTCAGAATTATTATTTATTTTTATTTTATTTATTTATTTATTTTTACTTATAACTAGGGATGCACCGATACCACTTTTTTGGAGTACGAGTACTTGCATTTCAGTACTCGCCGATACCGATACCGAGTACTTAATAAAAACATGATTTAAATTTACAG
>JAQMYG010000009.1:5747976-5761898 GCA_030014215.1 Clariallabes teugelsi | reverse complement strand
TCGGCGCCTGTGATTAACCCCTTACACGCCGCTCAAAAATAGACATTTCTCAGAACGTGGTATCGGTCCCCGGTATCAGGGGACTTTTAACGAGTACGAGTACTTTAGAAAATGTGGTATCGAGGCCGATACCCGATACTGGTATCGGTGCATCCCTACTTATAACCATTTAATCTAAAATTGATGTAAAGTATACCACAGTTTTTGACAGACAATACAAAGTTTTTTCGAAAATAATCCAGTTTTGAAAAATCTGAAAAAACGCCTTTTCTTCTTTTGAAATTATGGCTGACTGACGTAATACCGCCACCTACTGGACTGGAGTGTGGGGTAGAAAAGTGTTTTTAAAAAAATAAATAAAATGCTTATCATCTTGTCAGAGTTGTGGCATTTAAACAATCAAAAACACAAATGACAAAACATTTAAGTCTTTTATTAGATACTTTTAGTAGTTTTCATACTTTAAAACCAAACATGCTGGTTGAGACAAATCAAGTGCTAATTAATCAAAGTGAAAATCGCAACAGCCAAGAATCAGGTCGAATCGAATCGATAGTCTACGTACGAGTCAAAGCTCCAGTGTTCACTAATGAGTGTGTGCAAACTTTGAGTTACAACATTATGGAGATTAGAAACAAGCTCTTTTTGCAGTGTGAACGCAACACACTACTGTATATAAACAAGAGCAGAACTTGTTAAGGCAAAGGCAGCTAGCGGTATATCAGCATCGTAGCTGCCTTTTTCTCACTAGTTAAAACTAATTGGACTTTTTAAACCTGATTGATAATTTTCTATAATAACAGCTCTGATGATAATTTCTACAAACATAACTCAGTTTATTTTGAATTTAATCATCATAGTGATTTGAATATCAGATAGTTTTCGGAATGAAAGTTTTTCAGTTAATTTGTAACATAAATGTCTGCTATAAGTAGATTTAACTACAAGAGAAATAAAACACCTGAGAGACACGCAGCCGTGTTTCGATCCCTACTTAGCATTTAGTTTAAGAAAGGCTTTCCGCTTGTTTTCACAGTATGCTGTCGTTTTTTGTGCATTCATAAAGAAGCGTTGTAGCGTAGCACGGTGTCGTACAGTAGCTAGCACGGTGACTCGCACCTCCAGGGTCGAGGGTTCAGTTCCCTCCTTGGGTTTGTGTGTCTGGGGTTTGCATGTTCTCCCTGTGGTTGGTGGGTTTCCTCCAGGTATTCTGGTTTCCTCCCAACTTGCCCATGGTGTGTTTGTGTGTGTGTGTGCCCTGCGATGGATTGGCACCTTGTCTACCTGCCTGGGATAGGCTCCAGCCCCCCACGACCCTTTGCAGTATTAAACTGTATAGACGATAAATGAAAAGAAGCCTAGCCTCACACTTTGACTTAAACCGCATTTGTTTAGTTTGGTTCCCGGACAGAGCGATCCGGTCGGATCCGATGCTTCGAGCCTTTTATCTTTTTCATTGTCTCATTAAATTTTAAACGCGTTTCCTCACGTGTTGTTTGTTCATCCAACACTGGCGTCAAGCCTCAGAGCCTCTGAATGAACCCGGAAAGGAAAGTGACTGTAAGTAACCCGATATCTGCCTGGCATGCCTGTCTCGCTGGCTGGTAAACATTCCCTCGCGCCGGTGCCCATGGCCTCGCGCGCTCCCTCACAGTTAAAACCGTCGGCTTCGGTTAGCGTCGACAGATTGCGCTTGGCACCGCTGCTGCCTGTGTGAAAGGTGAGGGGAAATTTGCTTGAAGCAGGAGAATATGGTAGAAGCCTGACTCTGCGTCGGACTCGCGACTCCTCAGGGAGCAATGGCAAAAATAACAGGATCAGCGAGCCAGCGGGGAGCGCGTGCTCCAATCAGCAGCAGAGCGTTACACTGCACGGGCACACACACACAAAATCCACCTGCATCCAAACATACATGCGTTTTGGATTATTTAGATCCATCACAGGACATTTTTGAGGTCTTCTCTTCTCACACACAAACACACACGCTCACACGCAAAGGCAAACCGCTACATATAAACACGTGCTCCACCATGCTGGCAATCACGAACATGCACAGAAACGCACACACACACACTTAAACACTTCCTTTCAGACTGTTTCGGGTTTGCCTGTTTGTTTTAGTAAACCGAGTGATGCATATAATCACTTCAGGCTGCCTGATGTCCGGTGGATTTATACGTAATCCTCATTGATTTCACTCACAATCCGACTTCCTCTCGCTAACGCAATAACCTCTGCTGCACTGTACTTCTGTCACGTTAGCTTTCGACGGTGCTGTAATATATAGCAAAGCCATCTGAGTGCAGATGTATCCGGTTTTGTCTGACTCTTTACCTTCGACTAAAGCAGCGACTGACTGGAGACTTCCACAGACGTCCATTATCCGGCGGACGCGTTCAGATTTACGGCTCATAAATAGACGCTGGTCTGTCGTCGCGGGGTCTCGCGGTCCGCTCAGGACGTACTGTATATCTCGGCCGACCTGAAAAAAGATGGGTTCATGCAGGGCTTTTAACGCTTAAGTTATTGTCACAGGAAACCAGATGTAGAGATTTAGATCTGTAATGAGCAAGCCAGAGACCGGAGTGGAGTGGAGTGGTGTGGAAAAGCTTCCAGACACAATAAACACCGGAGAGTGGGATTATACATCATTTCCTTTTCAGCAGAAGTAATAAACAATATTAAATGTACAGTATGATTATTAGCAGCATTTAAATTCTTCGGGTACGAGGTCAGTACAGTACACCCTGGACAGTTCAGTTCAACTGTTGGTGGAAACCCATGCAAACCTCATGCACGCAGACCAGAAGAGGCGGGAATCGAACCCACAACCCTGGAGGTGCGCGTCCGCCGCGCTAACCACTATGCCACCTTATAACTGTTATATTATCCAAATACTTGCTCGATCTGATGAGTTGAGAACGACCCACCGGTATAGAACATGCTTAAACTCTTGCAATGCAGTAAGTCCCCTACATACGAACGGGTTCCGTTCCAAGAGCTCGTTTGTAAGTCGAATTTGTTCAACAAACATTGTCTAGGGACTAGTACTGTACTAGTACGATTCAAGTTAAAAGTCAGAGAAATGTCTGCCATCTTTTCATCTCGCTCCATTCTCACAATTATTTTCACTTTTGTCTCCATTGTTATTGGTTGCCGCTTCTTAGGAGGACCAGTTTTTATCGCTGCTGCTATAACACACTTGCTTCCGGACATTATTGGCTCGTACTGCAGTTGCAAAGGAAACACGATGAACGCATGTGACAATGTGATTTAATTTCCGATCGCTTGTTCGTATCTTCGAAAGTTCATAACTTAAATTGTTCATATGTAGGGAACCTAGTGTACATTTATTTCAGACCTTTTTTGCATGTCCGGGGACTAAACCCTCAGCCGTACTTGCTTATCGCCACAATGTGCAACATAGAACAGAAAGAGTGGCGCTCAGGATCGGACGAGCCTATAGGGGATGTTATCAATCCCAGCGTTATGGGAGAGCTGGAGCGTATAGCATACAGTATCACCGGATTCTGCACCAAGAGTCCAGTCAGCCTCGCATAAGAGCAGATCCGCACACAGTCACACACATACGCACACATGCACGCAAACCTATTAAATATTTATAAACAGTAATGGGAAGCGATAAAATTGAAAATTGCACATTATGTGCAAGAGTTTGCTCTTATCACAAGCTGATCCCTTTAATGACTTGGCGAGGCAGACTGGTATTTTTAGTGTCCCGCTAAATCAAACAGGGTCAGCAATGAATCTGTCTGCTCAGCTGTTGCTCACGCGGCGGGGACGCTCGTTCTCAGCCAGCACCTGAAGTTGTGGAAATTCTGAAAGCTGTAGAGTCACTGCAGTAAGGCCACACGCTTCTCACTTACATATCAAGCTTTTAAGCGTACGTTTTCTTTTTTTTTGTTCCATTCCAAGGGTGACGCTCATTATCGCTCGTCCAGCTGGATCGTATCTTAAAGAAATGCCATCGAGTGTCTCAGTTTTAACGACGGTAGACAAAACTTCATGAAATGTGCAGAATCAGTCTCTGATTTATTAATTTACTTATTTATTTACCTCGCCTCACGGAGGACAAAAGGGATTTGGTTAGCAGTGGATAAAGTTTCTTATAGACTCTTGTTATTAAGCTTTTTCTATAAAGAGAAACATTGGAGAGAGAGAATAAAAAAACACCGAAAAAAAAGAATTTGATAGGGAAAAAAAGCGTCTTTACAACCTTCAGATCACATCTTTTACGTCAGTCGAATGCTTGCAAACTGTCCGATGGGGGAAAAAAATGATTCGGGTTTCATTTGGACACAGAACACACATCATCGAAAGGATCTAAAAAATTAAAGAAGGAGTAAGGCTGCAAGGTGAATTATTATTGCAGTAAAAACAATAAACCTTTCACGTCCACCCAGAATTCCTCATGTTTCTGAGGAAAATACAGACACCCGAAGGACTGGAATCAGGGCTGGAACGTACAGTAGGCTGATTCACAGCATGTTGCGACTTTTTGTTCTTAAATATCATTGAAATACTATAAATATTCCTGTAAAATCATAGATCCGCATTATGTGACGATCTTATTTACGGTGTAATCTTCTGCCGCAACCCATTAGATCTTCGTGGGAATGTTGTCGGAAAATCCTGAGACGTTTCTGTTTCTTTTATTAGTCAGTTAAACCGTCCGAACGACCGTCCTGACCCGGCTCGGCTGAAGTTGTCCTGTCTAGATGTACTGTCTGAAAGCTTTTACAGTCTTAACCATCCCTCGTTCTCTAAAGTAATATACAGCCCTGGCGATGACCCGTAATGGTCAGCAGTTTGGACATGTCCACTTTCTCGTCTCTCTGCACTCGTCGAGCTGAGCGTGCATGCCGTCTGACCAAGCAGCCTCCAGAGACACACGGCAGCAACTCGCCATAGATTTCTGCCATCTCAGGTCTAGCGCTGTATTGACCGGCTACAATCTGTAACGCTGCCTCCAGAGAGACGAGCAGCTTAAAAAAAAAAAAAAAAAATAATATATATATATATATATATATATATATATATGGCTTGATTTATGGTCAAATAAAAGCTCCGAACAGTCCGGATACGACCTCAGGTCTAATATCGGCATCACCGGGAAGTGGGAACTCATAAGGAAAGGTCGAGGAGGCTGTCAGCTCCAAGAATAACACGGTTTTTCCTTCACTCCTGACCGTTTCTTTTTGTTCGGTAGGGCAAATAAAAAGAGAACATGATAGGTATTGACGTTTTATAGAAGTTCGGGCTTAGCAGGCATAAACACCGAGGCGGTTATTGGACTTTATTGAAATGTAAGCCGGGGCTATGTGCAAATGCGGCTTTAAACGCTTCACTTTGATTTATGGAGGCAAATTGGATCGATGTAAAAATGTCCATATGAAAATGTCCATACGAGCGTGTCTGCTGTGCGTCCGCAGCGCCCGGTGTTGACTGAGAGACGCTTTCTTTTTTCTTACCGTCTTGTTTCTGCAGGTCGAGTGGCTGAAGAACGAAGAGGTCATCGACCCTGCGGACGATCGGAACTTTTACATCACCATCGACCACAACCTGATCATCAAACAGGCCCGGCTGTCCGATACGGCTAACTACACCTGCGTGGCCAAGAACATCGTGGCCAAGAGAAGGAGCACCACAGCCACGGTTATAGTCTACGGTAATTACAAAAAAATGGATTTTTATTTTTATTTGATTTATTTTTTGTTTTGTTTAATGGTTTCACTTTCACCCGAATGAAAGCCTTCGTGTTGATATTTTGATGTTTCTAAGAATGTCCTTGGTCTTCTAAGCACCTCCGTCTTACAAGCCTTTTTTTTCTTTTTCTTTTTTCCCTGAGTCTGATCTCGGCTTGCCGTTCCCCAGAGCGGGGGGGTGTTTTCTTCTTTCATAAGGAGTGTTAGACGTGCTGACAAGCTGGAACTACCTCCTGCTGAAGTTCTCAGGCATTTCCTCGCAGTCTTAAAGGACGAGGGAAACTCGAGGGAAGTTCGTCGCCAACACGCGACCCCGCTGCCTTTTCCTCTGATGGGATGACGTGTTAGGAAGTCAGAACCATAGCTGTAAAAAAAAAAAAAAAAACAGAAAGACACACACACACTTGTAGTTTCTCTCTCTGTGGGGAAAAAAGAAGATCTTCAGTAAGTCAGAGCTTCCCACCTGCTGGTATCATAGTTGGTTTTTCTTCACATCAAATTCCAGAATCCTGCAACCGGTAGTTTTCGCTCCCCCTAGCCGTAATAAATCACCTCCCTTTCCTCAGCTGGAGACTCGCTGGAACTGCTCCCGGGTCTAGCTTGAGGAATAAATGACCTCCTGTGTGAGAATAGGGGGAATGGCGGAGACTTGTGTTTTGGAAGCGGTGATGAGGTGTTCAGGCTGGATGGTAAATGCTTTAAACGGAAAAGAGCACAGGGATTACTCTTGAGCATTTGTGAGTGACATGAGTGACGACACAACTGGGAAGTTAAGGCTTAAGGTACTTGTACTTGCTCAAGGGCTGATCAGTGCTTGGATTTGAACTCACAACCTTCCAATTGGTCGTCCAGCCTTTACTGAGAGACAGAAACATCTGAATAAACTTTCTCGCTTTGGTCACAATAAGGGAACGAGAGCATTGCCGTTAGTCATCTACCCTCTCCTTCTGTAGTTTGTCCAAAAAAGGAGATCCAAAAAAATTCCCTCCCTCCGGAGACGCCTATGGATGTTGGTGGCTCTCAGCAGCCGCTGATGTCACCAGGGTCAAGTTTCACCGCGGTCTCTCACTTCTGACTTCCTGTCTGAAGTCACAACGGAGCTCTAAATCACAAGCGCAGCACTCAAAGCTCGGGGATTATCCCTGCTCCATTATTTTACGCTTTTTTTCCTCTCCATTTGCATTATACCTTTCTTTGTTATTGCTCTGAGAAATAAAGACATGGGACGTTTCATCATGTGCGGCTCATGCAAATACAATTGAAGAATTTGCAAAAAAAAAAAAAAAAAAGGGCTGTTTTTTTTTTTCTTTTCTTTTTTCTGTGTGCCAGAATATTCAGGCTTTTCTTTCTAGCCCAAAATGCCGACCACAAGGGCAGCATTTGAAGGGATTTGGTATCGGCTCATCCTTTCATAGAATGCAACGCAATCAGCCTTCCTGCAGCGCCCATGCCGTTTGGCACGACTGTGGCGTTTTCCGGAGAGACCAGAGCTCAATCCGGGCGAGATAAGGAGTATAAAGTCTCATCTTCTGATTAGACCAGGAACAGCAGGAGGGAAGATCAGACTCGCAGAAGTTCAAGCAGGAGAAGAAGCGTCTGAAGAAAAGAAAAAAGAAAAAAAAAAAAACCCCCAGAAAGCCAGGATTTAACAACAACAACAAAAAAAAAAAATCACTTCTTTGGCTTCTTGAAGTCTTTCATTCCAGTTTACCCAAAAGCACAATACTTCTCACACATCGTGAAGAAAAAGTTGAGTCATTAGAAGTCCAAAGCCACAATGTGTTTCCCAGCCGCAGTCTCTTGGGCTGTGATGAGTGAGATGGATTTCGCCATTGTCTCAGGAGCCGTAGCAATCGTACATAAATAGCCACTGCAACAGAAAATCTTCTGTTTTTTTTTTCTCTCTCTCTGTTCTCACCAATAGGAAAATAGAATGCGTAATGAATAGCAAATGCAAGCTCTTTTGATTCTGCCAAGCATTTAAAGTTTATCCAAATAAACTTTTGGTTCTCATTTTCTTGCGGTAGTGAACGGAGGCTGGTCGACATGGACCGAGTGGTCGGTGTGTAACAGTCGGTGTGGGAAAGGCTTCCAGAAGAGGACACGGAGCTGCACCAACCCAGCGCCCCTCAACGGGGGAGCCATATGTGAAGGCCAAGCCATCCAGAAACTGGCCTGCAACCCGTTATGTCCAGGTATTGTGTCCATTGGGATTGATTTTTTTTAACCAAGCTAGAGTGGAAATCTTCAATTGAGATCTGACTCCTTGTTGGTTTATAGAGCCTTTATTTACTGAATATCATTGACCTTCACTTTAGGTATTCTCCTACCTCATACTTACAGCTACTGGTAGTTTATTTACACTTATTTACTCTATACTGTAGGTCAGTTTATTAGTTGTAGCTCATCTCCTACTAGGCACAAATTATCCCTGTCTATAAGGTGACACAAACTTTTATCAGACCATTCATGACCAAGTTTAATTTAAATAAATGGACCACCACCAGCAAAGAATTGACAAATACACCGGCTATCAAAAGCATGTAAAAAGCAACTTGAAATTAACCTTCAAAGTACATATTTATTTCAGTACCCAAATATTAGTTTAATTAGTTATATACCAATTCCCGTCTCTGTGTGCATGGAGTTTGCATGTTCTCCCCGTGCTTTGTGGGTTTCCTCCGGGTACTCCGGTTTCCTCCCACAGTCCAAAGACCTGCAAATGAATTGGCACCCTGTCCAGGGTGTACCCCGTCTCCTGGGATAGGCTCCAGGCCCCCCGCAACCCTGAATACAAGATAAAGCGGTATAGAAGATGAGTGAGTGAGTTATATACCACTCACTCACTCCCTTACTCATCGTTTATATCGCTTTATCCTGTATTCACATACAGTACACACACATACACACTATGGGCAATTTGTGAACGCCAATTAGACTAGTCTGCATGTCTTGGGACTGTGGAAGGAAACCGGTGAACCCGGAGGAAACCCGCCAAACACAAGAAGAACATGCAAACTCCATGCACACAGAAGCCAGTTTCATCATGATCAATACTGCTCTTAAATCCAAAACAGCTTACCGGCACGTCTTAAAATACAGTAACTACTTACTGTTGTTGCTGTTGTTATTTAATAACCTAATGCCATATGTGTTGTTTCATAGTTAAAATTTTAAATTAAAAAATCAAGTATTGTTCTAGAATGTAGAAAACGGATCGAGATGTGTGTCCAAACTTTTGACTGGTACTGTATGTTTTTAAGCTGATCAGTCACCTCAAGTGAGTGTTTAAAAAGGCGAATCACTATTGTACAGTACAAGTGATGTTCAAGTTAAACCAGGACTTTTGATTGTCAATAACTGTCCGATTCACGTCTGAAACACCGGCCTCCCAGGAACTCCATTAATGGCCCAAACATGTGGAAATGTCTTTGATCGATAAGAGGTCAGGACTGTATGAGGGATGTGGCAATAACTCCTGTAATGTGTAAGTGGTGTTGGTGAATGATTGCGTGTACAGTTCCCACAGAGAGATGCGTCTCTCCTGCAATTTGCCGATAAGTTATCCGAGACGTTCCGCTCGCCCATGTCCAATCGCACGGGCCGTCTGCAGTAGGCTTTGAGCCACCTCGCCCAGGATCATACAGCCTTCTTTAAGCCGTTTTCACCATTTAAATGTTCAATTGTGGCTACGAGACTCATCACCGCACGAAGTCTTCTTGTACAGTCTGTCGATTCCATCATGATACTGTAAGTCCCGGTTTGACTTGAACGCCACCTGTAATTGCATAATAAATATAATAATTTTGATTATGGTGAGTAGTACAGTAGGAGTGTGAAATGTAATGTTATGATGAAGTACCGCTGCCACTACTGCCTTGGAGACACTTGGGACCAGACCGAGTTGTAGAAATGGCAGCAGTGTCGACACCGCATGTGCATCTGGGCTCTGACATTTCTTCAGCCTCAGCTAAAGATCTATACGATTTAAATTTTTTTTTCTCCCCACAATTTCTCTCCGCACAGTTCTCTAACACATTCAGTCGAATCTATGTAACGAACTTGACCAGACCAGACGACACCACGCTGCCCCGATGGATGAGTGAATGAAAGCTTGACCTTAATGTTAATTAACATCGACTTTGTTTGCCTGGCGAGTTTCATACCTGATTGTTCACTCGTGCCAGCCTGAACGTTAATGTATCCTGCTTGTGCTCAGCCTCTAGTCTCGTCCATGTAATGAGAATCAGTTTAGAAGACGTTTTCAGTTCAGTCTGTGCAATGTGTCCATAATTGATTGTATCTGTAGTGGAGAGTCGTTTCGACTGTAAAGTGGCTTAGATTACAGTTTTTGAGGAATGTACAGTACAACATTTAACCGAAAATGCTAATATACTGTATATTTCGGTGTGTGTACACTGGCAACAAATTTTATTTCTTCATTACTGATTCATTCATACACACCGTGCACTTTTAAAACACTAACGCTTGAATCTTGAGCCCCAGAGTTTTTGGAGTCTTGGAGAAAAGATTCTGTGTAATATCATCGACGTTGAAGAAAACATGAAGAACTTTTACTTATTCGTTGTAAACTTCACTAATTCATTAAAAAAGGCTAATTATGAGAACTCGTGATTCATATCGATGACATCATGCTTGAGCTGTGATTACTGAACAACGATCGCGTTTCTAGCTCCGACATCGTTACACATTCTGTCCCTGTCTTTCCAGTGGACGGTTTGTGGACAGAGTGGAGTAAGTGGTCAACATGTGGGACAGAGTGCACCCACTGGAGGAGAAGAGAGTGCAGCGCACCGGCCCCGAAGAACGGCGGCAAGGACTGCGAGGGCATGGTGCTTCAATCCAAGAACTGTACCGACGGCCTGTGCATGCAGAGTGAGTAACCGTCTCACTTCCTCTCGCTTCTTCTTCTTCTTCTTCTCCCTCAGCCCACTTATTTGCAACTTCTTCTAAGTTTCTTTATTTATTTTTTTTTACTATATGGCTATAACATTTTTCCCTATTTAAAGGACTAACCTTACTTATATTTCAATTTTCTCTTTATAATGTCTTCTTTCCTAATTTTTTCCCCCCCGCTACCTCTAACAATAAAGCAGATCTATAGATATTAGATGTGGGATAGAAATATGATCCCGTAGCCAGAGAACGAAAAACAATCCGATCCTTTGTTTAGTCTAATCAAGCGCGGAGACTAAATATAGAACACAGGAGTGTTAAATCACAGCTCAGCCTACGCAGCAATGCAGAAAGTAATTACCCCCGTCACAGCCCCAGCGTTCAGGAGCTATATTTAAAACGGCGATAAGTGATTATACTGTACTTAGAGAGAAGTTTCGGAATCGCTAAGCATCTGTGATTACTATGATCCGGAGTCTAATTTAAAAAAAAAAAAACTGAATTCAGCGAGCGAGAAGGTAAGGAGACGGGGGACCGCGGAGAGAGAGAGAGAGGGAGAGAGAGAGAGAGAGAAGTCGCGCCAAAAGTCACACACTTGATTTTTTATTTTAGATTTATTTCCTTTTATGGTTCGCAGGAGCCAATTATAAGTGTCGACAAGATGTCAAGTTTTTTTTTTTTTTTTTTTTAAATCCTACCTCTGTTGCACACTACACACACACACACACACACACACAAAAAACATTTCTCGTTTAGTGCTTTTTAATAATTCAATGAATCTATAACATTTTGCTCTTTGTTTTGTGATGGAAATGGAATGCAATGGATGCAGAAAATTTAAATTTAATTAGGGAAAAAAAATCCTGCATGCATTAAAACCTTATGTAATATTGAAATGTTGGATTGTATTTTTACATTCTTTGTTTTTATGCACATTTTACAGCACATCATTCCTAAACTGGCATTTTTACCCAGAATGCAGTCAGGCAATAAAAATAAATAAATAAATAACATTCTTAATAATAATAATAATAATATCTTGTGATTAGAAAAACAGAGCCAGAAAACATTAAAGCCACATTTTATGATGTAGAAATGGTTTCTTTTATTCCGTTGATGATTAATTACAGTTAATCACACAGTAAGCACATTATAACTTCATTTTGGCTTCAGATCCGGGTTCTTTCACGCAGGGAATAAACATCCTGACTGCGGACCGCCGTTCCATCACGAGACGGGAACCGTTAATGTTAAACAGATTGTACTGTCTGAACGTCACACTGCGGCGTAATTTATCACGATACCGATACCTTTTCGTCACACTTCCCGGCAGCACGGCCGCATTCTCTCGATGCAAAAGAGTATTCGATATACGAGACACCGATGACTTTGAAAGCACTTTTCCGATCCGTGTTATTTATCCAAGCTCTACACGTTTGTGCTTGCGCTTTAATTATTACGGCCATCAAAAGCCGATTGATTAAAAGCACACGCCGAATTACACTAACGACGTTCAGAAATCCAATTAATGATGTCAGATTAATCCGCAAAGCCCCTACATGCAAATGAGATAATATTAATGGCGCTATCGATTAGGAGAATCTTGGCGGGTCGATGACTCTGTAATCATCTTCCAAATAAAAAAAAATAAATAAAAAATGCAAAAAGAAGAAAATAGCCGATTCAAAATGCTCGATTTATAGGCTGTGATCTTCTTTTCTTTTTCTGTTTTTTTTCTACTTATTTTTTTTTCCTTTTTTACGAAAGCATTAGTTCTGTGTCAGATTGATGACCAGTTTGTGGAGAATATAAAACCCATAACGATATAGATTTAGGCTCACTTCCCCTGATTGATTTTTTTTTTCCGCTCTCCCAGAGTTAAAAGGGTGAAACCACTTATGTCCATGCTAATGACCGTTTCACTGTGCATTTAGGAGAAATCCACATTCTCTAAAAGCTCACATTATTGCAGATATCATTGCGAATAGGGTTTTCTGCGTGATATGTGAACTCGTGCTGCTCCAGACGGACCCTGATCTCACCCTCGGCAGAAGCCTTCGGCATCCTCGCTAATCGCTTAGACAGAATTTTTCGACGTCTTCTTCCCGGAAAGCGCTTCTCCGGCGCATCCAGACAAGCCTCGCAAATGACATGCTGGACAGATTTCCTGCTCCTCGATTGTTGTGTTTATACCGAGTTAAATATCTGCTTTAGGTTTCCCGCTCAGACTGATCTCTCTCTCTCTCTCTCTCTCTCTGTCTCTGTGTCTCTCTCTCTTTCTTTTTCTTTTGTGCTTCTTCAGCAGTCCGTGTTTGTTATGATGTTCCTGTTGAGGGCTTTGATTACTCAACCCACAGACAAATGACATTTTCTTGACATATCGATCTCGCAGAAAGGCCAAGACAGACACGAACACAAGGGCAAATACAAGCCTTTTCCCGAAGCACCGCAGCTGCGGCAGTACACAACACCCTCCCGTTTCTCAGTCTGGGTTTGCAGGGGTTCGTGTTTTCTGTGCTGATGGTTGTTCATCCTAAAAGCAAAGCTGTTACAAAAGTCCCAGTATCAATGAGCACTTACAGTACGCGGAGTGGCGTTATAAAGAAATAATCACCGTCAGGCTGGTGTCTTTTCCGTCACGCCTCCTTTTCACAGGTTCTCACTGGATGATTTAATAAGCGTGAAGTCGAGAGGTTCAGGGAGTCGTTCAGGAATCATGTCTGTCTCAACCGTCATCAAAACCGAGACCACTGAGAGAAGAATATCTTGTGGACAAAGTCTTTAAAAGAATCGACTCTGAGGTGCATCGAAGCTGGCATCTTATTGAAACGCGTTATATTGTTTTTTTTAATTTATTTATTTTTATTTGTAGCAGAACTGATTTCAGTTGAGGAAGACGTGACCACTGTAAATCCTCTTCCTGATCTCTTGAGACTTTCACACGACGCCAAGACGACGTTTATACAGCTGTTTGGCCCAAAACGGAAGAAAAAAAAAAAAAACTTTTTTAAGATGATTCCTCCTCACTGGAGTCTGACTTCACGCAGCGTGTGAGACACATGTTCTGGCCATAAATCACATCACTCGTTCCATATCTAACATCTATAACATCTCTGTTTCTTTCTGCTTTCTCATCACCTCGCTGAAGTGTTCCCCGATCCCCAGTCCTTCATGTTGGATTACGTGGCTGTAAATTCACCATCCGTCAAGTCGAGCCATCGATTCGCCTGTTCATCGATATATATATATATATATATATATATATATATACACTGTATA
>JAQMYG010000009.1:5729601-5747876 GCA_030014215.1 Clariallabes teugelsi | reverse complement strand
GTAAAAGTAAAATTACAGATTTTAAAAACTACTTTAAAAAGTAGAAGTACACAAAAAACCTACTCAATTACAGTAATGCGAGTAAATGTAATTCATTACTTTCCACCTCTGTTTGTTGGGTTGAATGGGTCAAACATGAGTTAAGCAGAAAGCTTTCTAACCTCTCCATCTTCTGTCCTCCCAGTCCTCCTCCGCTGTGGTTGCAGTAGCGATGATACTTGCGTCCTTCGTCCTAAAAAGCAAATCCCCCCCAAAAAAATACATTTTTACCCAACAAATAATAAATGTTTCACATTAGGGAGTATTTTCAGATTTCCCTTTTCCATCACCTCCCCCATCATTTTACCAAGGTACTGTAGTCTATCCATCTTAATTAGTGCCAAGCAAGATACCATGAGGAAATAAAAGAAACTATAAATCTACTGCCTTATGCACCTTATGGACCAGACTCGGCAGAGAGCATTTGGGGGTCCTGTCTGTGATCAATTTACTTGCGTATCTGTGCTGTCAGGGTTACAACATGGTTTTATCAGAAGTCCTAAAGAACTCTTGCCATTTCTGTAGACAAAGCCGTCCTGAGCTCGAAATAAACTCAGCCAGAAACACTGGAATGACAACACTGAATCAGAAGCAAGTCCAGAACTGATCAATCATGATGTTTAAGAGAATCCCATTAAGATGGTGACTGTTAGATGCTTAAAAACCTACATTTCCAATTTAAGCATATGGCAAAATTAAGGAGCTTTGGGGTAAGAAGGGTATATTCCTAATCCCAGGGGTAGCTCAGTGGTTAAGGTTTTGGACTAACGATTGGAAGGTTGCAGGTTCAAACCCCACCACAACCAAGTTGCCATTGTTGGGCCCTTGAGCAAAGGCCTTAACCCTCAACTGCTCAAATGTAAAATGAGAAAATGTAAGTAGTTCTGAATAAGGGTGTCCGCCAAGTGCAGTAAAAATGTAATGCTTTCTAGATCACCTACTGCTAATGTTATTATCTAACAGTATGACTAAGACAATATTGAGCATTGTGCCAAACTAGCTACAGTAAGATCGATGAGTATTTGGACAGTGACAATTTTTGTATTTTTGCCCCGGTTTTTATAATAGTAATAAATGCATCAGCCCTCAATCACTACAATTGATTTAAAATGGAGCAATCAAATAGATAAAATTTTATGATTCAATTATTTGAAAGAATTTTTGTGCCCTGCGATGGATTGGCACCCTGTCCACGGTGTACCCCGTCTCCTGTAACAGGCTCCAGGCCCCCGCAACCCTGAATACAGGATAAGGCATTATAGACGACGATTAAATGCTTTTTCCGTTTATTCCAGTTAGGAAGTTAGGGTCAGAGTGCAGGGTCAGCCAGGATACAGTGGCCCTGGAGCAGACAGGGTTAAGGGCCTTGCTCAGGGGCCTAACAGTGGCAACTTGGTGGTGCTAGGGCTCGAACCTCAGCCCTTCAATCAGTAACCCAGGAACCAACAGTCTTGCCCTATCAACATTAATTCAAGTGGTTTAACAAAAATATGGCATTAGCAATTCCGGAAGCACAGCCATTTTTTTTTTTTTTTCCACAGCCTCAAAAATAATTGGGCAAATGACTGCTAAACACCCCATGTTTTTAATAGTGTGTTTGACACTAACCATTTTAAACAGAAGAAGAAGAAGAAGTGGTGTTTTTCTAATAGTAATAAATGCATCAGCCCTCAATCCTAAATGTATACCCAGGTTTGTTCATGACCACAACCTTACCCATCACCATGAGAAAAGACGAATCTAGATGCAGTCACGTCCTGTTCTGAAACCTATTTCTCCCTCAGTCTTTATGAAACGCTCTCAGTGCCTGACCAGGCTGACATTGATTGAACATTAACACCCACAGTCCCCAAGTGGCAGGGAGGGTATAACATATAAAAACATGTTGAAAGAGAGAGAGAGAGACTGGCGGTGTGTATGTTTTTGCTGTTGTGAAGCTAGCTATAATAGAGGGCTATTTCAGGTCTCTTCTTAGCGCCTAGGACAAGAGCAAGATCTTGTGCTTGATACAGACCACGCATATATAGTTTAACTAGTCATATAAACCAGAATTATCTACCTTATTTACTGAAATGTTATGTCTTTTGGCTGTTCCTGGCAAGGGGACGCCACAACGGACCGCACAGGTTTTACACCAGATGCCCTTCCTGATGCAACCCTTCCATTTTATCCAAGCTTTGGGACAGACTGCATCCAGTGGCTGGGGTTGGGCATTAGGTGAGATTTGAACCCAGTCCTTCTGCATGGCTGGCGAGAAACCTACTACTGAGCCACCAACGCCTGAAGCATATACAGTCTAAGTGCGTTGTTATATTAGGCCAGCTGATAAGTGATGCAGCTGTAGCAACCAGTTAATGAGGTCTTGCATTTCTCTAAACAGCAAAATCCTCACACTGTTTTATTTGTATACTTCATAATTGTTGGCAGAAAAGTCCAAAAGAAGAAGTAATTAGCAGAACTGATGACAGACGATTCTGCTACGCTTGCCATTGTGAGGAAACTTTCATAGTCAAAACACAATCAAGGAGACTTTTAAGACCTCTGTAGTTCCAACTTGGTTTATCCAGTCATACTACTGTTGGCAATAATCAGGTTCTAGGGTTAGCTAAATTTTTCCATTAACTACATATAGTAGTGGTAAGAGCTATTACCAGGCTAGCTATCATTTCAGAGATTATGAAGAAATATTCCTCAAAAGTCCTTCAAAAAAATCTATCAAGCAGAATATGAGAATGATTTGACCAACTTTGACTACAAACTACAAACAGACGCTGATGTTTTTGCATTTAAAAACTACTAACTGTATTCGCTCTAAGGAATATCATGCGGCACTATCTAATCAGCTTTGCTGCTGTGCTGCTTTGATGCTATCGATCGCTTGGTCTGGGGAAATGTTGAATCAGGAGAAATAATTATATCTGTAAGGGCAGGCATTAATTGAAAAATTGGGAATCAATTTACATGGGCAGTGTGACAGCATTCAGCTCTGTAGTTGTAGGTCCCGGAGCAGTCTAAAGGAAGGAGAGTAAAATACAACTTGCAAGCTGAATGGTAATTATATTGAAGGTAATGCAGAAAGAAAAAAATAAATAACTGATGATAACTAGAATAGGGTGAGGAAGGTCAATGGAAGAATGTTAGTATATTAATAAAAAACTTTTAATATTTAGTTGGCCACTGCAGCAACCATGCCAAAGTGACACAAAAGTGACAATAATACAGAAACATAACATGGAATCCACATCAGCAATCACAGAAACATGGAGGTCTGACACCAGTGTCAAGTGATGAAGTAGGGACATGAAATGGTCTTCTAGCATTTTGAATTTTAATACTGGTGCTCAGGTTTCAAATTAATTTCATTAACAATAATGAAGGAATCAGATGACTGATGATGTGTGTCTTCAGGCTGAAGGTCTCGTGTAATGATAAGGGATAGTCATTGAAACCATCTGCTTATGGAGCTCCTACAAGCTATTTCAGTACCTACTTCATGATCGTCACGTGTTAGCTGGAAGCAAAACAAAGGAACACTGGAGGCAAAAAAAAAAAAAAACCACCTCTGGCTGCATCATCTACTGGAGATGCCATCTCGCTCAGCAAAAATGCTGTCTTTGCTCTGACTTGAAGTTTTAGCCAATACCAGTCAAAGCAAAAATCAAAGATATATGTGATTAAACATAAGACGAAAGGACTGAATTAAATAAAAGCATGCAAGAGCGCTTGTGATTATAGCGCACGCTGCATATCAGATAAGCTTAAATAAAGTATACTGTAGACTGTTGTAATTATGGATATGCATCCAAAGGTTTGTTATGCTAAACTAACGTTAATTAGAAACTGGTGAACTATGAGTGATTTCTCTCACAACTCTCGAAGCAGTATTAGTACTGCAGTAGTATTAATGTTAGTACTTGCTAATCTTATAATACAGATACAGTAACATAACAACATAGTTAACTTAATGGCTGGAAACCACTTTCAGATCCAAGATGTACTTATATGCTACCTACCCAGGCATGCAAGTGCACAGCTGTTTGTTCTATTTTCAATAACCCATGTCATCATCTGGGCTTGCCCCTGGCTAGGCAGAGCTATGGATTCCACGAGACACACAAAATCTGTTAAAGCTTTGTCTTTCAAACACTGTGCATGACCAGTCAAGACATACTATAGTTCTAGGCATCCAATGTTTTATATGTTTTCCGTTTTCAGGTCTACGCGTCTCGCCATTATGCAAATGGTGATGCTGTCAGATCATATACAAGTAACCGGCATGAAACTAATTTGGTGCTTGGGTGTAGAGCTGAACACCAATGGCAGGTATTTCGAGATGGTTAAAGGTGTTTAATAAACTAAATAATAGACATAGACATACACATATTGAGTGTTCTTTTTATCCCTATACGCATGATATCAGTTGATGAGTAAAGAATGTTCATCATGATCACAGGTATAGCTCAACACCAATAAGCCCAACTATAGAATATTATGTACAGTATGTTAAGTACAGTATTAATTAAAATGACAGTATTCATTACTTTCATATAATATAGAACATATAAATACTCTATATATTCATTATGATTTAGATAACATGGCTATGAACCATACACACTATAAGCAAAGAAAAAGTAAAAATATAACAACTTGCGACACACTCATGCAGAGTGCACTACTCGCTATTCACCACCTGCCTTTAAAATAATTATCACCACAGAATCTGCAGACAACTTGGTATTTAAGAGATGGATTCGCGTACCAACGTGTGAATGGGAAAGAAAAGCAAAGAAGGCTACCATGCCCTACGGATAAACTATTTTCCTGTCAAAGTGCAGAAGCAGGCAAGTGCAGCAATGGATCTGATCTCGTTACACCGCTGGCTTATTAAGACACAGTCAGTTGTTTCAGCGCAGTGACCGGCTGCACTCTAAACACTCATATGCTTCCCCTGGGGATGCAACTGGGGAAGCAGAACACATTTCTGACATCTAATATCTGTCTCTCTCTCTCTCTCTCTTCCTCGCTCTATAGTTGGCCATTGACTTGTCTCCCTGTCTACCTCACAAATGAGGTTTTTGGCTTTTCCACATCACTACACCATCGCTCTTTCCTTTATAATGCATTTCGGAGGCTGTTAACTGACATTTACAAGGCAGCGTGCGTGCACTTGCATTTTTTTTTGATAAACACTCATTCCGCTTCAAGAACACAGTTTAGCCCAGGACGTGATTCTGGCATTTAAACGCAAGATTACACAACTAGTCATTCAGACAAAGCGAAGGTGCTTTCTTTCTTTTTAGCTTTGTGTTAATTAAGGTGTTGTAGAAAGCTGTGTTAATTAAGGTGCTTGTTTTATCCTCTCCAACTCACAAGTCCTTAACATTCACTTATAATATACATAACATGGTTGCAGGGAACCATTCAGACTTGTGAGTAATGTCTGATGACGAAATAAATTTATCACTTAGCTGTACATCTCATGCCCTATTAAGGCAAGGTTAGTTTACTCTATTAAATTAGATAGCTACTGTAGAAGCAGGCTTGACAAGGAATAAGGCAGTTTGCACATCAATACTGGCAGACATCTTAATTTAATCATGGTTGGGTAATGTGTTGCTCTTCCAGTCCTGAGCAGAAAGATTCTCAACTGCTTGAAGAACCACTAGCATACGTTATGTATACAGTACATGTAACTGTAATAGAAAACAGCTATATTACTAAACATTAAAAAAAAAAAAAAAACCTTATACTTCCCAGAAAAGCTTAGAGTAACGTTAAACACTGATTTATCTCTCAACCAATCAGATTTGGAAACAAATTGGAAAGCAAGCAAGAAAAACAAACATTGAGAGCGAAGTGCCAGTTGCCAATTAAGTGCGTTATTTTTAGGGCTTTCACAGCTTTACCTGTGGCTGGATACAGTCGAGTTGAACAACAGATCCTCTTCATTTCTATCTTTAAAACTACAGAAAAGGCAAACAACGTCCTCCTCACTAGAGTTTTCACTTTGCAGGAATGCCACATTAATAGAGGCTCAACAGCCAACTTTAGCTTTCAAAAAGTTGCGTATCTTTATCCAAGTTGTGTTTGTGCTAGCTTTACATTCAACAAGTAGTGCAAGCAATCTCTAAAATTCATGCAAAAATATTTTTCACATGTAGCAGATAAAAGTCTGTAATTTTTAACAAAATGGAACAAAAAAAGTGAAAATTTTCTTTTCTCACAGACAAATGGGCAAATACAAGGTGCAGACTACAAGTTTCTTAGTTCTCACACAAAGCTACTGTATTAAACATACTGTATAGGAAAAAATGCCATTTTTAAGAAGATACTATCTTTAATTAATAGAATTAGCTGTTACATACTGTATATTCAGTTTCAGGAGTCTCTCATCTGTGGGCTATGATGTTCAGAAAAACGAATATCGATAGAATAATAAAACAGCGAGACGCTTTGCACCAGGAAATATCCTGATGATAGCAACATTATTATAGCCAATCAGAGTGATCGATCTGTGCCATGTGCCTGAGCTCGATATCTCAAGTTTTATAGCACGGAATACAGCATACTGCAATGAATTATTAAAGAGATGTGCTGGAAGATTTGTTCAAATGCATACAAATGCTCTCTCTCTCTCACACACACATATATACATATATATATATATATATATATATATATATATATATATATATGTATGTATATGTATATAAAAGCATCCCCAATCATCTCTCTCTCTCTAGACACCAGGCTTGTCAGGCCTCACCGCTCGCCTGTTCTAGTCAGTGCCGATTTGATTTAGCACCCTTTCCAGCATGCTACATTAGCGAGAGGCCCAATGCGCTAATGGTGTCCATTTCTACACAGTGCGAGTAAGGAGAGGGGGTAAGGAAAAAAAAAAAAGAGAGAGAGAGAGAGAGAGAGAGAGAGAGAGAGAGAGGAGCGATTTCTCAGGGCCTCCTTGGCAGATGTTGGGCCCTAAGTGCCTTTGACTCATTGACTCACAGACTGTTTATCAGCTTAAGACAATCCATTGCGCGCGATCATTAGTCCTAATGAAGCACTAAAACGTGCCTGACGGATGGTGACATTGGCTCTCGCGCGCGGGCCCGTACCCCCGCCCCCCTCCACACACACACCCCCCCGGCCCTCATCCGTCTGGAGAGCGGGAGCAGAGAAACGGCCCAAAGTGACACCAAATGGAGAAGGATGGCTGTTTTGCATTACCATTACTCTTGCCTTTGTTTCCGTGTCTGAGCTTTGTTCAGTCAAAGTTGTGTTAAATTTGATTTTTTTTTTTTTCCCACCCCCCCCCATTCCCTTTTCTTTTCCTCCCTAAGGTTCCCTATATCAGAAGTCCTCTGAACCAAAAGGCAAGAGTGATGATTATGGATATCCATGTGAGTTTTTGATTTGATTTTTTTTTTCCTATTCACCTCTTCCTTCTATATTTACTCATATTTTTTTATTTCTCTCAACGTTTCACCCACTCTCCTTCATCTCACCTTTACTTTTGCATTTGTTTCATCCACTGAATGTGTTAAGAGTGATAGAATTCTCCAGCCTCCCTCTCTCTCCCTCACACACACACACACACACACACACACACACTGTGTGTAACTCTCTCTTGCCCGGGGGGGCAGCGGTTGCTGCACTGCGTGCCTCTTTCACACTCGGCTGCTGAGATCGCCGGCTGAGGAAGACGAGCACCGACTCTTTCACCATCCTCACTCACTCTTACACACTCAAGAGCCCACCGCTCAATAACCCTGTTGTTTATTTTATTTATTTCCAGACTCTATTATTTCTCTTTCTGTCTCTACCTGCGATCGCTCATGTTCAAAGAAATGTATTAATCTAAGTGATACATTCACGAGCCTCCTCCACACCCCTGTACCTCGCCGTCTCTGCCCTCCTTTATCATCAGATGTGCGCGTTCCCAGGCTGAAGAGATATACCCGTTAATTTACCACGTGCAGCAAAGCCGCGTTCGGATCATAATCTCTGTGCTTTTATTGCTTTCTCTCTTTCTACTCAAGATTTGAGCTGCTTAATTTGTATCTTTGTAAAGAGACGTTTTAAAGCGATTTATCCTTTTTTGTTTTTTTTGTAAGAGGTGTAATGGCTACTGAATGATTGAAGGATGTTAATAATACAAAGCGTTTCAGGGTTTCAGAATGGAAACGTGTCAGATTTGCACATCTCAAAAATAGCTTCCCCCCGTAACCCGAACCTGACTCTCGCTACATCGGATAATCTCCGCAGAAACTCTCAGACTGCTTAGGCTTAAAATCTGGCAGATAATCGACACCCCTCCCGCCACCTCCACCGGCTTACCGAGATCACAGGCCGATCGATGGGATCAGTTTCTCCCGCACCCGTGACCAAATCAGCACCATGAGTCAGGAGCAGAAAACTCACAACTCACCCCTTTATCCGTGCCGTTGTACAGCCCGTGTCCGGGCGCGGAGAAAAGATCGCCACGTTTGGGGGGTCGGCATACGATTAATTCAATCTATATCGGATTGAGTGCGTGACCATGTCAGGTCCAGAGTGTGAGCAGTGAGCAGTGGAGTGTTGCGTAGAGGTCGGAGCAGTCAGGTTTAGAGGGCAAGGCTCCCATTAGGAAAGATTCATTTGAAATGTCACGGTGATTAAAGCCAAGCGAGGACCAGTGACGTGCCGGACTTCACATTGATTCTTCTTCTTTTTTTCTTTTTTTTTTAAAGGCCCAATGATGTGATCTTTCTCACACACACATGTATATACTGTACAGTGTATATATAGACACACACACACACACACACACACACACACATCATCATCCCTGTTTTTCATTCCAGTAGAGCTGCAATTACTAGAAAATCTGAGCAGCCTTGACAGGAAAAACAAGGCCGGGAAGCGAGTGAGAGCTCTTGTCATTCACTCTACATGTTAACCGAAAGTGTTCCTCCTTCTCACGCTCAAGTTCTCTATTAAATCTTCATCGCAATGCAACATTAAGCATTTGCAGGAAACATGGCTTACAGGGCAATAAGCGTTCTTTTTTTTTTTTTTTAATGTATAATAAAGATGTGCAACAGAACTGCATAAAGTCAACTTTTATGGTTGCTACCTCCACCTAGTGGTCATGTCTAGAACTACTACAGTCCTGTATGATACTGACTACAGTATGGTACCAGTTACTTTTTTTTATGTCCTCGGATTTAATTTATGCACTCCCACAATCCCGCGCTCCACTTCTGAGTTTGGTCAGGGTGCAAATAAAAGGACCGGGCGCACAGATCCATTTAGCCTTCCCTTGCCACACGCGAGGGGTTGATTATGTCCCATTTAAGGTTGATGGAGGAATCAATAGCCCTTACCAGCTCGTTCATGTAGGCATCGGCGCCGCTCCTCGTTCTGGTCGAAAGGGCTGTTCGTGTCGCCCCTGCGCCGTTCGAACACTTTGAAAGTGGACCCATTTCCCTCACTTGACAGGTGGCTTTGACGCCGATTCACATTCATCACAATTATCGCGAGGACAAAAGTGCCTCCTCGACACAGACGCACGCCTGACGCTGGCCCTAATCACGGCTTGTCAGTAGGCGCATAGCTGCGGCCTGCGGTCCCGTGTAATCAGTAATAGATTTTTGCAGCTGGAAAGAAAGAATGGGGAGAGAGGAGGGGGAAAAAAAGAAAGAGGGATGGAATATGAAACATGGAGGCTATTTTGAGATTTTATCAGCAAATTCAAAGTGAGGGAGAGAGTTTGGGAGAAATGTGGGTCTCTCTCCAGGCTGCTGATTCATTCTTTGTGTTTAGAGCCTAAACATACCCATAATATTTATACATATTTTAATGAATTTTTAGAAACTCAAACTGGTGGGATAGAATTTGCCTCAAAGGGACATGAAGGGGATTGGACATGAATCATAAAAGGCATGTCTTTGCGTCTGAGGGAATGGTATGTCGGTGTTGATTGTTTATGTGAAATGTATCTAAGGAGTCTCCAGTGCGAGTGCTTCGTACGTACAGTAGCAAAGAGGATTTAGTGAATGACGTAATGTAAAGCATAACAGGAACTAACGGTTCTGGAAAACGTTCCGTAAAAGTGACGCATGAATGCGGTGTTTGTTGACTTGTGGTCTTATAAGAAACGGGAAAAAAAAAAAAACTTCTTGTTGGTTATATTTTCCCATAGCATGACACGCTTAGTCATCTCCATCATCATCATGGCGATCTTGAACCATTTTGCGTTTTATTACTTACATGATTCTTAATTCACGTTCTTACATTCCTGAACTGTTTGAAATTCCTGACAGTTCTTGGTTGTTCAACACTGCGACATCACATGCTCTAATCATCTACGAATTGACCACATATTAGCTACAACATTTTAATATGTACTTAAGAATGATCTACTCTGCCCTGAACCATGCTGAACTCATGCTGAACTGTCTAAGAACTGTCTAAGAATTGGCTAAGAATTGTCAAGATCTACCTACCAACTGTTACAACGTACCTACTACACCTTACAACTTGCTGTGAATTGACAAAAACTGATATGATTTCTCAACTCATAACACCTCTCTAATTATCTATGTTTTGTTTATTAGAGCATATTCTTTAATAGTTTAGTACGCAGAGTCAGGGTTGGGGATTTAGCTATTTTAGGGCATTTGCCCCGGTTCCTGATGAAAGGTTTTAAAAGGGATTCAGCACTGAGAGCTTAAAGTTGTCCACATCAGCACTAAGCAGGGAATTTAGGATACTCTATGATCCATAATGAAGAGTCTCAAACCATCTAGAATTCACTACACCCACCTTCAATTAGCCTAACAAATGCTATACAGGTTAATTTTAAACCTACGGCACTAATAAAATATTTTTGGGCGGACTTGGGCGGCTCCCGAAGCGCGTCACACCATCCTGAACTCCTGACGATCTCATATGATCGCAACATCGCGCCGAATCACGATCAAGTCCAGGAATGTGAGAAAGGCCCCGAAGTGAGGCACATTCTCCACTTGTCTCTGAGAACCTTACATTTAATATGATATGCAGGATTAAATCTTTTAAATTAAATCTTTTTTTCCTTTAGAGGCGCAGGCTGTAATAGTGGAAGCAATGCGCAGGTGAAATAATGAATTTGCATTGTGATAAATACAGTGTTGAAAGTGTCACCAGTAGCCTGTTAGGGGAAAATAAGCTGGATGGTTTGGTTCATGCCGGAGATTATTTCAAGGCCAGGAGAGGAATAAGAATAAAAACAAGATGATAATGATGATGTTAATGTTTGGAATATTTTTCTTTCTAAAGTCTCAGTGAATTCATGATTATTTCAGTCTTAAAAACACCTCGAAAACTTATTTGGTGCATATCCAATACATACTGTATATATATATATATGACTGTTATTTATGGGCAAATTCATGAGCGACAGAAGCCATCTAGGCTTTCATTTCTCAATATTTTCCACCTGCTGTATACTGTACACACCACACCTCATTCACGGAGCCTAAATGAGTGCCTTTGGATTCCAGTCAGGGAGCGGCGTTCGCTCAGTAGAAGGTAATGAAGTCCTGCATTTATTAATATCCCGAGCTATCTGTGTGAGAAGGATATTGGCACCCAGACAGCATCTCCGTCCTAATTCGACACAGTTTTAATGAAAGTGCTATCAATCAGCGATGATTCTTTTTGTTGTTTATCTCCACACCCTTTAAGTTCAAAGCTTTTGAGACTTATCTTCTTCTTCTTTTCCTATTTCCCCTTACCCCCCCCATTCCCCGCAGCCGCCCCAAGCACGGACGACGTGGCTCTCTACGTGGGCATCGTCATCGCCGTAATCATGTGCCTGGTCATCTCCGTCATCGTGGCGCTCTTCGTTTACCGCAAGAACCATCGCGACTTCGACTCGGACATCATCGATTCCTCGGCTCTCAACGGCGGCTTCCAGCCGGTCAGCATCAAAACCGCTCGCACAGGTGAGACGGATCGTGTTATTTCTATTTTAATGCTATATTATTTGATATTGTATTAAGTTGCAAAACTATAAGTGCTGCAGCTTTTTAAAGAAACAAAAAAAAAAAAAAGAAAGAAACCTTTACCCTGACAGAGGTGACAGAGGAAAATTGAGAATTGATACGTGTCAGAAGCCTCACCCAGGAGCCGTGATGACACATTTCAATAATTCAAGCGTGACTCCTTTTTTTTTCTTTCTGCTCCCACGGTGACAGGAGAGCACAAAAGAAAGAACGGAGCCGGGTGGAGGGAAAAAGGCATGTCGGCGGCGTTTCTGCCGAGACACCATTAGAATGCTTGTCACTTTGATATGAAGGCAATCTGCGAGTTATCATGAAGCCATAATTAGCTCCGCTTGCAAGGCACGTTCAATGATAATTAGATATCATGCGCGGTGGGCCGACTGAAAGGTGTTGTGGAAACGAGGTAAACACCAAGGAATGTAGGCACACCGAGCCGAACGCGAGAGCTCAGCGGTCTCCTGACGCGCTTCCCGCCCACACCGAGGCGTAAAAATCGATGCGCGGCATCTGGCGAGAGTGACAAACGGACAGCGGGTTGCAGTTAGCAAACTTTACGGAGACGATTTAATATCAGAAGCAACCTGGTTAACTACACGACACGGCGCCCGTCACAAGCCTGGAGGAGAGCGCACTGTGCCGAGTGTGTTCTCCACAAGACCGAGCTTAGCACTTAGCGTAGCACCCATCAGGCTGCTGTAATTGTTGTCATGGTGGCACGAGAGCACGAATGAAACGTGTGTGTGTGTGTGTGTGTGTGTGTGAGGAGAGGGCTGTGAGGAGGAAGAGCGCTCAGCATGCCCGCCACTCCCACTCAGCACGCCCACGCGTAGTCATCTGTGTACCTGCGAAGGGATTAACTCGTTAATAAGGATGCCATCTGCTGCCTGGAGGACGGCACCCAAAACTCTGACCCGGAGCTCTGAAGGAGGAGTGCGGAAGAGACTGTGTGTGTGTGTGTGTGTGTGTGTGTGTGTGTGGAGAGAGAAGGTTGCATTAGGATACACTTTGACGCTGTATCTTCTTACACCTTCTTACACTCCTTTTCCACTGTCTCAGCAACACTAACCAAATATTCACCAAGAGTTGCCTGTATCCTGATATTCCAAATCTATTTGCCCCCCTCTGCCTCATTCATCAGAGCCATGAAACCGACACTGACTAGATATTAGAGTCCTGATTGACTTTCCTACTCAGAATTTTAAACTCTCCTCTCTTCCTTCTAGCCGATCTCCTGACCGCACCTCCCGACCTGACCTCGGCGGCGGCCATGTACCGCGGCCCGGTTTACGCCCTCCACGACGTGGCCGACAAAATCCCCATGACTAACTCCCCTCTGCTCGACCCCCTGCCCAACCTGAAGATCAAAGTGTACAACTCGTCGGGGACGGTGACGCCGCAGGACGAGCTTTCCGACTTCTCGTCCAAGCTCTCTCCCAAGCTGGCGCACTCGCTCATCGACAGCGACACCATGGGCCGGCGCAATCAGAGCCTGATGCGCTCACGAGACCCGTCCTGCACCGCCTTCGGCTCCTTCAACTCCCTCGGAGGACACCTCATCGTGCCGAACTCAGGTGTGTGACAGCTAGATGTCGATTATTTTCCGGTATTCTGAAAGTGTTTTACTCCAGTAACAAGTACAACTTTTTATGTATTGCGTATTACTCTTTCCTACTCGAGCACTTTAGTACTATATAACCCGGCATGCTGTGACATAAACGGTCCTGAATTTGCACCTCTCAGTGTGAGTGTTTGTATTTAAGGTCAGTCACGTGGGCGACTCGTTCTCCCGGCGCACATCTTGAAGTGATCCAGTGGCGTGTAGTGTATATGCGAGCGTCAGCCTGGACGGAGGTCGCGCCGGTGCCGCCAACCGCTGATTGATGCTAAGCGGCTTAATGAAGAACAGGCCGCGCGGGGCGAGAAAGACTCCGTACGACTTACAGCACAGACTGTGCAATTTTACGAAACGTTTCCAGGGTCCGCCAAGGACATCAGGAGATCAGGAACCTCACTCCGTCGCCGTGTCCGCTTCAGATAGAGCCGATCGATTGAAAGAGTCCTGTTCTGACACTCATATAGTCATGTGTAAAAATAAATGAGCTGCTTTGTGTACACACACTCTGCCTGAGGTGTTATTTATCAAGGTCTTACACCAGTCAAATACGAGACAGAGTGTGGAAGGGTGCCAGGGATCACTGTAAGCCTTACACAGGGGTAATAATCCAGTGAACCCTGTCAGGCCTGGCGTTCACACAGCGCTGTCTGAAAGGCATGTGCGAGTACAGCGTGACTCCTTCATCTTTTACTGTCTTCGTTTTCAAATGTTTATGTACGGTAGGCCGGACTGAACTAAGCGAAACGTTCTGTTATTGTGACACCGGGGCAGCTCTGATGTGCTGCAGTTCAGCAGCAGATCGTTTGGGTTCTGTGTTTCTCGCATTAGTCACACTTGTTCGCCTGGTGCTCGATCAGATTGGGATCTGAGGGAGTTTGGATGCCGGGTCGGGTTTGTCTGCCAGCTGTGGTGCACTGGGTGTTCTGGTACCGATCTCTCGTGACCAGCATTGACGTTTGCGTAGGATCGGACCAGATGGGGAGTCCTGCAAAAATGAGCCTTGGGTGGCCATGATCTGGTCACCTGGTGTCCTGGTATATAATTAATAATCAACGTTAATGTGTTATCGTTATGGCTTATTGGTGCCATTACTTTTGTCTTAATTTAACACTAAAGACTATAAAGTCTTTCATATGAAATGCCTTGACACATAGTTCATATTAAAATGCAGTTAAAGCTCGAGTTAAAGCCAGTTTACGTTCGTGTCTCAGCTTAGATTTGAAAAAAATATATATATATATTTTATTTGCTTGTTTTTTTTTCCCCAAATGACCTTTTTATCACGAATACATTTGTTTATTCGCATCCAACTTAATACATTGCCTTTAAATAACTCGTAATTTTCAACCTTACGACAGTATACGATATTATGTCGGAATTCCAGCATTAGAACTCACGACGTTCTCCTCGACTCGGAGTTCAGCAAATCTTGTAAATTTTGTTTAAGATACAAAATATAAATTGTCTACGCAAAAACACTTCCTTTAGATCAGTCACCATATTACACCAGCTCGTTAAAGCGTCCATCATCCCGCTTCCGAAGCGAATCGGATACAGCGTGATTCTAACCCGTTCCTGTGATGAGAAGGCCGTGTTCCGCGGGACACCCGGCCTCGTTATCTTATCTCCGCGCTCAGCTTGATGCCCCCTACTCTCCCCGGGTCAATAGTTCTACCGTCTAAAGGCTAACCGAGTCCTCCCTTTCAAACGGTAGAAACTTGAGAGCAAGACAACGACATTTATAAAGTGACTCATGCGTGATATAACAGGATTAGAGCGCTTATCAGATAGAAGCCGGAAAGAGCGATCATTCTCACGTCGCTCAAAAAATGAGTATGTGAGCGCGATTAGCCACGGACTCCGACCGGACCGGACCGGACCGGTGCTCCGAGCTCTGAGCTTGAAATTCGAAAAGTGTGTAATGTAGCTTAAATCCACATGTTCCAGGCGTCTCCCAGAGCATCACGCCCGGCCTGCAAAGATCTCCTCCAAGGTCCCGTCGAGCTCTAGGATGCGCGGCTCGTTCCCGGCACGTGAAGCGCATGTGCAAGCAGGTGGTCGTAGGTCGAGAAAGTTTTCTCCAAGGCGCCTCCTTTCATTCACACGCAGCATCCGTGTACGTTTCAGCCGATGAATATTTCAGCAGCGCTCGGCCCGGAGTGAACCGAGAAGCGTAACAAGTCCAACATCGGTGGGACTTTTCACTTCTGCTCCGGCTGATAACTTAAACCGGAAAGCGTGCGGTGAGAAATCTGCCGAAACGAACTACGAGTTGAGGTCAGGTTTAATTCCATCACAGCGCCGAGTGTTGAAAAGTGTTTAAAAACATGAAAGTTGTCAAAACAGGAGTTTTCCTTTTGTCGGGTTCAGTAGAAGGACAAGCAGAAAAGAAAAAAAGAAAAAGAAAAATCAATGCTCTCTCTGTGTGAGAGCAGGAAGCAGGCAGCAACTTTGCTGGAGAAAATCAACCCTCTCTACGGTGTCACATCCAAGTCTGAACAGGGAATTTCCACAACAGGCTGGCTGGGTGCTGTGTGGCCTAGTATCTATGTGTGTGTGTGTGTGTGTGTGTGTGTGTGTGTGTGTGTGTAAATGACATTGACAGTGCTTTGCTCTTTGCACTTTGCCTGGCGCCATAGTGAGCACTGGCAGACACGAGGCCTGGCAGAGGGCACCGCGTGGCAGAGGTCACAGTTTGATGACAGTTGCTCTGTGTCTGTGTGTGTGTGTGTCTCTGTCTGTGTGTGTGTGTGTGTGTGTGTGTGTGTGTGTGTCGTCTACCCACAGGCGTGAGCTTGTTGGTGCCAGCGGGTGCTATCCCTCAGGGCCGGGTGTACGAGATGTACGTGACGGTGCACAGGAAGGAGACAATGAGGTAACGTCCCTCTCCAATCACGCCACAAGCAAAGCGCTCCTGTAGTCTCTGACATTCATCAGCTCAGCCAGACGGGATTGTGGGGAATCGTCTGGCCGATCAGACCTCCCCTCCTCCCGACCTCCCCCGCCACGCTCCACTCATTTTCCAATACCTCCTCCGGCTTGGCCCTGACTAAACAGCGTGATTAGAGCTGGGGTCCAAGTTACCGTTTCCAGTAGCCGAAAAGTGTGTCTCTGTCTCTCTCTCTGTCTCTCTCTCTGTCTCTCTCTCTCTCTCTCTCTCTCTCTCAGGACCGCCGAGGCTCGTTACGACCCCAGGATGACCTGAAAATAATGCTACAGAAAGATGACTTGAAAACACAATTTTTCAAACAAACCGAGCCAACGTATACAGTCAGGAAAAATGATTTTAGGATTTTAAGAAAAGAAATAAATCGCGGCTTGCGGCTCTCCGGGTTCACTTCTGAACAAACCGCAGTAGAACATGTTGTAGTGTAAGATCAGCGCGCGAGCCAATCAAAACACAGTTGCACTTTTTTCTAATCTTTGCGCCGTTACCATGGAAACGACAGCAGCCAGAACAACTGCCAGAGCTGCTGTAGAGAAGGTCAGCGTTTCTGCGAAATGTCAGAGATTGCTCGTGCTACTGTAGGTTCGTGTAAATCCGAGACGTAGCAGGAAATAGAATTTTGTTTTTGCTTTGATGGAAGTGTGTATCGTGTACATTTTTTGTGTGTGTGTGTGTGTGTGTGTGGTGTGTGTAGACCTTCAGTGGACGACACTCAGACTCTTCTGAGCCCGGTGGTGAGCTGTGGGCCTCTGGGAGCTCTCCTCACTCGGCCGGTCATCATCACCATGCACCACTGCGCCGAAGCCGACACTGAGGATTGGCTCATTCAGCTGAGGAGTCAGTCGCAGCACGGCCAATGGGAGGTGAGTATGCGCGACGCGCGGGATTTAAGCCGCATCCACATATTCGTTTCATCGAGCCAGTGTTTACATCATGGTCGCGTTTTTGCGAGCTGTTGAGCCGGGAAAGCGCGTGCTGCTGCTGCTAGATAGGCAACACCTGGTGGGTTTTGTACGGAAGCGATGTGAAGCAAAGAGCGAAATAAGCAAGCTGAAGAAGAGAGCCGGAGTTTGTTCGCACCACGCTGGGCGAGTCTCGGTAAACAGAACCCAGAGTTAATTAGATGGCAATGGAGAACAGTGTGTTATCAGGCGGACGGCGCGCGTGCCTCCGTGCGTCTCCCTGCGCCTCACACTCCAGGCTTCAGAGAGGACAAGATGGGCTTTTTACTTTTTTTCCCCTCCTTAAGGCTCGTGAGCCGCTGATAGCGCAGGCCACCCGCTAGCCTTGTCATTAACCGGAAAAGTTGTCTCGAGTTATCTGAGAACGGGACCAGGGGCATAGCTGCGAACAAAGCACCCGGGTGTACTGCCCTTTATTGTTATCACACGTGAACACAACACCAGCTCTCTAATTAGCCGTGCATGAAGCATGAATCAGCCTACGCGAGAGCTTTCCTTTAAAAACAAGCACTCGCTCGCTCTCTCTCTCTCTCTCTCTCTCTCTCTCTCAACCCCTCTCTCCCTCTCTCTCTCTCTCTCTCTCAACCTCTCTCTCTCCCTCTCTCTCTCTCTCTCTCTCTCTCTCTCAACCTCTCTCTCTCTCTCTCTCCCCCTCTCTCTCTCTCTCCCTCTCTCTCTCT
>JAQMYG010000009.1:5706047-5722878 GCA_030014215.1 Clariallabes teugelsi | reverse complement strand
AACAAATAATTGCGCAAAAACATAACGCAAGCTTTTAAAATGAATTAAAAGAAGCTTCGAGGCAGAAGATTTTGCCTCCATCATTTTTTGTAATCGAATTACTCGATTTACTCGAGGAATTGTTTCAGCCCTAATATAAATGTATCCTATAAGATACAACACTGTCGCTTCTCACTTTATCTGTACAGATCCAGCAGATCCGCTTCATACTTTTTTAATCAGTTCTCATTGTACACTCAGGCTAATACCGCCATCGCGCTCGACACCCTGTACTGTATAACGCTAGCTAGGCTGGTGATTAGCGAGTTAGAGAAATTACATCATGTTATCTGATGCTGTATGTTTGTTATTCCTTCGACAAGTCAGCGGTAACGTGATGTGTGTCTGCAGGACGTGGTGGTGGTAGGGGAGGAGAACTTCACCACGCCCTGCTACATCCAGATGGACGAGGAGGCGTGTCACATCCTGACCGAGACGCTGGGGACGTACTGCTTGGTGGGTCAGTCGGTGAGCGCAGCCACCACCAAGAGGCTGAGGCTGGCCGTGTTCGGGCCCGTCACCTGTACAACGCTCGAGTACAACATCCGCGTGTACTGCCTGGACGACACGCAGGACGCCCTCAAAGTGAGTCACGAGCTCACACACACACACACACACACACACACACACACACACACACACACGGCTGTCAGACGGTACAAACGCACACTGTTGTCATAAACTCGGGAACTGTTGAGGTTATAATTTGATGAAACTAAAAAACATTGTTATTATTATTATTATTATTACACCTTACCCAGCGTAATATTTAGAATTGTGTGTGTGTGTGTGTGTGTGTGTGAATTACTGTACTTTATGGATTTATTCATGCAGCATTTCTTTGTGTGTGTGTGTGTGTGTGTGTGTGTGTGTGTGTGTTTATACACATGTTTTATACATGTGTTCATGCTTATGTTTATGGCTGTTTCTCATATCTATGCATTTCTTCTCACCCTTATACATTTACATCGCACACATTCGAGTGTGTGTGTGTGTGTGTGAGAGTACTGCGTGTGTGGGAGAGCACAGATGAGTGGTAGGAGGCTACAGGCTCGCATCCATGCTGCAGAGAGACGCATTTCATTTGAATAGAAAGTCCATCAGCCAACTGTTCTCACACACAGAGAACTCGGAGCTCGGGAAAATTTCATTCACGCCTTTCCTCGCTCTTTTATCCGCTCAAGCCGGTCTAAAAATAACGGAACACGAGCACGGTGTTGGTTCTGAAGGTTGTGTGTGGTGGTGCGTCTGAAACGTGCAACCTGTTATCAAGAGCTAATGGAGTGTGTACTGTGTGTGTGTGACCTGTAGGAGGTGCTGCAGATGGAGAAGCAGATGGCTGGGAAGCTCCTGGACGAACCAAAGACCCTGAACTTTAAGGACAGCACCCACAACCTGCGTCTGTCGCTGCACGACGTCCCGCACACGCAGTGGAAGAGCAAACTGCTGGCCAAGTACCAGGTACGAGCGCTAACCAGCGGAGTCGGAAGTGAAAGAGTGACGGCTGCCGCCGGGGAGCCTTGATTTCATTCCTGTAATATAAAACGCGTAATGAAATACCACTCTTTTACAACAGGAGCTGGCGTTTCAGCAGGTATGGAGCGGCTCTCAGAGGAACCTGCACTGCACCTTCACTCTGGAGCGCTTCAGCGCGGCGACGGTGGAACTGGCCTGTAAACTGTGCGTGCGCCAGGTGGAGGGCGAGGGGCAGATCTTCCAGCTCAACACCACGCTGTTGGAGGTCAGTGGCTCTGCCGTTCAGTCTAGAGCGTAATCCAAAGAAACAAGGAGCTCCTGCTCTTCTAGGTGACACCAGACGTGACGTCATTAGTCTTTTATCATCCGAATAAAATGGATGAATCCACGAGAGAAGCCAAGGTGAGACTATTCAGGAAGTCAAGTCCCGTATTCACATCGCGATCGCGAGCTCGATTCCCAGGTGATGCTGTAACCTCTCGCAGCCGGAGGCCTAGAGAGAGCTGATTGGCCGAGCTCTCTCAGAGGGAAGGGATGAGAGGTTCTTAGTGCTCTCACATTTATCACGGCTGTACAGAGATCACACAAGCGGAGGGAGCGAATAGAGCGGATAGCGCTGTCCTCCGAGTGTGTTACTCCACCCCCAACGGTGCGTGAGCGATCAGTTCGAAAAGATGCGGTCGGTTGGCGTCACGTGGTTCAGAGGAAACACGTGATAGTCTTCGGCCCTCCCGACTGAGTGGTCGTAGTAGCCTTAATGTGGGAGCCCCCTAGTGACGGGGAGGAATTGGGCACGACTAAATTAGGGAGAAAACCTGGGGGAGAAAAAGAATTCTCTCAGAGAGCTCCCATCTTAGCTTAAAAAGTCCTAGCTGGGAGTCCTAGACTAAAAGTGATTTAGGAAACTTCTCAGAGTAACTCTGAGTAAGGAAAGTACAAAATCTTATTGAGGAGGAGGTGTGGTTGACCGCATCTTAGATAATTAAAAAGCCAAATGTTGAAAATGTTCAAAAGTCTACTTTTGAAGCAACCAATTTCCACACAGTAGTTACTACAGTATGTTTAAGTTCTTACATTTATTTACCATAATGATTTAATTACTTGTAATCCATTTCAGATTGATAAAAGCAAAATGGCTCACCTTTTACCAATTTACATGATTGCAGGACAGTCACACTTTTGGATGGTATGTAGCCAACAATCCAAGAGAGATGGAAGGAAATAAAAGAATAAGAAAACCAAATTGGACAGAAGAGCCGTGTTTACGTTGAGTGTTTGGAGAATATTTCTTCTTTCCGCCATTTTGTCCTCTGCTATATAAACTCTTAAGCGTCTTAATGGTCCTCCTCTCTACTCTTAGCTATTTTTACCTTACCGTACCTGGCTGTTTTTAGTTCTGAGATTTTTCGTGAATCATTTTTATCTTTACAAAGATTTAATACTAAATGTAAGGGAAATTTCTAAGAAAGAATTTTCTTAGAATTTCGTCACTGGGAGCAACTTTTAGGCTTAAGAAGCAGCTTTGTGAATACAGGCCCTGATGTTTAGCACATCCATGGCACGTCCAATCTAATAGTCTAACCTAAAATAGTCTAGCCATCTAATCCACACTCCTTTTTGCAGGAGTAAAGCATCTTACATTAAAGACGGTCATGAACACGACAAAGTTCATGTGATGTGTAGCTCCATGATATCGTACTTTAAGTTAAGAAAGGAAGTTAAGGAAGAAACCTTGAGAGGAACCAGACTCAACAGGGAACCATTTATTTGGATGAAATCAGAAAGCAGGGATTGATCTGCAGTCATACTGTGTGTTAGGAGGCTGAAAGTTCAATATAACAGATGATGTGTTTAAGTTAATATGAAGTCCAGTTCGTTATTGGAGGCTCAGGTAGACTGTAGGAAATTCCAGTCCTGAACTATTGAGCGACTGAAGTCACAAGTCCTCAGAGAACAGTTGTCAGCATCAGCCGAGGACAGGACCGTCTTCATGGTAAAGTGGAACCGTCCCCAGACCACACGGGACATCCATCTGACGAGATCTCCAACCAGAAGAGGGACACCAGGACGAGTCAGACAGGACAAGAGGACAGAGGGGGTCTGGATCACTGGCAGCCTGGGAGCGACATGTGTAGCTCGACAAGGAGACAGAGAGAGAGAGACAGGGAGAGAAGGGATAACGGTTATGTATGGTCACAGTCACATGGTGTATATTTAATGACTGCCTGATCAGGGTGACCGTGGTTTAAAGTAAAGGATAAGTTCAGGGGATTTCTGTGCATGTACAGTAAGTATATTAAAATACGTCCTAGTTGTTATAGACTTCCTTCCCTGCTGTCCTCCCTGCACACCGGACACGACATTTGTCCCCCATAACGCAAATGCATCATTCAAAAGTGTATTCATGAAGGTCAGCGGAGACTTAGTGTACAGTACATTGAAGCTCCTGCAGTCACACTGAGTTGGTATCTTATAGTGTTACAGTGTATTTAGTACAAATTTAACTCTTTTCTTTTATGTTTTCACCAGAACTAAAGTAGCTGTGTGGATGTTAGTCATGTGGCTAGTTCTGGTACCTCATATGGAGAGTTCCTATGAAAGAAAAGAGGTCATTCTGTACTAAATACGCTGTAACGTTAGAAGAAACCAACTCTGTTTAGCAGAAGCTTCATATGAGGAACAAAGGATGTGGATTTTGGCCCCCATTACTTCCATTGTACTCGTGATGTACAGTATATAACGACCAAGACCTACTGTACAGGATATGCGTCTCAATTGTTTTTGATTTAAGGCTTGACTTTAAAAAAAAAAAAAAAAAAACCTGTCCCTTTGAGCTACGAGTAAAAGAGTAGAAAGTGAAAAGAGTAAATGTGGAGGCAGGGTTTCATAAACACAAAGATTTTATTTTTTTCGAGTAATGGAGCAGAGGTTGAGGAACTCATAGTGCCAAGATACTCGCAGTTCTAGCTTTGTTTCTTTTTTATTCTTCTCTTCAGGGTTGGCAGAGGTGTAGTTTTAGAATTTCTACTTGGATTTTAAAAAGCCACAAATCCAGGCACCAAATTCCCACTTATTCACATGGAGGGGAAATTTCGACAGCTCAGACAGACATGTGAAACTCCAGATGTTGAGAGGGGTGCTGCACAGCTGCCTCAGCACCACGATAGAGGGCAAGAGATTGGAAGAGACTGCAGATGAATAATCTCTTTAAAATGCGTTGTTGGTCAGACGGGCGGACTTTGGACGCACAGTTAGACACACTGGCGTTTTGTTAGCCTCAGCGCTGTGTCGAATCCTTCGGCAAAAAACTCGGCGAAGCTCCTTCTGAGAGGATGAAGGCTAATCAGCCTCCTGTCCTTGCAGCTGACATCTGCACGCAACTGAGTGGAGTGATGAAGGTGTGGACGGCTTCCTGCGCATCACTTGCAAGCCGTTTGATTGCTCTCTCCATCGCCGTGTCTCCAGTAATGGCAGGCCATCTGATTTCTCTCTCTCTCTCTCTCTCTCTCTCTCTCTCTCTGTGTGCTCCCGAGAGGACCTCCATGAGTGACTGGGCACTCGGCTAATTGTCATTAAGTCCTGAGAGCTGTGAGATTGCACGGTTTTTCGAGTGGTGTTGACTTTCGCTGCCTGGTTCCCGCAGGACCTCCAGCAGACTGCTGCTGCCAAAAGCGGCTGCTCAGGCGCGGTGTTCAACACGCCACGCCGCCGCCACCGACGACTTCACAAACGATCGGAAATCTTCCGGGATAAATGATTAATACATAACGCAATCTCTCCGGTTGCGTACACAAGATTCCGGCTTTAGTAAATAAATCTGCAGATCCGTTCTGTCAGCTGTCTTATAGATGGTGAGGTGTGTTTTACTCTGTCAGGTAGCTGGAGATACTTCAGTCAATAAGTTAGCTTACTGGAACTCCGTCTTATGGAGTGTTTAGGCGTAATTTAACACACACACACACACACACACACACACACACACACACTCAGACAGATGAACAGATTGTGAAGATAGACCGTGGTGTGGTGCAGAGTTACTGATAACATGCTGACGTCGATTATTTTCCCATTAACGCACGTCCTAATTGATCCAATCAGAGCAGAGACATCAGGAGCACTGAATTTAATGTAAGTTTATTTTATTTATTGTTGAAGTGTTGATTATTCTATGATTTCAAGCTTCACAGTAACCTCACGGGAACTCAGCCAGTCTGTTCTCTTTATATCAGACCCATTTATACTCCATTATATCTGTTTCTTCTAATATAAGATTGACGCTAAACATTTATTCAGCACAGCGAAGGTGCTGCCGGGCGTCCTCATCTCCACACGAGTGCAGAGACGTTGTTGCGGTTTAGCATTTCAGGACCTTGCCAGAATGCCAGAATAACTAAGTCTGAATGTTTGTGAGTATAAAAAAATAAAATAAAAAAAAAGCCGTAGCACCGACCCCTGGAGTGAATCCAAAGCGAAACAATGCATGGCTTCATCATCGTGCAGCTCTCCACAAATAACACGTACATGTGAAGGATAGAGTTCATATTATTATTATTTGTACTTGTGTTATTTTTCAAATTCAAATTCAAATTTGTCACATACTGTACACAGTACGATATGCAGTGAAATGCTTAGACGACTGTGTGTGAAAGTAAAATAAAAGACTATTAATAGGAAATAAATGTGAAAAAGAAAATAGAAAGTCAATCTATCTAAGAAAGAATAAAATAAAATAAAATAAAATAAATTGTCTTACTTCCTTCACATGTTGTCTTTAACAGGAAGGTTAAGAGTCACACACACTCTGTATGATTTCATTTGACCGTCTTTAGCTTTTTAAAGGAAATCCTGGAATACACCAATCAGGGAAGAAGAACTCCATAGATGTGATAACCTGCTCTCCGTATTCACAAAGCTGCTTCTTAAGCCTAACAGTTGCTCCTAGTGACAAAATTCTAAGAAAAGTCTTAGACTTATGACATTTTCTTAGAATTTTCCCTTAAATTTAGGACTAAATCTTAGTAAAGATAAAAATGATTCACGAAGCATCTTAGACCTAAAAACAGCTCCTAAAGTAAAAAGTGTTAAGAGTAGAGAGGAGGACTTTTAAGAGGCTTATAAGTTTCTATAGCAGAGGACAAAATGGCGGAAAGAAGAAATATTCTCCAAACACTGAACATAAAGATAAAAGTAAACACGGCTCTTCTGTCCAATTTGGTTTTCTTGTTCTTTTACTTCCTTCCATCTTTCTTGGATTGTTGGCTACAAAACCATCCAAAAGTGCTGCTTAAATAAACTGTCCTGCAATCATGTAAACTGGTAAAAGGTGAGCCATTTTTCTCCCATCAATCTGAAATGGATCACAAGTAATAAAATCATTATGGTAAATAAATGTAAGAGCTTAAAAATAGTAACTACTGTGTGGAAATTGGTTGCTTCTAAAGTAGACACATTTTCAACATTTGGCTGTTTTAATTATCTTTAAGATATTTAGCCTATAACAGAAACTTAGCATAAAGTAGCCTGTAGTCATGATTATACAATTTCTTCTATTAATTCTATTATGATATATTCTATTTTCACAAAGAGCGCATTTTAAGACCTTTACAAATTTTTTATCAACCAATCACGGTCCTTGAATTGCTGCATCATCCCTAGCAACGGGGTCGACCACACCTCCTCACTAAGATAAAGGTTTTTGTACGTTCCTTAATCAGAGTTACTCTGAGAAGTTTCCGAAATCACTTTTAGTCTAGGACTCCCAGCTAGGACTTTTTAAGCTAAGATGGGAGCTCTCTGAGAGAATTCTAAGAAGCTTTGTGAATACGGGCCCTGGTCATTCAGTACATTCAGGTCGTCAGCTGACTTCATTGTTTAACATTGTTGAGTCTAGACCTGAGCAACTGATCAACCCCAGATCATAACACTGTCTCCAGAGACTTGTTTAATTGATCTCCAGTCATGATTTTGTTTTCGACCACATTTCGTCTACAAAGTTGACGATTCAGCTCTATCTTTCCAAGTTTTAATAATGTACTGAAGGACTCTTAACACAGTTCCAGTGATTTCAAATCTCATTAGTTGTTGTCTTTGCTTGATGCAGCCCAATAATATGACTCTTTAGAAACAGGGACTTTTTAGTTTTTTGGCCAGTCAGTGTTTATAATCAAATGGAAATAATGGGAATGTTTGGTACAGATTCAGTAAGCTTCCTATTCAGGGTTTGACTGTATTTATTAGCAAAGCGTACATTTATTTTTTAAATTGTTTACGCTAAAAGGTCAGAAATGGTGTTAAGCTCCTAAACTGTCCTGTTCTGTTCTGTAAATCTGCTGGGTTTTGATTCTCTTGTAAAACAATCTGAAGATTAATGCAGGTCGTCTGTTAGCTGTTGGGAAAAAAAAAAATGCTATTTATAAAGTCAAGACAAAAAGATCTTAAACTCGACACGATATCTGCTTTCATTTTTCTGTTCTTTTATAATGAAATTTTCTTGTATTTTAATTATTCCTTTTCATTTTAGTTTTATTTTTATAACACAGTAAATAATTTAGTTATGTGTGTTATTTAATTTTCTGTTGAGCCCATTTCAGATGGAAATTCGCCTGAAAGTGTCTGCAGAATTTAAACACACTCGCTAATTAAAACCTCCAACTGCTAATGACTTGTGAAACATTTTTTTTCAAATCATTTTCCTTATTTTTAAGTCTATTATATTAGGTCTCAAATCACATTTAAATGGTGTTAAAACGTTTAATTTGAGGTCTCACACACGCGCACACACACACACTCACTCACTCACATGGTTCTATTCAAACAAAAAAAAATCACAGTAGGGAAGTATTACAGCTGCTGAGGTGCTGCATCTCTGTCGCCCCCTGCAGGACTCGCAGTGTATCGACACGTCTCTGCTGGACCCGGCGAGTAACATCACCACGCTGGTGGGTCCCAACGCGTTCCGCATCCCTCCATCCATCCGACAGAAGCTGTGCAGCAGCCTGGACGCCCCTCAGACCCGCGGCAACGACTGGAGGATGCTGGCACACAAACTCAACCTGGACAGGTCAGCCGCAGTGTGTGTGTGTGTGTGTGTGTGTGTGTGTGTGTGTTTGCTGAAAAAAGTGCGACTAAATTCCTGTGCTCTCCTGCAGCACTGATCTCTCTCTCTCTCTCTCGCTCTCTCTCTCTCTCTCTCTCTCTCTCGCTCTCTCTCTCTCTCTCTCGCTCGCTCGCTCTGACAGCTTGTGTGAGAAGTGCAAACTGTGTTTTCAGTTATTGAGTTCACATCTCAGCAGGAGGCGTCTTATCTTCAGCAGCAGCAGGAGCCTAGGCCAGTGGTGTGTGTGAGTGTGTGTGTGTGTGTGTGTGTGTGTGTGAGTGTGTGTGTCCATAATACGCTGAAGGCCCCCCCTCTCCTCCCGTTCTTGATTTTTCTGTTTCCTGTCTCTTGGTTCCCGTTTTTATGGGGAAACTAGGAAAGTAGCAAAATGGGTTGTGATGTCACTAAATGCTCAGAACGGCTTTGGACCAATCGGTGTCCAGTATGCTAATTATATGCAAAATTATTGTTAAGAGGATTTATCTGGCAGTCATGATGATGGATTTGAAGATCCTTTCTCTCTCTTTCACTTTCTCTCTTTCTCTCGCTCTCACTATCGCTCTCTCTTTCTCTCGCTTTCTCTTTCTCTTTCACTTTCTCACTTTCTCTTTCTCTCGCTCTCTCTTCTCTCGCTCTCTTTCTCCCTCTCTCTTTCTCCCTTTCTCTTGCTTTCTCTTTCTCTCTTTCTCTTTCTCTCGCTTTCTCTTTCTCTCGCTCTCTCTTTCTCTCGCTTTCTCTTTCTCTCGCTCTCACTTTCTCTCTTTCTCTTTTTCTTTCTTTCACTTTCTTTCTCTCGCTTTGTCGTTCTCTCGTTCTCACTTTCTCTTGCTCTCGATTTTTCTCTTTCTCTTTCTCTCGCTCTCACTTTCTCTCTTTCTCTCGCTCTTCTCTTTCTCTTTCTTTTGTCTTTCTCTCTCTCACTTTCTCTTTCTCTCATCCTCTCAGGTACCTGAACTACTTCGCCACTAAGTCCAGCCCGACCGGTGTGATCTTGGATCTGTGGGAAGCTCAGCACTTCCCCGATGGCAACCTGAACCGATTGGCTGCCGTGCTGGAAGAGATGGGTCGCCATGAGAACATTGTACCCATGGCAACCGAGCACTGATGCCCAACAGCCCCAGCAGATGATGGAAGGAGCGACGGATAAATAACTGGCGGGCGACTGGAACACTGCAGTGGGACACACGGACGGTGGCTTTTCCTTTCCCTCGCAGCCGAGCGCAGGGAGGGGTCGAGCGGCGACTCACAAACGCTTTCGTTACCACGGCGATGTGTACAACTAACTACAGAAAATTTTAAAAAACAAAACAAAACTTGAGGATTGAAATGGAGAAAATTCAGGACATATTGTACTTTAAGCCCTGTCTGTACACTTCCTGGTACAGCCTGTTTCTTTTACCTTTTTCGGTTCCTGTTTAGTTTTTTTTTCTTCTTTTTTTTTTTTTTTACTATTTGTCAAATCAGTTTCTTAGGAAACGCGTGACTTCTGCTGTCCAGATATTGGACCTTGTCCACTTTTTTCTCTGACATATGGGATAATCAGTAATAGACAGTGAGCGCTGGGTGTGTGTGTGTGTGTGTGTGTGCGCGCGCGCGCGCGCGTGTGTGTGTGTGTGTGTGTGTTTAGGCAAGGCCCCAGGAAAGAAAAATTAAAAGCATTGAAACCCCTCGAGTGCCATCAGCCCGTGTCAGTCCTTAACACCTTCCCATTAAAAATGATAGTTGATAAAAATGTTCCCTTTATGATGATGATGATGATGATGATATTTAATATTGCCTTTATTTATACTCATTTATTACTATTTTCCCTCATGCAGCGGCCCATTATGTATTTTTCCCCTAATCATTTTTCTACTATTTTTTTTTTAAGAAAACAAACCCTGTGTTGTCTGTGTTTTTTTACAGTGCCACCCAGTGGGCGTTCTCTGCAACTACAGTTTCTTATTTTTATTTTTCCTTCCAAAAAATATGCAGCTTGTAAATAAGCACTCAAGACCATTGTACATGTAAAGTTAAACAGTGTTATCGTTCTCTGGTTCTTATTTTTTCGAACGATTCGCATTTGTGCTCTGTATTTAATTGTAACTTTAATCGAGACACGAAGAAAAAGAAAGAAAAATAGCAGCTAAAATTGCTGGCTATTTTTTTTTTTTTTTTTTTTTTTTTAACCAAGGTCATGCTGTTGGAGGTTTTGTAAACATTTCTCCACCGTTACTGTGCCTGCTTTCTCTGTTTTAGTCTGCTGGGAGAAATCTGACCTTGACAAAGGAAATCAGGAAAACAGGCACGCAGAGGAAAAAAGCCACAGATCAATGACTGATTTAGTTACAGGTTTTTTTTATATATATAAAATCGCATACTAATGCACTAAAACCATATCAGAGAGAATTATTATTATTATTATTATTAATAATAATAATACAGATTGATGATTACAGATTATCATAATAGATAATATTGTACACAGAAATAAAACACCGTGGCTACGTCCGGAATACCAGTTGTGGACGATATATATATATGTAAAAAAAAATAATAACTCTATATATATATATATATCAAAGCCATTTACATGATGCACAATAATTAAAGAAAAAAAAATGCTTCAAAAATGCGCTAAATTCAATAGAAATATAATTGTTTAACGGTAATACATTCTGTAAATAAATAAATAAATACAGAATTTTCAGAGTACATTAGCTGCTATCAATCTGTTTATAACGATTATAAAAATATATATATTTTTATTTACCCATGAGATCTCAGTATTGTGATGTACTACACTATCAGTATTATATCATGATATTGTTCAAAAGCTAAACACACTACCGGTAACTATAGCAACCTTACAACTGGTTCAGTTCATTATATATTTTTTGTATTATATCATTTTATCCTTTTTTTTTTCTTTTCCCACTTGGTATTAGAAAAATTCGGACGTAGCCACGAGGTGACCCGACATGCTGTTGTTGTTTCTCAGTTTGCGGTTTAGGAGTGGCTCATGGTGACTCCAATGCTGGGATTTAGTCCGAGCCAGAGCTGCTAATAAGACGAGAGTGCATGTCTCCCTCTAAACAGTGTATTTTACAGTCGCCACTGCCTTTTTCTTTTTTCTCACTCATTTTGGTTGTCGAAAATTTCTAAAGCTGTCTATGCAACTTCTGCACCCTTTCTAAAAATAAACAAATAAACAAAAACAAACAAAAAAAACTTACTAACTTGTACATGCATACAAAGCTGTCTAGCAGTTGCATTCCATAGTTCCCATAGCTCTGGATTATTATATTTATAGTGAGGATGTTACTTATTCTTTTTATGGCACGTTCATGATGTAATTTGCAAAAACAAACAGAAAAAAAAAAAGACAAACAAAAAAGCTTGCACCTCCTCTGTGAAATTTTCTGTACAAAATGTAAGAAAGAATTTTTAAACAAGTAATAAATTATATTTATATGCAACACTGAACTCAGGCCTCACTGTCTCTGGTTTGTTATGGAGAAATGTTTTTAATTGTCTTCTTCTTCTCCGAGCGTCCTGATGCTGCCACACGATGCACAGTGAAAATCCTGATAGATTCCTGTAATACAACCGACCATCTGACAGTTGTTCACACTACAAGGGGTAGTGTTTCTCACTCACTCTCTCTCTCTCTCTCTCTCTCTCTCTCTCACACACACACACACACACACACACACACACCAAAGCACCCATCAGCAAACTCATCTCTGGGTTTAAAATGCAGTGCTGCGTTCTGCTCAAATATGTGCCTTTTTGAAGTAAACATTTCATTAGTCTTCACAGTTCCAGATAACTTTCCCCCCCTCAGTAATAAAGCAACTGTTCACACATTCTGTGAATATTGGCACTTTTCATTTTCTGAGCTCCGGGCTTTATGCTGTTATTTTAATATCCATGGACGACATTTGTCTTGCTCACTGCTTGGCCCAAAATAGCGCTTTTAATTTTTCTTGTTATTGCGGATTTTGCGGCACATTTCACAAGCGCTGGCTGCGGTTATTTACTCTGATTATAATTGGCCGTCCTGCTGAGGGGAAAAAATAAGCAGCCTAGAGTAGGTTTTTTTTTTTTCCTCCTTCAAGCAATACAACAGTATTTTTTTTTTTTTTTTTTGATCTGTAGAACTTTGATCTGGAAGCTTGTTCGTCGTTACAGGAAAGGACACGGCGTGTACGACTTTTAAGCCTTTTTATTAAAGGGGAATAGGAATGTTAGCCTGATACACAGCTGTTAAATCACTCCATTTATATACATACTGATGGAAGAGGAGAAACGCACCGATGTGAATGTGTACTTTCACAACAATCCTCAACAGACTTCTACCTAATGAGACCCGGGTAGAAGGAAAAACCTCAATCAGGCAGGATTTCCTGATGAGCGACTTCAGATGAACATCACCAGATCAGATATACCGTTTGACTCTGGAGAAAACAGTTGCCGTGTCTTCTTTCCATCAGTTTACCGTTCTAACTTCACAATGTAATAAATGTACATGTTAAATAAGGCACAAACCAACAAAACGGAGTCGTTAAGGGAAACAAGAAAACAAACATCTTTTTACTTATTCGATCCATAATTAACAATATCATTATTTACATTCATATTACATTTTGGGTACCGGTTATGTACAGGGCAAACAACACAAATGGCCTGAAAGGTAACAACAATGCCTACAGTAGGTCTCGTCTGCATCTTTACTTTAATAATTCACAATGGAAGCGTAGGACTGGACGATACAATGCTGAAAGAAACTGCGTCACAATACACATTGACTTTACTGAAGTAGCGCACACGTTGGGTACACACCCAATGGATTTTGATATACTGTTCTCCTCCTAGGGGATTTATACGATCGCCAACAAACCGGGCCGATGTGATCTAAAGACACTGAGGATGCAAAATTGCAGTGGAATTTTTGATTTCTTAAACGGGTCAGCCATGATGACATCATAAACTAATGCTGAAAAGTGGTTAATAACTTTCATAGTGTGATGCTGTTTTTCCAGCATCTGGGGCTTTTTAAAGATCTAAAAATAAAAATCCCCTTTTTTCTAAAATTATGTCATAATGGTATCAGTATGTCGACTTTAAATCATGTGGCCGGTGTTCCCACTGTCTCTCTGGTGCGCCCACATGGCGATGGCACAGTGTGCTCGGGCCCACTCATCGTTGCTTGCAACTATATTATTTATTATTATATTTATTACTTACAGTACAACATGTACAGCTCTCCATGTGTTCACTCTTACACCTTGCATCATGTTTTGGTGGATTTTGCTCCCATTGGTTCCTGACTGTCCTGCCTCAAAGAGCACACAGCTTCGGGCAAAGATTGCAGGGAGTTTCTCCAGAAATTGCCATCATGGGGGGGGTGGGGGGGTCGATATCAGTATTCAGTATCAAATTGTGTATTGTAAGGGAAGTGTGTTAGGTTATTAAAGTGATGCAGTCGCCTGTTCTGTCCTCAAAATCGCTGCGATTATACTTGACATGAAACGCAAGGATATGTGTATATACCGTAGATTCAGCCAAAAAAAATTTACGCTTCAGGAATAAAAATAGTATGATGTATATCATATTAATATAATATAATAATAATATTACATTATTATCATAATATTACTATATACTGTATATCAGTATATATAACATATAGCAAAAAGAAATTTAGTATTAAAATATTTATACAAGTTTTTCTTTTCCTGAAGTGTGAATAATTTTTTTTGCCTGACTCAAATTTCATATATAATAAGAATTAATACAAATTTCATCTTCAAGTAATGTTATGATGTCTGCCGTAACCGTTTCCTCAACATCAGTGAAATAAAAATTTTTAAAAAATTTAAATAAATTTTACTTAATGCACTTGGATTTGTTTTTCAACCTTTTTCATTCAAGCATATCTTACCTTTCTTTGAAAATGAAAAAAAAAAAAACATTTAAATAATAAACAAAAATCAATCAGAAAGTTGTGACATTAAATAAAAGGTGGTGAGTGATGGCGTGAGGGCCGGTGGGTGCTCTCTGCCTCCTGCGTCCTGTCTGTCAGCGTTTGAGGAGACTCTCTCTCTCTCTCTTTCTCTTTCTGGTGTGCGCCAGCAGGGGGCGCACTCTGTCCTGTGCTCTGCTGGCTGGGAGCTTTCACAGAAAGCAGGATTGGGTCGCTCTGCTTGGAGCGGGGGGAAGAGCGGGACGGCTGTCTGTCTCTGCCTCCACCACGTCTCTGTAAGTTTGTTGGAGCGGTCTGAGTGTCTCTCACAGTTTAATGTCCTGCGACTCGGACATTTTGGCCAGAGTTTTCTTTACCCTCAGGGCGGTGAGACGGGAGCCTGGGTTGTGCGCCCAGCATTCGCTCATCAACTTGCCCATCTGCCTCAGGCACTAGACACAGATACACACACACACGAAACAAACTTTTCAATACTTCATTTTGACAGTTTAATAATTAATTTCTAATCTTGCACACCTGCTGTTTCGTGCACATCTGTGTAACAGAGGTATGCTAGTCTAGCCATGAGACCTCGAGGGACCTCATTTATAAAATATGGATATTAATATGAGATATATACAGTATATATTTTATATATGTAAAATCTAATTTTTTAAATATTTTTTGGCTGGTAAATATGATACAAAAAAAACCTTAATTAAGCTTAAAAAAAAAAAACATTTTTAAGCCTCCTTTCATGTTTGCGACTCATCTGTGGGCTTCATTCAAGCACCGTGGATAATACGAAGCTTTAATTCACTTAATCATAATTATAATAAAGTATAATTGAGGACGGGAGAGGACAGAGACATTGCTTGTATAATAAGTACCTCATCGCTGGTCCAGCGGTTGGCAAACGAGGGTCGCTGTCTCTTTATACATACGACGTCCCTCATATCCTCATAGGATGGATCTGTGGGTACCTGGTCATGGTACGGTAACTGATACTCCTCCACAATTCCTGTACAAATCAAACAGACATGTCTATTTACCACTGAGGCAGGTGATCAAAATATGGCAATAATAATTGTCTGCAATATTTATTCTATATATGATTACGTATCAAGGATTATATAACAGTTAGACCAAGTAAACAGACTGGAAAGATGCATTCCATGAGCGCTGATATAGAGAACAACAGCACTGGGATGTTTAACCATATTATTACTCCGCTCGTAATCGTAAGGTTGCCAGTTTAATGCTACCTTATAACTAAAAAGATGGACATTGCGGAACTACACTACATGGCCACGACTATTCGCTCGACTGCTTTCGCATGTGTATGAACTTAAGTAACATCCAATTCTTAATCCAAAACATAGTTATGTTTGCACATGAAGGGGCCATTCCCAAACTGTTCCCACAACGTTGGGAGCATGAAATTGTCTAAAATGTCTTGGAATGCTGAAGCATTAAGAGTTCCTTTCACTGGAACTCCTGAAAAACAACCTCACACCAGGGGTTCCAACACAATCCAACAGACACAAATGCACTCTTGGAAGAATGGTCAGAAATTCCCATAAACACACTCCATTCCAAAAGAGTTAAAGGGTCGGCCAACATCATATTAAACCCTATGGATTAAGAATTGGATGTTACTCAATTTCATATGCACAAGTTCATACTTTTGGCAATATAGTGTACAGTATTTGTGTGTAGAGCCAAATCTCTGATTAAATAAACAAATCATAATCTGTTGATAATAAATGTCATGTGGAGAACTTGTATAAAAGTTGTATAAAATCAATATCACACTCGTGGTTGTGCTGTTGTACTGAATATCAGCATGGCTGTGATATCTTTGGGACTTGGGTTGGGCCCTCATGCCTACAACCACATCACAGCGGTGCCGATATTTGGTACAACAGCTAGGACCTTGAGTGTGATACCTTTTAAATATGTTATGGGCTGCTTCTCACTGACCTCCTGACACACATCTCCTAGCGATCTCCCACAGGATCAGGCCGAAGCTGTACATGTCTGCCATGATGTAGGACTGAAAGTGGTTGCGGTTCAGGGTTTCATCCAGTACCTCCGGGGGCATGTAGCGTTTGGTGCCCACTCGCGTATTAGGAGGAATGTCCACCTCATTGGTGTCACTGTGAAAACAGAGGAGACAAGTGTTACATCTTCAAGTATCCAAGTATTTTATTCATTAATATTAATGACCTGATTTTTTTTTTTTTTGGGGGGGGGGGGGGGGGGGGGGGGTA
>JAQMYG010000009.1:5667668-5703992 GCA_030014215.1 Clariallabes teugelsi | reverse complement strand
AGTTTTGAGTAAAGATTTAAATGCTGAGACGTTGTTAACAGAACGGAGAGAGTGTGGTAGAGAGTTCCAGAGTTTGGGTGCAATAACACTGAATGATCTGCCGCCCATTGAAGAGAGGCGGTACCGAGGGACAGCAAAAAAACAGAATCGGAGAAACGTAGTGAACGAGTCGGAATGTAGGGGGAGAGCAGATTGAAAAGATAACTGGGAGATAAGCCATTTATTTATGCTTTTTATATTTATGTAAAGTTATGTAAGTTAAGTTCGGTTTTATTGATCTGATTATCGTCATATTTTTATAAATGTGTTGTTATAAAAAAAAAAAAAGAGCCAAAATGAATTTTTTTTTTAACTTTTTGGTTAAATACAAAGTGTAATCATTTTATATACTTCAAAATGATTATGAGATAATATGATAGAGTGATTAGTCAAACATTTCTAATTACACACTTGTAGCAGATAACATCTTAGCACTACGAGTCTTTAACAAAGTACACATTTAGAGTTTAATTAAGACTGGCTTATTCTCTTAGACTAGTTTAGTCTCAGGTCTATATAGTTTTATATATATATATATATATATATATATAAAAAAATAGCTGCTTAGTTTTACTGAACATCCTGCAGGACCAGCCACAGTCTATCTTTGTCGCATCTGCTTCTTTTCACTATCGCCCCCCTTGAAATTGGCGGGGGTTATTAAGTATTCCTAGAGCACCTACGAATTGTGAAAAACGAGACTCTTGGTTGTGAAAAAAAGCCTATAAATGGTAGTATAAACCCTAAATATGCTCACAAAACACTTTAATTTTAAATTCAGCTTAGTACATTACTCTTAAAAATAAAAAAATATGCAAAGGTAAACCCGTATACTGTACAGTACTGTACTGCTGAGTCTCCCGCAGTGCTAGAATTTAAAATACTGATGTCACCCCTGTATGTACTGTAATTCATTCAAGCGTGTTTTCTTTGGTATGCGATGTTGTTTTCTTTGGTAAAAGCACTGTTGGCTAAATACAGTAATAATTCACCATCCAAAGTCGTGTTTTTTTCACTACGGTTGCTTGTGTTCTCTCTACAGTACTAAAAAATTTAAACAGTATTGTATTTTATATGGAAATTTAGCTGAATTTACCTTAATATTTATGTTCCAAAATTTGTAAATTATATTGTTCTTAATAGTTTTGCGTTAAAATGCATGAAAAAGTATATATTGCCACGAAAAAATTAAGAAGGATATTTGCAAGACAAAGAAAACAACTAAATGATTGGAAATCAGAATTTTTTTTTTTTTTAAGAATGAAGTTTGTATAAACAAACCAAAAAAAGGTTTTAAAAACGGGCAGTGTATTCTAAAAATAAATTGTGATGTGACCTAAATATTTTTCCTTATAGTAATAATTAATATTGATTTCATATGTATTATAACATCCGTATAATCACTATAGATGGGAATTTACCAGAAGTAAAAGAGCACAAAGAGAATGATGAGGAGAAAGCTGCACACTCCTACAGAGATGAACAGCGCCCTCTTGTGGATGATGTTGTCCTCGTCGTCTGCGGAGGAGTAAAGGGGAGAGAAAAGCTTTTTAGTCACGATAGACATCATACAGACTTCATTATTCTATTCTATTCTTATACAAGAGCTCGGTTTTGTGTGTGTGTGTGTGTGTGTGTGTGTGTGTGTGTGTGGAGAACACGGGCATTGGAAACTGAGTCGTGATCGATCACATCCCCTTCCTGCAGCAGTGTGATCGGGTTTCTACCTGACGACACCAGTGAAGCCCCGAGGCTCTGCTCTCTGGGACTCTAGCCTTACTGCCAAGCTCCTGGCTGTCATGGGTGCAAGCGGACCCCATCCTCACACACACACACACACAAACACACACACACACACACACACACACACACACACACACACATACGAAAATACCCACTCTCTCGCCTCATACACAAACACAATGCTAACTGACGCTGACCTCTCTGCTGCTGTTTCATGTTGTGCTTCATCTCAGGAAGAATGTTGTCCTTCTAACTCTGATTAATTTGTCTCCAGTGTCACCGTTACAGAAATAGTGCAGCCTTGTTCTCACGTACACACACACACACAATCACCCACCCACCCACCTGCTCATCTCCACCCCTCCGCACGCAGTCAGAATGTGAGAGCCGGGATGTCTCGCAGTGTGATAGATGGACAGATAGCTGCTTGGTGCTGAGGTTGGAAACCCAAGCGCTCCCTGGAGCCCGGCTGTCCTTTTCATTACAGAGTGAAAGAACAAGCAAAGACGAACGACTCTGGTTCATCTGCCACCCCCATCCCCCTCCTCCCATCACGCGCTCCACTCATCGCGGCCTAAAATGTGCGGTTTGTAACGGTTTAACTTGTCACAAACCATCAGCCAGGAGCAGGGCATCAGAGTCGCTCAGAGTCAGTGAGACACAGGAACCGGAGAGTTTGTCTGGAGTGTTTGTGTGTGTGGGAACCTTATAGTGTAGATATTTCTGTCGCTCTGATATTGTTTTTATTCTTCAATACCATTTAAATATCACACACAGTACGTAACGAGAGAAGAACAGCTTCTGATGAGCTTGGCGAGATGTTATCTTAAATGTTGTGCTTATCTTTATCCCAAATGGCCAGCTTGCGGTCTTGCGGTCCATATTTGCGCTTGCCTCTGAGATCCACCAGGCCGTAGGGTGTCCTGTTTCTTACTGCGAGGCTCGAAAAGGTGCTTTAAATGTCCTCTAAATGACCTCAACGAGCTTTTCGCATTCCCAGCACTGCTCTTTGATAATAAATATTAGCTAGGACCAATACGGCAGATACAGGACATCAACAAGATATTTTTTTAAATATGGTGCTTTTACAAGCTTTCAGTTCTGTCCCAAACTGACCAAAGGGCATTGAATAGCATAATAGGACCTACAGTAGGGCGCCATTTGGGACAGGAACTCAAAAGGTCTCACGAGTGTGACTGTATTACACTGTGCTGCACTATTATTCACAAAAAAAGACTTGTGCAATTACAGTATTTAATCGCAAACGGCTGTAATTGTTACAGGTAATATACACATAGCTGGGAATTTATGTAGAGTTTGTCGATACTTCATGTACTTGTTTGTTTACTTTTTATAATTTTTAGTTGATAAATTATAACTGGCTAACAACCTCATGACCAAAGATCATTTGTTCAGTTATTTGTTGTTGTCCTAGATGAACACATTTGAATAAAACATGTTTTTTTTCATTTAATGGTTAAATATCGAAGTTTAAATCACAATAATCGCTGTGATTTTTTTTTTACTTACTAGGCATCTTAATTGGAGGCAGGGTTGGGTGAAGGTCTCGGTTGCAGTAGTCATGGTCGTTACAGCACTCCATCGCTCTCCTCATATTTGGGCTCCCTGTATCCTGAAAAGCGAATTGATTTTAAAGTTAAAAACAGAAATAAAAACAAAGCATCAGAATAAGATTTCCTAAACACCTTCCTCACCCTGCACTGAAATTCAGAGCCCGCCAATCCCAAACAGCCTGACGTGATCACCGAGGGGTTGCCATCTTTCTCCTCCACCATGGTGAAGCAGTAGCCATCGGTTCTGTAAACGTCAGCAGAGTAAACAACATTTCAGGAGCACGTTTGTAAGTCAGATTCGTTCATAAGTTTGACAAAGTGAGGGTTATATACCTTTGACACGAATATACAATATAAAGCATAAAAAACAAACACATAGGTTTGGTGTCTTGGATCCACATTATACCCTCGCGAGACCCTGTGCTTTTAGTATCGCGAGGGGAATCCCACTGACGGCAGGTTCAGCTGACCTCGTTTAAAATCGTGCTCCCAGACTGATTCATTGAAACCGGTGAGGCCGACTCATTTCTCCCGCACCTCAACACGCACACAAACAATATACTGGACTTTAGACATTTTATACATTTACTTACATACTGAAAATATTCTATATAACTGTAAATATTGGTATCTGTGTCTATTTTTTGTACAATACACATGAGCTACAAATCTTCGTAAATCAGGGATTTACTGTATCACAGTTACAGCCCCGTCCATAACAAACATATGTTTTTGGCATTTGACCACTGTACATCACCACATTGAATTTGAAATAAAACATTCAAGATGTGAGTGAATTAAAAGACTTTCAGCGTTAATTCAATTCAAGTGTTTGACAAAAGTGTAGCGTTGGCTTGGTGTACAGAGACCATTTGGCAAAAACAGAACAAAACCAAAAAACACATCTTTGTTCCAACATTTATGGACCTGACTGTTAATTAATTTCTTTGCTGCTGTTTTAAACCCCTCATCATAAGTGACCCTTAAATCCAAAATTATGTAAAACTCTTTATACACTAATTAATTAATTAAATAAATACAGATTTTGTTGCAATGATTACTCCTGATTAGTCTTCTTTATTGTGGCATTTCATTCGCCTTTCAGACAAAACATGACGAACTTAACAAGCATTTCCTGGTCTATGAAGTTAATAAATGTAATATGTGATAACTAAACATATTTCTTGGTCTTTTCTCATTTTAAATAATTTATTTCTACCAAGAAACATGACGCCTTTCTAAGAGAATAAGAAATATTTAAGCTTGAAGTAAAATCATGTACATCTCATATAAGGAAATTTTACATACAGTAAAGGTAAAGATAAAGATTCTACTTTTGAAGGCACCTTTACTACATGTTGCTTTGATGAACATAAAGGAGTTTATTGATCTGGTACGTGATCACTCTGCAGTAATTAAAAAAAATATAAATATATATAATTGCAAGCAATGATGAACGGGCCCAAGCACGCTGCGCCATCACCAGCTGGGTGCAGAACACAACCTGTGTGATTTTTGAGCATGTCAACATTCATTTCAAGTGGACATACCAATATGTCATTATGACATGATTTTAGAATTTAGTTGTTGGTCCTTCGCCTGCTCCCGGGGCAAGGGGTCACCACAGTGGACCATTCGGTCCGCACATACAAGCCAGGCAGAGGTTGTTTTTTACGCCGGATGCCCTTCCTGAATAGAGGGAGTTTTATGTCAAGACCTTCAAAAAGCCACGGATGGTGGAAAAAAGCATCACACTATGATGTCACTCAATGTGATGTCATTCAATATGACTTCACACAGAACCCACTTTTTTGGCACAAGTTCAAGGCATCGTCACGGGCTGACCCGTGAGATTAGAGGTTAGGTTTATTTATTTATTTTATTTTATTTATTTTTTGGATTTTTTCCAGATTTTCTCCCTATTTTAGTCATATCCAATTCCTCCCCGTCACTAGGGGGCTCCCACATTAAGGCTACTACTACCACTCAGCCGGGAGGGCCGAAGACTTTCACATGTTTCCTCCGAACCACGTGACGCCAGCCAACCGCATCTTTTCGAACTGCTCGCTCACGCACCGTTGGGGGTGGAGTAACACACTCGGAGGACAGTGCTATCCGCTCCCTGCGCTTGCGCGAGCTCACAGACGCCCCTGATTGGCTGCCGTGATTAATGCGGGAGCACGAAGTACCTCTCATCCCTTCCCTCTGAGAGAGCTCGACCAATCAGCTCTCTCTAGACCTCCGGCTGTGAGAGGTTACAGCATCACCCGGGAATCGAACCAGCGATCTCCGAATGATAGGGCGAGCACTTTACCACTGCGCCACTCGGAGGCCGAGGTTAGATTTATTTTTGAGATATCAAAAATCCCTCTGCAATCCCAAGTGTATTGAGATCACATGGGCCGTGTCACTCAGCCGCTCAGGTGTCCTAATCCCAGCAGATTCCAACCTGTGTGCTGATTTTTGACATCAGCACTATCATACAGCAACACTTTCCTAGTGATGGCGATGGCATAATAGCCATGACGTCATCATGCTGATGTCATAGTGCTTGGGCCCTAATAATCCTTAGAAGAACACGAGGGCCCCTCACACACTATGATGACATAGTGCTTGGGCCTTTAAAATAATAAAAATAATAATAATAAAACACAGTGAGTACAGTGGAATGTGGCCTGACACCTGGAGGTTGGCACAGTAACTACAAAGATGCGGTTCTAACCTGCAGATGTCGTTGTCATCCGGACATTGGTGGTGACATTGGCACCACAGCGTCCTCTCAGGAACCACCGGCGCCGAGCTCCCACTGTCCTCCTTTCGGCTATCCAGCGTCACCTTTCCAGAATTCCTCAACATTGCGTCTAGCACGTTCGCTGCAGGGAGGAAAAGAAAGGCAGAGAGACGTTTGTGTTTCGAACTCTAGCTCGATGGATAAATCAAATCAGGGTGCGTTGTTAAACGTGTTGCGTTCACACTGTGTGTGCTTGTCGTGGCAGAAACCCAGACAGTGCTGCTGTGTTTGTCGAAGTCAGACCTGTGTGGCTCTGTGTACAGTACCTGCCCCGAATCAGAGCACACAATCATGAAGAAAGGCCTTTTTGTGCTCCACATGAAGAGTGTGTGTGTTTGTGTGTGTCTTTGTACACTGTGCTTCTTTTCTAAAGTGCTACTTTATATAGCACCTCTACGCTGCACGATTCCGGACAATTCTGTTCAATAGACGGCTTCGATGGTTAGTCATTTTTATAACCGCGGCTTCAGGGAATACAAATGATCAGTAAGGCTTTTTTAATGGGGTTGCCTGAGTGCTACCTGGAGTCTAATGGAGTTTGGCTGTGCTAGAATAACAGACAGCTGAAGTGACCACAGAGGAAAGCGAAAGCTCTGGCTTGTATATATTACACTCTGGCAATTCTACGGCTATCTCGTACTGCATGGTTTTCAAAGGCTTTCTAACACACCATAAAAAAGGAAAAGAAAAAAAAAAGGAAAGGACGGTTATCTTTGTAACAAGCTGTCCGGGGATGCTGAGTGTGTGAATTTCTAACCACAGCTTTTATTTATTGATTTAATGCGCTAAGACATTTTGGCACAAATCTATCACAAAACAACGTTGTTGTCATTTTCAAAGCTAAATATTTGTGAGCAAGTCAGGGTGTTAAACAGCATGAAAGATAATCCGGGCGGCGATAATGATGTCTAGTTCGCCTGAGCAGACATAACAATGCCGAAATAGATTTTCTAATCCTGTACGTATTAGCCTGGATGGCGGTGTGAGGGAGCTCTTCAGTGAGTTTGATGATAGAAGTTGCGTATAAATAGACTCGGTGAGCGGCCGACACACTCTCTGAGGACCCTGGTTCGATGACAGCGTAGTAAAAGATTGATCGAAAGATCGACTGCACGAGTCTCTGTGTATGTGTGTATGTGTGTGCGTGTGTGTGTGCGTGTGTGCTTGTGTGTGTGAGCAGTCACTGCAGGCACCACAGGCCTACCACCCCCAGCCTGCTATTCACACTCACTTATTGTAGGACATAAATCAGGCGGCGTGGCTGAAACTAAGCCAACATTGATCCGCTGCCTCTCTCAGTAGCTCTAAGGCACACTCGCACTCACCATCGCACTGGGCGCAAAAAACAGAACTGCCACGAAACGCGAACACACACACACACACAAAATATTGTCATCTGAATGACCAACAGCAAAAACAAACAAACAAACAAAAAAATCTCAACAAGATAATTTCTCAAAAGCAAAACATAGTAAAATATTTCCAGATGAACAATTTGTCCAACTATTTACTTTCTCAGCGCAAAATTATTCAAAAACCTTAAATAAAAAAAATAAATAAAAGTTCAAAAAGATACTGTAGTTTAGGGTTACTTCTTCAATGAGGTTATATACAGTATTAGGTGCATATACATGTTTTAAAACACAACGAGACAGACTTCTAAATCCACACAAACTCCTGTAAGAATACAAACGCTACTGTTTATAATAAATAACCTGTGGTCTGAAGAGAAGAACGCTGTCCGGCTGCACAAATGATAAGAATATAAAAGGCTTATGAAAATATGACTTCAAATCATCTTTGTGAAATTAATAAATGAAACTAATTTATGTTAGTGCCAATACTATTGAAACCACTACATGCTCTGTACCTCTCGCATATTTTATTTGACTGTAAAACTTTTTTACTCCTATGAGGAACTTGTTTTATTCTGTTGAAAAAAATGTTTAAACAAGAAATATAGTTTTGAAGTTATCTTCTTGAAAATTAATCTTATCTTATCTAGTTTTAATATCAAAACTGACTCTCGCCATGGATATAGCCGTAGAAGCTGGCATGGCGTTAAAAAAGAAAGAAAGAAAGAAAGAAACCGCTACATGTAGGAAAAAAACTTTCTTCATACATGCCGACACACTTTTTTCAGAATATCACGACTGCTTTTATACGTCCATAATTCCCCAGTTATTTGATTTGACTCTCTGTTGTGCACACGAGTCTACTGCACTGTCTGTGAACGAGGCTTTTGAGCGATCGTACACCCTGATTGTCCAGGTAAACAGCCATCGCATGGCAGATATCAAACACCTTCATCGCACTTCTGAAAATCACCCCACGCTAATATCAACAGTTGCAGTGCGCAGATCGTGCATTAGGCAGAACAGCTTGTTGGTGTTGAGAGTGGGCGAGTAATTTGTAAATGAGTCAGGCGCTGGCACCACATGGCTGGTGTGTATCTTTAAAGAGAACACTCCGTGTCGTGCTGATATGGGAGGCGGCGTGGCGATACACGGCCAGATGGCGTCGATCTTGACTGAAAGTCCCCGCATCTCGTTGCCGCGAGGACCGTGGAAAACTTTTTCGCTACCGGGTTTAAATTTAAAAATGAAGTAAGGAGATTAAATCTACGCAATTCCCTGATAAAAAATAAAATTTGACAAGAGGAAGAAGAAAATGATACGGTGAATAAATATCCATCTTTAACATGATGTTTATTCTTCCATTTTTTCCCTCTCCATTAAGGACTCACACACTTACCCTTCACACGTTGTGTAAACCCACCTCTCTATATTTACTCAGCTTGTGATAGATGGCTGCTGGTGTTTTGGATTAGACGGGAGACGGGGTTAGGTGCTGATCCCTGGCCTGGTTCCCTATTCACGAGGACGGGAAAGGGGAAAATGGAAGGGCCATAATGAGGGGTGTGGTTAGATTTCTAGCCCTACAGGCAGTCCTGCCCGGAACTGAGCTGAGAGAGAGTAGACATTAATAACACCCGCACTGTCAGGAAGACCTTTTAAAGACCTACGAAGATGTAAACACAGCAGGGGCCTCACAAAGGCTGAGGCTCCGCCGTTTTTACTCCAGCACCTTCAACTGAGGGCCCCTCCCTCGCTTTCTTTCCTTCCCTCAATTACTCACTCAGGATCATTTGTCATAAATAAAATCGAGTGCTTCGTTTTTATTTATTTTTTTTTAAATTAAATTAGATTGCCTAAATTCATGCCAAAATAATTGATAACACACTCTGACATGGTGTTGGATCTGCAAATTCTTTCAAAATTAGATAAAAATATGACCTCATAGTCTCCGCTGCTATTGAGTTATTTTATAATCCTTGGAAATCAACTGAACCATCCTTCATGTTTTTTTTCTTTTTAAGTTTCTCTTACTGAAAGAAAGAAAAAGAGCAAATGAGAGACAGGAAGAGAGGCAGAGGAGGAGAGAGGTCATGCTTTGCGCACACACACACACACGCACTCACACACACGATCCCTCAGGGCTGGAGGATGATCTGTACCATTAGTCTTGTGGTTAATCAACGTACCAAGGCAACGCCACTTCCACCACAAAACAACTTTGTGCACACTGCTGAGCTTTTTAAGTGGGTAAAGCACTTCACTCCGTCTATAAACGGGGGGTCTTCACGGGGACTTAAAGGGTCCCTAGTGCATCGCTGGAGTCCACCGACAAGGTAAAAAAACAAAGATGATGATCCGAGAGCCGTTGATTCAAACGAAACCGTTGCCTGTGAACTCTACGTATTATGATTATAATACAGAAGAATGTTTATAGTAATTACTGTAAATTACGTTAAGGCTCGTTTTGCCTCGAGGTGAAAAAAAATCATTGAAAGAAACATGTCTAGTCAGTGTCTGTGTGAATTAACACTACTTTTTCCTCCTATGGCCATGAATGTTGCTTAGATCGCTATTAAAAGTGATGAATATCGAACAGATTGGACATTTATATATAAAAACATACTGTAAAAGTACAACTTAAAGGTTAATAGGTTAATCCACCACATACGTAGCATGAAAGAAAGAAAAAAAAACCCAAACAAACTAAAGACAAAAACCTGAGGAAAAAAATGCCAGGAATCCAGGATCAAGAAAAAAGCCACTGATTAGCAGCAGAACACAATGAATAAGCAGACGGGTTGCACCCAAGGCCGAGGTTTCATATTCAGAGCACCGAAGCACTTTGGATCTGTCCGTCAGCTCGTTGTTCTCTCGTACACACACACACACACACAGAACTAAAAAAACCTGCTGAGATCAGCGATGACATCCAGGCAAGGTTGGACAGAAACCTGACTCACAAACAGGACACACACACACACACACACACACACAAAAAAAAACACACACACACACACTCACAACTCGGCGCTACATCAACGAAACATGGGCCTGAATCTTTCCGACAACATGTGGCAGATCATATCACTGTGAAATGCTTCAAACTAAAACTGCACACACACACTGACACCGCATACATCTGATGAGATTCAAGATTTAAAAAAATTCTAATAATAAACTTTTTTTTTTATTTTATAAAGCTGTTGTGTGAAGAAGTGACTATGGAGGACGAATTTTCCAGGTGCTCAGAGTAAATCTCAATCTCCTGACCCGAACGGTTTCACCCCCTGGATCACACGTCTATCCATCACCCGTCCGTCGTCCATCCCCCCGCTCGCTCCCTTTAACCCCGCTATTCACTTCAAAGCATTCACCGCGCCGCCGACAAACAGGGGCTAAATCGTGAGATGCCGTGACAAACCAGAAGAAAGCTCTTATCCATCTTCCCTGTCTGCTCAAACCTCAGGCCGCTCACTGTCCTGCTCTCACTACTCATGGCTTCTCCTTTTCACAGAGCGTGGGTATCCGGGATGAAGAAGAGAGAGAGAGAGAGAGAGAGAGAGAGAGAGAGAGAGAGAGAGAGATTAATCTGTTCCGCTGTTCTGTTCGCTTACGTTTGCCTGACTCGGCTGTGTTCGTGATCCCCCAGTGGCCGTGACCAATGGCTGAAGGATTTGTGGGGGTTTCACATCAAGGGAGAGTTTAAGATGCATGCAGAAATGCATCAATCTTTTATTAGTCTATCTGGTCCTGTGGGACACCAAGACTTTCCTCACTCTAGCAACTCAAGAAAGACATGATTACTGTGTGGGGAGTAAAGGGGTGTGGCCACGCGTGTGCTCAAACTTTTCTTGTTTTTTTTTTTTTTACTATTAAGATGAATGAGACAAATACATTATGAGCTTTGGTACAGCTAACAGAAAAAAAAAGAAATAAAAAAAGAACATTTTGGCTTAAATGACTTGTCCAGGACAACATGTGGTTATTTTTATTCACTTAGGATTCTCTGTAGATTTTTTCCCCCTCACCTAGAAAGCATTTGCTGCCAGTGATAAACTCCTTATGAGTTAGATGTTTACACAGATGTTTTAAGATTCCTTAAGATTTATAATTTCTCTGAGAACAATTCGTCCTGACTGGTGTCAATCGTCTTAAAATACTTTCCGTATCATTTTTACGTTGTCTGATCATTAGCGGTACATCACATAGTGTCACGTGATATCATGATCACAGAGGTATAGAATAATCTAACAGAAGTTGCAAAACAAAACTCTTAATATTTTTAATTCCCAACCTAAGAAACGTTAGTTTGGCAAAACCCTTAGAGAAGTGGTCTTCAACCATTTTTTTGCACAACAGACCAGTTTTATACAAGACCTACACAGTTTTCTACATGCTCGGAACAAAGAATAATAAAGTGCATCATATATATAACCATAACACAGAATCCGTGTGAGCTCTTATTGTGTTTCCCTGTGACTGAATGTTCCCATCTAGGAGTGACAGGGGACAGAGACACCTGAAATCCGGTGTGCTTGGGAATTTAATTTTTGTTGCTGTCACTGCAGACGACCCCGTTTAACAAAGATAGTTCGTTGGAAATGGACGCAAGATTTTTATTGCTTTCAGCTGATTTCAGGATATTTCGCCTTGATTTTAATCCAGAAGAGTTGATGTTGCTTTTAAAAGTTTAAGGCCGCGTTTATTATACAGAGTGGGCTTGGAGCATCTGAATTTCATGTTGTGATGTGCAGACACTGATAGTCAATAAAATTGATATAAAATCAAATATATAGTATATTTTTTATTCTTTACGTGCGGTCTGGTACCGAATCATCCTCGGCTCGGTGGTCGGGACCACAGCCTTAGAGAATATAAGCTAGCTAACTTCTGCTCTTGTAAATGTCTTCGGGGCCACCAGGAGGTGATGTAGAGCCTCCAGTGCCTCACGGCACTGAACTATAAAAATGTTTCCTAAACTATTATAATATACTCTAATTAATTAAGCGTTTCATGGGATCTTAAGACAAGCCTGCGGTTTACTGATGCACACTTTTCACCTCATGCTTTCGTGATGTCAAAAAAAAAATCCAACTCTAGTTTGATCTTTTAACCATCTGGTTATAAACAAATTGTTCATCTTATTAAACCCGGTCCTTTAAGTCTACAGACACCTGCAGTAGCACTACAGTATTTCTGGCATCCGACTAAAATGAATCGTGCTGCTTGCATGTAAGGTAGTCTTTGACACTTGTACAGGTCAGCGTAGATCTGTAGTGACTGTGGTGAGACAAAATCCCAGCGCGTTTTGCATCTCAGTAAAATAATCTGCAGGACACGCTTTCATTTCCCATTCAGAGCGAAACCGTACGAGTGTGTTATCGAGGGGAGGACTTGGTCATCACTCCCCAGCGGGGTTGTTAGGCTCATTTACCTGGGAAAGAAAAGAAAAAGAAAAAAAAAAAAAACACCTGTGCCATCTGATTGCACTTCAAAGGCATTTGTAAAAGTCTATCTGATAAAGTGCGGTCTTTCTAATTTGGAGCAGAGCTGGATAAAAGAAGCGGCCCGAGATCCCTCCACAAAAGGTCACAAACGGAGCAGGTGTCTTTTTTTTTTTTTTTTCTGTCGATGCAGACTGATAAAACTCTTGAGCCTCAGGTTTCCTGCTCTTTACTTGCTGCTTGTACTTATACCGTTTGTACGTCGGGTGGTCAAGATGATGAGAAAAGGCTTTGGGGTAGAACCACGCCGGACTCGGAGATGAGGCAAAGGAAGTTTTCATGTAAAAAAAAAATCTTCAACATAGCTAGAAGTCACCGCTCTAAATTAAAACAACATGTATGTCATTGTTTCTCCATAAACAATTCAATCCAATTAACAATCAGTAACCTCGCTCCATTTGCGTTTAAGGAGATTAATAATGTTGATACCTTGGTGAAATGGTTAGACTTGCTATAATAATAGTTTAAGTTTATTTAAGTCTTTAAGTTTATTTAACATTAATAGAAGGAGTCTCCAGTATCAGAGTTTTCTAACAGAGGATAATCTTCAGCACATTTACAGCATTTGCCAGACGCCCTTATGCTGCCAACTTGTTGATGGTGGGGTTTGAACCTGGGACCTTCCGATAAATAGACCGCTGAGCTCTCTTATTTTACTCGTCTAGCTTTACAAAGCAGATGTACGACTAGGAACTGAGTGGAGATGTAGGAGAGAAAATGCCAAAATATCCAGTATGGTACTTTTCCACACCTTTACTTGTGTGGTGTAATGAGCAACCACTGTTTCAAGATTTTCTGAAATTATCTGCGATAAACCCGAGCTACACGCATATTTGGCTCACATGACAATAATAATAATAATAATAATAACAACAATTTGTCGTCCCGTTATAGCGTACTGGGACAGAAGCATGTGATGATGGCAGCTGATGCGTGACTCCTCCCTGTCCTCGCGTTGTCTTTCACACCATGTTTAGACACGGGACGGTGGACCACGGTGGATGCTTCTCGCTCTCGCTCGCTCGCTCTTTCCATCGATATTTCTCTCTCACACACAAACACAGGATGCCGCAGGGATCCCGGATAAAGCCTCTTGTTTCATGAAGTGCCAGAGTCGGCGTCCACCTGTCCCTCGTCCGTCATGTGTCCGAGTGTGAGACAGAGTATTGTGCAAGAAAAGCTGGACGAGCCCACGTGGTTTTAGAAGCGAATGTTTTTTTTCCCTCCCTTTATGGTACGTTCACATATACTCCTGTACAAACTTCGCAGTTCACACTGTTTTGCCATTTGTTACCACCAGGTGCTAATTAGGCCTACTTATTTTTTGTTTTTTTTTCTCAACAGGTCAACAAACAAATCAAACCGAACAAATGTGTCCCGACCACCTACTTTGTGCTCCTCCGTTCATACGTTACAGGCCACTTGTTGCCTTTTTTAATTATCTGACGGCTGTGTATAATAAGGAAGGAGTTCACCCTCGTGCCTTTTGTCCCTTCCCGGGCCTCCTGCTGGATTTACATGTTCCCGTCTAGGCACAGGTGCAGGAGACCCACCGCTGGATAAAAAAAAAACAAAAAAAAAACATCTGAGCGGAGGATCGGGTTCTGTCTGGGGAAACCCGATCCACATCCTGTCAGGAAGTTGTCCGGCATAGCAGGACCACGGCTGCTGCTGCTGCTTCGCTCCTGTTCGCTTCTTTTATCACCCTCCTCCCACCCTCCCTTCAGCTTGTTCATTTAGTAACACCTTATAAACTCATCAGCTTTCTTCACATAAAAAAAAAAAGATGCCATACAAAATTAGTAGAAAGTAGAAAGCACCTCTACTTTCTTTTAAAAATAAATTCAGGCTTTTCTGAAGTGAATGACACACACACACACACACACACACACACACACACACACACACACACACACACACACAAACGCACAGGCTTAGCCTGTTGGCAGAGAAGCCTTTAGCCTTGAAAACATCTGAAAAGTTAAGAAGGCGGGTGACGTCTTTCTCAATAATACTCCCAAAAGATAACTGTTCGTGCTAGCGCACTGTGTAAAAGAGTTAACTTGTTAAAGGAAGAAGAAAGACTTGTTTCCATGGCGTTGCCCCGGAAAAATCAGTAAAATATCTCAATCGAGCTGAATTGATTTAAAAAAAAATGTAGAACGAACTTCACTGGAGAAGCGCTGTTAAGAATTTAATTTCCTACAGGATTTACATCTAGTTTATTGAATTCTTCCGTACGCCCATGGGCAATTTGATTACAGAAGAATTTTTAAAAAGTTGTTTCAATTATACTCTAATGAAGGATGATTTCTGCAAACAGAAGATTTTTAATGGTTTTTGTTATTATAAAGCGAAGCGGTGATGAAGTAACAGAATAATGAAGTAACGTGCTCAAATAGTTCATTTGGTTCCTTTTTTTGGTCCTAAAATTTGTGGGTGTCTGTGGGTGTTGGAATTGATTTCCACACAGCATCCACAAAAATCAATGTTTAAATGTACAGAGAGTAAAAAAATTGGTATATATATAAAAAAAAATAGTTTGGAGGGAAAATTACTATCCTAAGCCATTTACATTACAGATTTTCTTTCAGTTACGCAGTAGAATTTTATTTGTACAGAATACGGATATTATTTCCAATTTTTTGCCATTTCCTATTGAGAGAGAAAGACAAACTGAGCTCTAATGCTAGCTAGCTCGATACGCAGTCAGCACGTTTTCACTTCATTAACGCCACTGAGCAAAAATGACGTTGAAGGAATGACTGAGAAGTTACCCGAGGTCCTTAACTTCTTGTCAAAGAATGCAACAAGACAATGTTTCGGGACAGGACGGAGGTTACGGCTAACACGGAGACACTCGAGTACTTGATTTTTAAAAAAATGGATTTGGATGGAATTGGATTCAGTATAAAAAATATATTCCTTTTCATCTTATGGACTTAAAAATAAATTGCAACCGGGCAACACAATCCTGGTGACACAACTTGACAACTTGTCAACGATGTCGCGTCTACACATCACTCGGGTCTATCGCTTTCGTCTATTTGTCACGTCCCCTCTCTATTTATCTCGCTTCTCGGATTGCTTTTCGACACATGTTGTACTATTTGCCGTGTGTAAACTTTCTCCCTGATAGCTGCGTGTCGTCTGATTTTGCGATTATGTGACCTTTGTTTTAAGAAAGCGACTGCATAAGGAAAATATTATTCCTATTATTATCTCAACTCTCCTTTCTCTATCTGTCTCTCATTCTCGCAGTGACTCACACATGCCCACACACATACTTAAAACTCACACCTAACTCCTGAAACTTCCTCAACCTGTCAGCGGGTCCGGATGGACATTCCAGACACTCGTTATTGCATACCTTTCCTATTAGTTTCACTGGATTTACTAAGAAATTCATTGTAGTTACTTACTTAAGGGGAATAAATGGAAATGCTGAGACTTTAAGGGGCTTAAACAACCTCTCATACACAAACACACACCAAAAAAAGAAAGTGTCTGATCTCCTCAAGGAGTTCTGAGTAAATTCCCATAATGAAGGACAGGGTGAGATAAGAGCAGGATGAGTTGACCTCGCTAACACTGCCGAGTCTATACTGCGATAAAAGATGCTTCTGGTGTCTGATACGTTTCCCAACGGCTTTGTGGCAAGATAGAGAGCGTGTCATACAGTAAACAAGTCTGAACATTCACATAAATATATTTAAGCTCATATGGAAGAAGCTGCTCCAAGCTCTAGTTACTAGTTGCTGTTATTGTCTGTCTTTCACAACGACAGCAAAGAACAGCTTGGAGCTTCAGTAATATAACAAGAGCTACAATCACAGGTTATAAAAATAATTGCTACAAGTGTAATATAATTCACTCATTAACCTCGGTGGTCCTTGAATGAAATGTATTTAAATAGCATGTGGTATAGTAGAAGAAAATCCTAACATTTGTGCTAAACGCTGAATTATAATCAGTTCTTTTAATGCCTGAATCTTTTAACCACAACAATATAAATACTATTAGTACTATTATAACTATTAATGTGTTCTTGCTCACATGGAAAATAGTCCTGCATTATAAGGAAAAAAAATGCCAATGTGTAAAAAGGTGGCATGTGTTTACGTGTTTGTCCGGTGTGTGTGTGTGTGTGTGTGTGTGTGTGTGTGTGTGTTATGATGGTTGATGCATGCATGTACGTAAGATAGGTGAGTCAGTAAACCCTCTCTCTCTCTCTCTCTCTCTCTGGTCTCTCTCTGCAGACCTGAGCACTAAAAGCCCAGAGCAAACCCAGAAACCCAAACAAGACTAGAGATCTGGAGTGAGTAATTACTCAGGGAACAGGTGAGGAATGTATTAAAGAGCTGTCACTGTCACTGTGTTTGCTAAAGTCATTAACTCAAGCTCCTCAGCACAGATGTGTGTTCGTTGTTTTGCTTTTTACTTCCCACCGTTTTATCATAAAATCGCTCGCACACGTGATCAACTGTCTGCATACGCTATTAACCTTCGGCGTGTAGGATTCTGTGATTTTGTCAAAAAACTAAAGTCTGACTTGCTTGTTGTTTTTAAACGAGTATTAAATACTTTACAGATCCGAGCAGCGATCTACCAAGTGCTGATATGAAATGAAATCACACTGACTAGTACTCTAAGGAAAAGTAGTAACAGGTGATGTCATTTCAAAAAAACAAACAAAAAAAACCCCCTCTTAACAAGTTTTATACTTTAACCTAATTACAACTGCATTCACCTAAAAGGCCACATCAGTAGTGTGAGCAGCTGAAAAGTTCAAGCCTGAACAAAAAAAAAGAGAAAAAAAACTCCACCAGCTGCAGGATATTTCTGATAAGAGTCACATTTGAGTGCCAATTATTTTACACGTTTTAAATCGTGCATATGTTGGTTGTGTGTTCATTCTATATATACAGTAAATATATATATATTTCACAGCTTGACACCCAACTGTGTGTTTAACAAGTGTCTGACAGCTGATTGGTTTTCAAAGAGCTCGCCGAATGCCACATGGGCACGTCAAAAGACGGAATCGATAACGCATAACACATAACGTAGCGTGTAGTCTGGTGCAATCATGGCTGCAGATTTGACAATCAATTTTTGATTTTCGATCAGGATTTTACAGACTGATTATCTCTACTGCAAACTTGTCAGCTCGACCAATACAACTTTCCGACGTTAAATATTGTGCAGACACAAAACATTTAACATAAAAAATTACTTAAAGCGATACACCTTATGCTGAAGTTACTTCTACAAGATTTTAGCATCATGCACCCACGATGCTTTGCTGCTACTCACCGTGAGTGAAGTTAGAGCTGAATGCCAGAAGAAGAAGATAAAGAAGCGTCAGAGGCCGAGCCATCAAAGAGCCTTCAGCTAGCGGCTCCTCCAACAACCGGGGCATGAGTGTGTGAGTCTCCAGCCAAAACTCTGTCCTCCACACACACTCACACACAACACACCTCTGCACTGCACTGTCTCCTCTGCTACTCCACACTGATGGCCTGGCTGGAGAGAAACGAGAGAGAAAGAGAGAAGAGGAGGGAGGGTGTTACTGTTACTGAGCTGCTCACTCTCTCTCTCTCACACACACACACAAACATACCGTCACACACACACGAATAGTGTCGCCCCTGTAGGTTTGGGTCATCCCACTCTGCCTGCACACCTCTCACTGGGGTGCAGCCCTAGGGAGGGCTAAAAAAATTTTTTTAAAAAGGAGGCCAGGGGAGGAGGTCGAAATTCTGACCCTTAAAGACAGAGAGAAAGAGAGCGGGCTAAGCGCTTTTTTTTTAATCACTGCTTCCTTTTGTCAGAGTCCATAACGCAGAGAAGCGCACACACACAATACCGTAGGAAAATATTATTATATGCAAGTCCGTTTATCATTGCGCTTTTGGTTTCTGTGTTCAGCTCACGAATTTATCTCCCACTTCGAGAGAATCGAGAGCCATTGATCATCTCCATTCAGAGACCTCCACACGGAGATGAATCGCTTGGCTTTATCCCCTTTCCGGCCTGCTGGGTGCCCTACGGCCCCCTCGTCGCCTGCCATTCTCTCTCTTCTTTGGCCACGGCGCTCTGTGGAGCCTCTGTGGAGGCGGATGATTGAGAGATGTGTACATGTGAGAGAGAGAGAGAGAGAGAGAGAGAGAAGAAAAAGTCGGCTATGGGGGTGTGGTGGTGGTAATTGTTGTTGTTGTGTGGAATTCATGTGAACAGTTGATGTGTTCTGTGGTCTTATTCAGGTACTGTGACCATCACTGAGACCTCTTTGGAACACAGCTCACGTGGTGCGTTTTGCGAGAGACAAGTGTGAGATCAGCTTGCCCTGCTGAATCGTCCAAACCGGTCACTTGGGCTTCAAGGAACTTCCATAAACACTCCTCTCCTTGCTTATACTCCCTAATGATCTTTCCTTACTCCAAACAGCAAATGGGCCAGTCAGTCCCTAAATGGCCATTTTTACAGCCTTCACACGGCTACATTTGGCTGGACGTATGTTAAGCAGAAGCAAAAACCTACACAGCGGAAAAACAATAAGCCAATAAGTGGAGCAGGGCAAAGAAAAGAGAACATGTTTGTTTTCATGATCTGTTCAGCAGAGCGATGTCACCATCAGCGGTTCTATTACTGATGCAAATAACCTATGAAACGTGGGCCAAAACACACACACGGGCCTATTAAAGAAATATCTCTACTGCATCTGTTGTATGTGTGTATGTGAATAAAAACTGGCAGATTTCCATGTAGTACATAAAAAAAAAAGAAAAAATCCAACTGGAATTTTTGTTGCTACATGTTTGTTTAAAAAAACACAAAATCTCAACGGTTTTTGCTCCCTCCAACCCACAAACCTATACAGGCAACAAGTAACAGCAAATTCCACTGAGCACATTCTTCTTGTAGGCCTTTTACACAAATATACAATGTAAAAAACAATAAATAAAAAACACATCGGTTTGGTGGACTTATTTCTCCCGCATCCACACACGCACACTCATACATATAACATATCGGACTTTGGAGGTTTTATACATTCACTTACACACTGAAAAAATTGTATGTAATTGTAAATATTGGTATCTGGTGCACTGCAGTGTCTATTTTTTGCACAATACATGTGAGCTACTTCTGCAATCAAACGAATGTTTGTAGTACCGCGGTCTGTTCGTATCTGCAGAAATTCATAACTCAAATGTTTCCTAAGTCGAAAACTTACTGTACAAAATCTGTTCTATGAAAGGTGTCCTGGATTAATTGAAATGACACCTGTTTGTAGCCTCGCACTGTAACTGCTTCGAGAGTAAAAACAGGTTTCTGTTCTTTTTTACCATTGTATCTTTTATATATATATATATATATATATATATATATATATATAATGTGGAGTTACTAAATATGCAGTGCCAGGAGTAGACAGGTGTAAAACGGCTTGACCAGCACAGAATTCGGCACTCAACCGAAGAGCAATGAAAAACCCAGAGAAAGCCATGAAAGCACAGATTCTTAAGTTACAATGGCCGGCGAAGGAATGCAAGCTAGCAGCGATGTTCTGCTTCATGCCAGAATTAACCCCTAAGACTGTGAATTTTTTCACTGGGGCAGATTTTGGGTGGGGATATTGGTGGGAGGGGGGGGTGGGTAGTGTGTCGAACCATGCACTTCCTTGAGCCCAACAGCTGCACAAAGCTGGGAAACACAATCGGGTTCCTGCCACCCAGAGGCCTGACATCATCGGTGGCTTTCCTCTGGCTCTGTCCCCTGCACTCATCACCTCCGGCTCTGCTGAAAGACACCTCACTCACACTCACACACACACACCGTTTTTACACATGTGCCCTCTAAAGCACTCAGGCCCCAGACACCAACTCATGATCACATCATCAGGCAATTGGGATGGAGAGACTTTGAGGACAGAAACAGCTCTATAAAACAGGCTAGATAAATAAATAAATAAATGCGGTGAGGTAATTACGCATCTGCAGAAGCTCCACACACACACACAGCCTGTCGGCTTTACTGGAAATAAATCAGCCTTTGAATAAAACTTTGGAAAACACCCTTACCTGTAAAAAAAAAAAAAAAAAAAAACTAAGTGCTCGTTACTTAATATCACTTTTTTTTTTTTTTGATATTTTGCTTAATAATGAATTTGAGCAAGTTTACAGAGTAGTGAAACGTTTCTACCTAGCAAGAAAGAAATCCAGTCACAGACAATTTTAACAGTACAGTATATACAGAAACCACAGTATTAATTAGATGCCATTAGCCATTTTTGTAACGTAATTGGAATGAAAACATCCAACACCTAATAAGAGCTTTTCAGAGATTAGTCATTTCCCCCTGTGACCCCATGTACACACGCCCAGCAGCACACAGGTTCTCGCGACAGCTTGGCTCTACTGTTCCGCTTTTAATCTCTCTGCTCTCCAGCAGTGAGCCATCAGTGAGTGAGTGAGAGAGAGAGAGAGAGCCTTCATGAATATGCAAAGCCAGCACAATGGGAAGCTGAAACGCATTCTCCGAGCGACGGAGGCTTTGAAGTCAGAAAATAAAAGAATGCCAGGTTTAGAAAAATAAAGAAAGAAACTCCCAATGAAAAATAAGAAATTGTCACAGCAAGAATGGCTGTGAAAAGAAGGGGAAGACAACAAAAAAAGAGGCTTTTCTCCCCCTCTCTGTCTCCCTCTCTCTGTCTCTGTCTTTCTCTCGATCTTTCTGGAGAAAGAGGTGTTGTCTAGAGTGTGTAGTTTAATGAGGGAAAAGTGTCAGCTTGCCTCGCCTTGGGAAACGCAGCATAATAAAACAGACTTTGAAACCCCACACTGAGAATTACATCATCATTAAAACGCCAAGAGCAGAACTTTCTATCCCTGCATGATTATGTTTTTCATTTATTCGAATTGCGAGCTAATTTGAAGTGATTTTTAACAGGTGGAAATCGCAAATTCAGTAAATGTCCATGCTTTTGTCTCAACCGCATCATAATGCACCTTCATCCAACAGGCTGCCTGCAAATCAAAAACATCTGAGCTTGAGCACATGCCAACAAAGAAAAAAAGAATAAGAAAGAAAAAAGAAAAAAAGAAGCATCTTCATATTTCAGTTCATGACAGTTTCAGTTGCATAAAGATTCACAACTAATAATTATATGTGTGTGAGGGATAGCTACAGGCCCACACAGTTTCTGTGCGGGCGTGCCAACTGAGGCAGGCATAAATGCCATCGCTGCTCAGGTCATTAGCATGCTCGCTCACAGACAGTAAACACCGCCGTTACCAAAGCAAACACGGCTTGAGGCAAACTTGTTGATTAGCAGCAAATAAAATAAAATTGAGCTGATTGTTTTTTGGCAAGTCTTTTAGCGCTTCCTGAGATTCCTGACACTTAAGGAAAACTTAACTGTCGATCTGACTCTTTAGCTGTGACGTGGTCGTGCTTGGACCTGAGCTGCTGCTGCCAGCGTTTAGAAAAGACTCAGACGGAAGTCGAGAAACCAAGCGCTGTCAGACTGAATCACATACACACTGCGTCTCGGTGAAAGCCAGGGAGTGGGGGGTGAGGGGTTTTGGGGGCGATGCCTGTGGTTGTAAAAATGTGAAAAATCACCTCTAAGGCTTCTCAGGCATGGATAAAGTTATGACTTGTCTGGCGTGGTGGTCATTTTTACTACATGAAACCTTTATTTTTTTTTTTTCTTATTTCATTAAACTCTGCTTAAAGCTAGACCTCAGACTGTTTACGTTCATGCAAGAAGGATACGGATATGGCTCGGTCTAGAGGATAAATGGATGAAGCTCCATAAAACTGCTTCCTGTTAAAAAAAAAATAATAATGAAGAGTTTTATTTTCAATCAAAAACGAATAATAGCTGAGTAAAAAAAAAAAGTAGAATCAAAAATCCCGAATTTGAGGATTCTGAAGACGACCTTTAATGAGGTTTCCGGATGTCTGATAAAGGAAGGTCTGGAACAACGCTGAATGGAGAAGCAGCTGTCAGAGTTTTGGGTGTCTGGGGTTGGTACTCAGCTCTGAGGAGCTTTACAGACTGCAGCGTTCCCACTGAAATCTGACGCGGCGTCAACTCTGAATTTCTGGATCTTGTCGTTTTTCGGCTCAGCCCACAAATCCAGTTGTACATTCAGCCTCTATCATTCACGGTGAAGTAAAAGCAGCTCTTTGCAATGCCTAAAGATTCTTTAGGATAGTTTGGGCAAGATAAATTGACATTTAAAATACCATTGTAGGACAATGATTAATAGAGCAATGAATAAGTTAAACTGTGATCAAGCTCATCTATGACAAAGATGAAAAAAAAAGTAGTTCATGGATAAGGTTCTCAAGATATCATTCTGGCAAATCAGTAGGTTCAATCAATTTCTTATACTTAAATCAGGGCTGAATGTTACATAAAATCACATATTCCTTACCACATAACTATAATTAGGTAGTAGAACATTGACTTACAAATATCAGACCGCGGTTCTACTTCTGGTTCAATAATGGAAGTAGCTCACAAAAAAATTGTACAAAAAAATAGATACTGCAGTGCACCAGATGCCAATATTTACAATTATATACAATTTTTTCAGTGAGTAAGTAAATGTATAAAATGTCTAAAGCCCAGCATATTGTATGTGTGTGTGCAGATAGAGATATACACAGATTTAGTAAAAGAGTCAATTTAACACTATTTACTCTACAGGGCCAAGCCTGACCTAAAGCTGTTTGTTTGTTGCTCCATTAACTGTGAAAAAAATGTGCTTGGTCCCGGGGGGGCAGAAGACAAAGAGGAAGTTCTTTCAAATGTGTCGTGCTGAAAAATGCCAGATTCCATCCATTTCACAAGTGCGGAGTTGGGGCATCGCAGTGGAACCTTTAGAGATTCTCCATTTCTCAAATAAACCATACCGCCTGTGGCAGGACTCCAGGCTGTCAGACTCAATATACTACTCGAGCACACAGAAAACGGCCTTTGAGCTGAAGTCGGCATTGTCGAAGTAAGTGTGGTGGAAGACAGGGTGCCATATTAATGTGATTATGTTCTACTTTATGTACAGTTAAAACAAAATGGATAAAAAAGTTATTTTACAGCACCTAGGAAAAGTCATGGACTCTGGACTTGCACTATGTCTTGAAAGGGGAAAGAAGTCTTGAGAAAGTTTCACGAGTCGTCTCATGTCTGTGTCCCATGATTTTAGTACCGTTCATTCATGGCTGTGGTATTCTCAGTATTTTTAAGGGAATACTTTGTGCGAAGTGGGAATATTGGAGTGAAATCATTCTCCCTACTGGCATTTTTTATGGGACCCAAAGTACCTGTTAGTGGACAACGGGAGAATGTGAATCAACGGTATACTTGTAAAAACTCAGGATCAGAATCTACCTTGAGCAGTGAGATGGCAACCCTATGCTGCAAATCCTGAATTCACCTGCTGCTCTTGATGACCCAGTGGACCAGTGGAATATATACAGTATAAACCCTTCACAATCACTCACTTTTGCAACAGAAGTGCCTCGCCCAGAAAGGGAAAGGAAGAGCGAGAGAGAGAGCTGTACTTTTCCATATAGCTATGGCAAGATGAGCTAGAAGCCAAGAACAGCACTAGTGTTCCTCCAGGTCCCTTCTGCACCACACTAACCCTCTCTCACTTGCTAAACACTAATGAGAGGAACACCTTGTTTGTGTCGAGCCTGGCTGCCAAATCACCACAGCTCACTTTCCTCACTCTGGAACACAGTGTTGGATTAACTCAAGGAAAAAAGGTAGCCCGAGTCCGAGGTACCACCAAGCTGCTTCATTATGAGATATGCACAGGGTTGTTGTGCTTGTTTAAAAAAAAAACGCTACTACGTTCAGTTTTGGCGATACCAGAATGTTATTTGTTGCTCTTTCTATTAAACCCTTAAAACCCAAGCGACACAGACACGTCACGGCACACAATATAGGTCAATGACGATTTAAAAAGTCTTATATAGTTAAGCTCTTATATAGAAAATGTGTGTTAACGGGGAGGCATCAGACTTCAAACTGTGTATTTGTTTTTTTTTTGGATATGTCAGGTAGAACAAAAGTCATCATTACTTTTATAAAGGGTCAATTTTACCGCTACTGGAATATGTGAATGAAGTCGGAAAAAAGTAGAACTCTCAAAATGAGCAGGTTATTCTTACAGTATTTTTTGGTCATGGAAACAACCGAAAAGAACCATAAAAACTTGTGATCATGTGACTCAGTTTCTAATTTTATGTTTGGGGGAAGTTGCGTAAAATTAACTAAAATTCAGTTCATCATATTGCCTATTTTGTGCTGAAAAAAAAAAAGAATACACTCTATACTGCACCCCACCTACGTTTCTTAAAAAAACAGCAAAACAAATAATGGCTAAAATGCTCTGAGCTTTAAGAGCTACAGTTTGGAAGGTTGAAGAAGAGGTGTTTCCTCAAAGGAAATGGCTCCAGCATCCACAACCCCCATGCTAGAGTATCTGCAGAGTCATGCTGGTTAAATTAATTAATCTGGCAGAAGGTACTGTATTGTCTAAACACTGCTTAAAAGCAAGGCAGATCACTGTACCATGCTCAGAGCTGACTGTTGGTAGGGCAGCATGTCATAAATTACAAAGTAGCCTCAAACTAAAATATTTTCAGAGGCTTTCACGATTTGCTTTATGCTACAGACTAGTACCTTGTGATTTTTTTAGAGTAACCCCATAATAGACAGAAAACATGCAGTCGAGCATACAGACCACAGTTTATACAGAGTAGTTTTAGACCTCCCTTTGATTTGTGTTTGAGGTAATACTATTAACCAGGGTTGACACTTTTCAGTTCAATTTCCATCTCGAAAAATTAGAAATCACCTCAAGAAATTAGCATCCTTTTTTATTTCTGACGCATGGATACTATCCACCTCTTAATCTGCCTTTCCATTTCACTCTGTAGTTCATGAATACGCTCTCTGGACAGACACTTTGGCACTTTGTCTCAGATTCTTTGCTATAAAACCATACGACAACTGCTATAAGACAATCCTGTCATTACCTCTTCTGTCTGCCGCTGCTCCCCAAAGCATGGAGTATATATTTAACACAGTGTATATTTACTACCAAGTGCAAATGCTCACTCTATGGAAGCTACAGTAAGTGAGGCGCTGAACATCGACATATGCTTTATGTCTGTGACGAAAAAGACATTTTAAAATCACTGGCCGTTCAAAAGAGGTAAGTAGTATGTCATTAGTATTAGTGTTGAAATTAGTGACTGGAACGATTTGGAGAAGCTGAACTTAAGCAAACACGAACATGAAGATTTGTTTTTAATTTATGTTCCTTTTTGTTTAAAGGTCATGAATTGAGGGAAAAAACATAGACCGATGGAACTTTGAAACTTTGTGGCCCAATACAAGCAGAAAACAGAAGTACAGACAGGGCAAATACAGGTCTGTGTGGTGTAGTGAGTGAATCACAAGACCACCCGGCAACTCGTGAAGAAAATAACTGTCTGACACCGCGACTATGGCAGAGCATTAGTAATAAGTCATGGAGCATTAATACTTCTGCTCTTTTACTCCCACACTGAGTGTAAGAGAGAGAGAGAGAGAGAGAGAGAGAGAGAGAGAGAGAGAATAATTATCTGAATGTGAAATATCAAAAAGTTACTAATGGGATTGGATAAGAGACCCCTGGCGTTAATAGTGCAGCACTAGCCCATGCCATGCTTGGCTTTCGGATCACGCTAGGCTTTTCACATGAAGGAACTGAGAAACAGACAGGCTTCTGTTTCAGATGGATGTAAAACAATATTGCAAAAAAAAAGAAAAAAAAAAAGAAAAAGAATCATTACAGAACGTAATCAACACTCCCTCACACACACATACACACACAACCTGCCTATGAGGGCTTGTACTGTATGGTGTGCCAAGTGAACACAAAACAAGCGGAGCGGGAAAAGAGGGAGGATTTGCACACTTTAGACAAAGCCCCATTTTTGATCCCGTGTAATTAACCGAACAGTTCATAGCCCATAGGAAGGATAAATCTTCACGCTACTCCTACAGGGACAGGTTTGTTCGGTTAAAATAAAAAGGGGACAGTAGAAGCGGGAAAAAACATTTGTGCCAAATGCACATTTTAAATGAATGAATTTGGAAGGGTGTAGATTGTACTCAAAATGATAATACAAGTCAGACGTATTGATTAAATGTGACAAATAGCAGCATGGACACCAGGGGTGACTGCTTTGGCCCACTAACCCTTACTGACCCTCGTAGCTGTCTGACTGCATCAGGTAAAGATGTGTGTCCATGTGACTCTGACATCTGCACTCCAACGTCCCGTTTATTTCCATGAATTCCCACATTAAACACAGTTACACCGCGATCCAATGCTTAATTCCCTTAAATGATGTTGGTCCATCCCTAAAAATAAATCCCCAAACAAAAGTGTTTCAGTTGCTTTCGAGCTTTTTACATTTTCTAAATGAACCCGACAACACGAGAGAGAGAAAGGAGGGGGTGTAGCGTTTAGAGTTTGTTGTGGTCTCGACCCCTTGACACGTCTTATAATAACAGGGGCAGGCAGGGAGGGAGATCAGCACGGGTGAGTGGCACCACACTGCAGGCCTGGCGTCACAAGTTCATGCCCTCGCTTCTATGTTCACACTGCAAAAACAAAAGGATTACACAGAGACCGCACTAACGAGGTCCCTGCACAACCGGGGGCGCCACCTGTCTCCCCTCGCCAATTAGAGAAGCAGGGACAAAACGGCCTGAGCTGCGAACAACCGGCAGAAGGGTGAAACGTCCCGAGTATGGGAAAACGGGTCAAGCAGGTTCAAGCAAGTTCTGGTTGCAGAAATGTGAGGAAAATACAGTACTGAGCAGTAGGCTAGATTTTGATTTTTACATATATAATTAAACAACTCAAAATCCTCTCCATTTGTCCTAACAGAAAGAAAGGACACCCCATATCCATATAATGAATGTTTCATTTCTTACCGTACCAGGTTACCTATAATATATAATGCCATAAAGCTTGACAGTTTTGGGGAATGTCATGTAATCAGAGTTAAATATCACAGGCCTGTGTAGAGTCACACGATTCTCCACACTATTGGGCGGTATATAGAGATGAGCAATCAACAACGGAGGCTTCTTGGAGGAACGGTGGTGGGTCTGGAAAGAACGTGTCCTCCAGGGTTAACAGAAGCTGTAATTATAGGGGGGGAAAACTGGGATGGGTTGGTGTGTTTACAATATCACACTTTTTCTAACAAGCGGTAATTGCGTGTGTGTGTGTGTGTGTGTGTTAGCGCGCGTGCAGGAATGTCTGAATGCGGCCAGGCTACAGGAGGAGAGTTCACACAAGACAGAAGTTTATTCAACAGACAATATGCTTTATGTCAAATTAGCGAGGAAAAAAAAAACATGGCAAAGTTCTGGTTATGTTTGGCTTTTTTCTTTCTCTCTCTCCCGAAGCCTCGGTTTTAGCTTTCTAACAAACACTAAATCTGACAAACGCTCGTTAAAAAAAAAAGGATTAGGATTGTATAGTCTTTGTGTTGTAGTATAACAAAAAAGACAGACAGAGAGGAAGGAGCTGTCCTGTGTGTCCTGAACAGAGAAAGCCCGCTGTGGAGACGTGACAAGACAACAGGGACATTGTCTGCATTTTTTCACCTAATCCTCTGTCGTTTTGATTCTAATTTTAATTAATTTTGTCTGTGTGAGCGCAAGCATGTCTGTGTGTGTGTGTGTGTGTGTGTGTATGTGCTTCTGTCAGAACAGGAACATAGTGAGGCTACACAATTCCTGTCCCACAGCAGGTGTGTAGGGATCATCAAGCACGCTTGGCTTCCCAAATATAGTCAAGCCCTGTTTGCCTTACACACACACACACACACACACACACACACACACACACACACACACACAATTAGTTGTAGCAACTAGAGTTTGTCTGTTTATGTCTATTACATTGTTATATGTTGAAATTATATTAAAATGCCGACTTGAATCAGAAGATCGGTCCAACAGTCTATGAGACAGCCACAACCCGGGAACCGAACCAGCGATCTCCGGATGATAGGGCGAGGACTTTACTACTGCGCCACTCAGAGGCCCGGGGTTAAGTCAGTTCTGAAGGCAAACGGTGGTCCAAGCCAGTACTTCATGTATAATAGCAATGACTATTACTGCTGTATCTTAACAGCTTCAACATGAAATGAACTCAATCACATCAGCACTTTTCTTCCACAAAACAAAGTGATACTTATTTTTTTACACTATTTTATATCATTTCATTCGCCAATTTTGTGCGGCAAAGCATATTTTTAATGTAAACATTTTTATTTCTCACGTTGTGTTGTGTCTGTAAATCTCATATCGAGGATCAGCAGCTCTGCAGGAAACCATAAAGAAGCAAAGCCAAAAGAAAAAAAAAAAGGCTGATTGCTTTAAGAGTGCAGAGAGATGAGTGCTGTGTGTGTGTGTGTGTGTGTGTGTGCTTCAGTGAGTGAGTGAATGAGACGAGGATGTGAGACCCTGAGGTACTCTGAGATGCATTTTGCAGGTCAAAGGATTCCATCACCTACACACGCACGCACGCGCACGCACACACACACACACACACACACACACACACATATACATAGAAACACACATGTACACAAGGAGCTAAGAAAGCTTTGTGGAGAGCTCTCTCGGGTTTCTAGCAACCAGACGGGCCCTTGATGGATAGTTCCGAAGCGGAGGGAAACACAAAGCAGGGAGACCCCTGACTGGGTCAGTTTAAGTTGAAGTGTATTAGAGAAAGATAGAGAGAGAGAGAGAGAGAAAGAGAGAGAGAGAAAGGGAGAGAGGAAGCGCAGGAGAAACCGAGCGGGAGGAAGGCTGCTCTGGACAGCAGCGGAAGAAAAGATCAAGAGCATGAATTACAGCTAACCTTTCTTTGACTGACTAAGTGCAAAGCTCACCGCCCGGAGGAATGCTGAGCATCTCCGCTACTCACTCACCTGTGTGTGTGTGTGTGTGTGTGTGTGTGTGTGTGTGTGTGTGTGTGTGTGTGTGTGTGTGTGTGTGTGCATATGTTTGTCACCCCAGGCTTTAACCTTCTGCCCGAAACCTGACTTTTAAATCCTTAGATTCAGTCTACAGAGTCAGCCAAAAAAATCAACAGGTAGTTCCCGACTTACTAACATTCGAGTTACGAATTTTCACAGATACGAACGGACCGCGGTTCTACAAATATTCATAGATGAGATGAGGTAGCTTATGTGTATTAAACAAAAAATAGACACTGCAGTGCAGCAGATACCAATATTTACAATTATATACAATATTTTCAGTGTGTAAGTGAATGTAAATATAAAATGTCTAAAGTCTGGTATATTGTATGTGTGCCTGTGGGAGTGCGGGAGAAATGAGTCGGCCTCACTGGTTTCAGTGAATCAGTCCGGGAGTACGATGATAGGAAATGTCTGTCCTGTAAAGCTGTCCTGATGGTGAAGAATCCTAATTTCGAAAAAATCCTCAACGAGGGTTCACAATCCAAAACAGCTCTTAGACAAAATGCCATCTGGGATTCCCCTCGCGATTTCAAGGCGCAAAGACAACACTGTTACATTTGTGTGAGATTCCTTTTCTGGCCACATGATGGCGGTGTGGGGAAAGAGGACAGATTTAGTCAAGTGAACCGGTATGCTTTAATTAAATTAATTAAAATTTTATTTGTATAGCACTTTTAACAATTGTCATTGTTGCAAAGCAGCTTTACACAATCAAAATAATTATTTAAGTTTGTATGGAATGTGAATTGTGTATGAATCAAAATGATCAGATAGTCCCTCGTGAGCAAGCCGAGGGCGACAGTGGCAAGGAAAAACTCCCTGAGATGGTAATAGGAAGAAACCTTGAGAGGAACCAAACGCAACAGGGAACCCATCCTCATCTGGGTGAAACAGAAAGCAGGAATTGATCTGCATTTATACTGTGTGTTAGGTGGCAGCCAGTTCAGCTATAACACTTGATGTTAATTTATGTTAATATGGAGCCCAGGTAGTTATTGGAGACTTTACATTGTTTACTCGTGTCAAAGTCATACGTATAAGACTCGAACTTAAGAACAAATCTGACTTACAAACATGCTCCCGGAACAGAACCCGTTCATAAGTAGGGGACTACCTATATAAACACACTTCAGGAAAAGAAAAACTTGTATAAATATTTTAATACTTTTTATATATATGATATATATTGATATATATGATAATAATTTGATAATATTATTAATATTATATTAATATAATATATATCATACTATTTTTCTTTTTCTGAAGTGCGTATACATTTTATTGGCTAACTCTGTATTAAAGATACATTTAAAGCAGTCGATGATACACAATTCAATACATTGCAACACAATGTCACATAGTATTGTGTGTATCCCAGGGGCTCTTTAAACATTTTCGATACCTCTTTAGAAGTTACATAAGCTCCACATCCTCTAAGTGTGGATTTAATTTCTTAAACAATTTTAAAATAATATTGTTCGGAGTGACGGTCCTATTCCTGAAGTGAACACGTTAACTTTGAGTTCTTTGGTGAGAACCACTGGTGTGAATCCTTTTAATCAAAAGACAAAAGTGCTCTCGATGAGTGGTGTCATATCTGCAGGCGCACAGGCCACGCCTCTTTCTCTGTGAGAAACTCGAGCAGACGTATAGACACGAAAAAACTGGAAAAAAAATTCTACAAATGTTTCCAAATAAAAACCTCCTCAGGTCCTCCTCAGGCCTCAGTGTGATTCTCACAGTTGACTGGACTCCATACACACTCTGAACCCACACCTGTCACCTGACCTTTATTTTATCACCAAGTCTGAGAATCTTCCTTCCGCAACAATAATAAATAATGCATTGTAGATAAGCCTGGCTCTTCCAAATGAACCTGGCAGCTCTTGAGAAAGCAGATGTGTACACTACAGCGGCACTATCTTTTTAAATGCACCGTGTACGTGTATGTGTGTGTGTGTGTATTTGTGAATCCCCTCTCCCACAAACTTCAGCCAGATTGTGTTAGCAGAGCAGAACGTTCCGGAGATGTGTGTGCTACTTTACGGCCCCTGCAGCACATCTGATACTGCTCGCAAACCTCTCGTCTGGCCACTTTGTTCTTCAGAAGGCCATGAGAAACGCTCCTTAGGTGTTTTTTACAAAAACATACGTCTCACTTCTAAACAAATAGTACCAGCAATGTCCCAGGAAATTTCTTAAACACTTCTAAGCATTTTTTTTTGTTATGGTTTATAAAGTGAGACAGACACAGTACCCGTCAAATGTTTGGACATGTCTTTTATATTAATGCTACTTTTATTTTCTACATTCTAGAACAATACTGGGGATTTTAAAACTATGAAATAACTTATATGGCATTAGGTAATTAAGTAACACCAACAACAATCACGGCGATGGCGCAGGTGCTTGGGCCGATCATCGTTTGCTTGGCGATGATGTCATAGTGATATCGTCTAAAAAAACTATAAAAACCCCAGGAAACTCAGGGCACAAGATGCAGTACACCCTGGATGGGGGGCCACCACATCACAGTAAACGTGTACGCAAACTTGCACACTACAGGCAATCTAGATGAGCCAGTTATCCTACACTGCGTGTCTTTAGACTAGTAAAGGAAAACCGAGTACCCGGAGGAAACCCACCAATCACCGCAAAGACATACAAACTCCATGCACACAGACTGCAGAGCAAGATTCGAACCCCCAACCCTGGATGTGCTTGCGACAGTCCTAGACACTAAGTCACTAAAAGATGAACTAAAAATATTAAGACTATGAAACGATGATATTTTAATACAAAGATGGCAATCAAAGCATTTCCACAATCTTGTAACAGAAGTCTATGTAATACTTGTTAATTGCCAAAATGCTTCATTAAGAGTACTAATTATGCCACATCAAAAAAAACATTTATACATATAATAAAACTGTAAAGTTGCCGTTTGTACGATATTCAAAGTGATATACATGTACATATACACATAAAAACAAACAAACAAAATAAAACGTTTTAACAAACGCTTTACTTAATTGACTTGTCTTGAAAAAATTGGATCTATAGGATTTGCCAAGTGATTTGAATAATATGTTTGGAAAGTTTTGTTGCTCTTATTTGACTAGGTTTGGAATGCAGATTTTCAGGGAATTCGCTTTGTGACTTGGATTTTTCGTTGTACTATACCTACTTATTATTTGACTTGGCTTGCAAATACAAATTTTGAGTACCTTTTTAATTCAATTTTTTGGGGGTATTCCACATATACGAATTCGCAGGCACAGCTAGTGAATAAATAAAAACTCAGGATCTACGTTTTTTGTTAAAAACAGCCATAGTGGTGTTGCAGTAAATGATGTGCCGTGACCGAGTAAATCTGAGATCTGTAATGAGCGAATATTAACCCAAATATTACAGGATTTCTCATGAAACAGCAGGATAATGTGAATTTAAATGCAGTGATAAAGAAAGAACACTACAGTATGTGAGTGTGTGTGAAGTGTGTGAGCATGTTACTGAAAAATAAACTCTAGTCAAAATCGAAGCTGCTTTCTTGCATGAATGACACGCTCTCTAATTAGGGGAAAAAATTTAACGTGCACTGAGCGTTTATCCAAAGTTGATATAGTTGCTTATCAGAAAAAAGAAAAAAAAAGCTGACTAAATCTGCCGAATCGGAGGCGATCGTGGGAGTTAATAAACGGAATGCAGCATCTGCATGAAATCAATAAAGGATGCAGTGCGTAAGGCAGAACATGTGTATGCTTCTGCCAAGACACGTAACACAGGCAGGCAGGCGGGATCCCCATACACAAAGGACGTGATGGAAACAGCCAGCTTTAACGTATATCATGGGAGTTTTTGACATGAGGTCACGGGTTTACGGAGGAATTCAACGATAATTAACTATAAAGGATTAAAATGGAAATTAAATTAAATCTTGAAAAGACCTGCATTTCATTCAACCTCATGCAATTCACAGGAAATTACTGGAAAGTCGATATATGTACTACAAAGGACAAAACGCCTTCAGGCTTATTATCTTTTGCTACTTTAACCCTGTGTTCTACTGTTTATTTTCTACGCACGTACACAACACAGAGCCACGATGTAAGGATTTCCCATGTTCCCTTTGTGTGACTATCGTGAGGGGTTCGATAGGGGAAAAGCCCGGCGCTCTCATTTCCTCACATCTGCCTCGAATCACAGAGGCACTGCGTTCTACATCATTGAAGTGCAATGGGGTGGAAATAACGTGACTGTGTTCATTACTGATGTCACATGGACTCTCTCTGATCTGGAAATCAGCTTCTAGATAGTTCTTGCATCCAATTAACTTTGAATTGGAAAATGTAATTCGCTAACGTGTTAATTGGAGGAACATTTGGAACTTTAGACTGAGCTGGGTGAAACAAACTAACAAACAAACAAACAAATTAATAATGTGACTAAACAATGTGTCCGAAAAGTCAGATGCAAATGACGATTTGATGATATGATAATGATATTTACTTTTTATATACAGTATGATTCATTTATACACTACTGCTCAAAAGTTTGGGATCATTTGCAAATTTCTTTGTTTTTGTTTAGTGATTTATTTTCTACATTCTACAACAATACTGGGGATTTCAAAATGATGAAACTGATGAAACTGACTCTCAAGAAGACCTTCACAGGAAAGCAAGACCAAAACTTACCTCTGCTGCAGAGGAGAAGTTCATTTAGAGTCATCAGTTTCAGAAATCACCAATTAACAAACAGCACCTCAGATTAGAGCCGTTATGAAGGATTTACAGATCATGAGTAGCAGATACATCTCAATATCAACTGTTCAAAGAGATTACTGCATATTCTGAACACCTTCAGCATTTGTTTTACAATGTAGAAAGAAATAAAAATCAAAAAAGACCATGGAGTTAGAAAGTGATCCCAAACTTTTAAATGGTAGTGTATACTGTATATAAAACATATATATCCCCCAGGTCACACAAATGTAATTGTTATGGTTCATGTATTTAATTTTTTTATTTAAATAATTACAAATTTAAATTTCAAATTAAAGCAACTGATTTTAAATTAACATAAGTTTTGTTTTTGTGACATCTCTACTAAAACCATTAGTATGAGCCAATATCGAGAACCTTACAAAACTATTTCACCTTCCGACTTGTCACAGGATGTGATGTCTGCTATGTTTTCTCTGACATCTGATCCATTGATACTGATACTGTATTTTTGGAGTTTAGAATTTAACACTGTGTTTTTTTCTATGTGATTTTTTTAATGTGTATATGAATATCACTATGTATATCACTATGAATATCGTACAATGCTAAACTGATTCAGAGATCCAGCGATGTAAACTGTGAATAGTGATATCATTTCTTTTTTTTTTTTGCAGGATGAGGGTGTTTTCCCGTGGACATTCACAGAAAGAAGCCTGAATGAAAACATGACTCAGGCTGCGATGAGATTGAGGCAGAATGCAAGATGGAAGAGGTTTTCTTTGTATCTAATGACAAGAGTCTGTGCAAGTAATTACCTAAATTGAGAACATCCTGAGTTTGCAATGTGACATCTGCCAACCTGATCATTTAGACAGATCGGTTTCCATTTTTCTTTCAGCCTTTCACAAGTCTGAGCACTGATGAGCTTGTCTTACAAAGGGAGGAAAAATGTCAATAAATTAGCAAAGTGCTTTGACTTGCACATCATGTTGACATCGGGCGTCGGAAAAAACAGCGCATCAGCAAACCTCGCGTTTGTCCTCTTCTGCAGTTCTCTCTGTCTGCAGCGCTTTAATATGATACGCCATCAGGCTGTTCTAACACCTAGAATGATTAGACTATAAAAGGCTCTGATGATCAGACTATAAAACCCAATTATGTGTGTTTTGCGCTGCTGTTGTGCCCGGTTCTGAAAACACAGGAAGTGGGTTCAAGAGAGTGGCAGGTCGGGGGGGCGATCGATAAGTCTGGCTGTCTGTGGAGCGTGATGCTTTCCTCTCCTCTTCCTCTCGTCAAGGCTATGCTTTTTTTTTGGCTTGCTAATGTATCTCTATATCCCTGCCATCTGAAGCTTTCTCTCGGCAGTCAATAAACACTGGAAACGCTATCCATCTCTAAAAGATCTCTCCCGCACTTACTGTAAAGCTCGGGGCTCAGCTTCCCCACGACACGACGGGGGATAATGAGATGAACGCAAAATGCTAAAAAAAGAACTTT
>JAQMYG010000009.1:5651342-5667583 GCA_030014215.1 Clariallabes teugelsi | reverse complement strand
TGATGAAACTGACTCTTATGAAGACCTTCCCAGGAAAGCAAGACCAAAACTTACCTCTGCTGCAGAGGAGAAGATCATCATTTAGAGTTACCAGCCTCAGAAATCACCAATTAACAGACAGCACCTCAGATTAATGGCGTGATGAAGGCTTTATAGATACACTTCAATATCAACTGTTCAAAGGAGATTACTGCATATTTTGGACGCCCTCATCATTATTTTATAGTGTAGAGAGAAATAAAAATCAGGAACGACAGTGGAGTTAGAAAGTGATCCCAGACTTCTGAGCGGTAGTTGATACACTCATGGCATTAGGTAATTAAGTAACAACAACAACAACAACAATAACAGTCAGTTGCTGTTCTGGGACAGTTCTTGCATCATTGTCTATTGCATTTGCCAACCAGGAAAGCAAGACCAAAACCTACAGTAACTGTGCTGCAGAGAAATTCAATTTAGAGTTACCAGCCTTTTGTGACATCTCTATTAAAACCTTTAGTATTAGCCAATGCCCTTTCCAATACTGTTTTAAAACTATTTCAGACTTGTCACAGGTTCTAACATCTCGTATGTTTTCTCTGACATCTGATCCACCATTGTGTGTTGGTACAGTATTGGCCTCATACTGATACTGTACTTTTAAATTAATACCACACAATCAAGAACCGTCTGTTCGTCCTCTCTACGTCTGATAAAGACACGGTGGTTACAATCAAAAATCTTAAATTTGTACTCATCAAACCAAAGGACAGTTTTCCACTGATCTAATGTCCATTCCTTGTGTTTCTTTACCCAAGCAAGACTTTTTCTGTTGTTTTGAAGTAATGTGTTCTTGAAACACTGTTGTTGAAATACTCAGAGAAGCGTTTATGTGGGCTCTAATCTGAGGTGTTGTATGTAAATCTGTAGCTCCTGAGATTGTTCAAACTTATCCTCTGCAGCAGAGGTAGCTTTCGTTTTGGCGACTGAACTTGAGGACACATTCAAAGTTCTTGAGATTTTTCAGATCACCTAAGCTTGAGTGTTCCTTGCTATAATATGGATTTGTACAGCAGTTGTATAGCACTATTGACCCACCCTTACTCTGCACAAGACAACTGATGGTCTAAAGCACATTAATAAGGCAAGGAGTGTCACAAATTAACTCTTAACAAGGGAAAGCTATGCACTGAAAACCATTCCAGGTGACTGCCTCGTGAATCTGATGAGAGAATGCCATGAGCTGTCATCAATGCTCAGTGTAGCTACTTTGGACAATCTGAAAATATAAAACATATTCTCGTGGTTTAATACTTTTTTGGTTGCCAAAAGTGTTCTTTCATAGTTTGGATGTCTCCAGTATCATTGTGCAATGTTGAAAATAAAAATAAAGAAAAACCACTGAAGGAGAAAATTTGTCCAAACTTTTAACTGGTACTATACAGTATACGGGGTGATTCACTCGAAAAAGGACCCGGATATTCTGCAATAACTCTCATTGATCCTGTTGTATCCAGTTTCCGTACCATCCTTTGAATAACACACTTCGAGGGTACATCAGAACCCGTATTTCTTCCTGTTCACTTTGACATCACTTAAACGAACGGGTGACCCAATAGGTTCGCACTATGAAGACACGTTGCTCCTTACTAAGTCGAGTGATTGAGAGAAGAAGTATGGCATTAAACGGTGTGATGGTTGTCTGGAGCCTACCCTATCGGTCCGACTCAGGGGCGTGTTCGAAGCACCATATACTGAGGAGGATACAATGAGGTACATTGTCCGTTCAGATTGCTTTGTCCTGGCGAGAGTTATTACACAATATTCAGGAGCCTCTTTCGTAGTGAATCACACTGTATATTAGCAACGAAAATCACCAGGGAACATCCGATACGAAACTATCAAATTACCTAGGTGGCAGTTCAATCTGTATTGCGATTCTGTACCACGATTTTATAAAAAAAAATTTATTTATTACCTTAAATGCACACAAATATAAATTTAACATTAATTTGAAAGAAATCGATTTTTGAGTTGAATACAGTACAGTAAAACCTTGGATTTGGAGTAACTTGGTCTGCAAGTGTTTTGCAAGACGAGCAAAACTTTTTAATACATTTTAACTTGATAAACGAGGTTTAGCACTATGAGCAGTACGTATACGCTTTGTCTGCTGAGTGTCACGTTATCACAACCCCCTCCTCCTCCTCCTCCTCCTCTCCTCTGTCTCATCTCACTCACACCAGCTATGATCCTTTTCAAAGGTAAAGCGCAGGGTAATTTGTTTTATTTTTACTTTATATTCAATATTAATAATTTTTATATGAATATTTTTGTTCCCATTGTTTCTTATGGAGAAATTCACTTTAGATATAAGAGTGCTTTGGATTACAAGCACACTTTTAAACCAAGGTTTAACTGTACTTTACTGTATCGTTTTATCTCTAATATATACGTATACACACGTGTGTGCTCAGAAATTATTTTTAGCATGCTTTACAGGGCTAGCTGTCTGCAAAGTACATACTCGGCTTGACAAACGATTTCCACCCACACATTAATCACAGGAGTGTGACACGCTTGCCGATGTAGTGTTAGCAACCTGAAAGCAGAACGTCACAGCAATGAACGAATACACACTTAATCCTTTTGGATTTATGAATGGCTCAGAAAACTCCAGTGTAAAAAATACGAGAGAACTTTCTATTAAATGTGCAGATACTACCACACACACACACTACCTCTTGACCCTTCTGACCTGTTCTCGGAGACCAGGCTGGCTAAATTAGCAGCACCTGATGCGTGACGGTGTCAGTCAGAGGCCCTCTCTTTCCCCGCTGCTTCGCAATCACATGTCTGTCATTAAGGAGCTACGTGCTCCAAGCTGCTCATTTCCTCCAAAAACACAACAGATGACTAAAATACCATGATCGAAATTTTCGTACGTTCCTGAAAGCGCCACATGGTGATTGTTTATTCAGAAAGAGTGAACTCCTTGAAAAGGATGTTTTTCTGAGCAACTGATCCTGAAAACAAATTCAAAGGTCAGGGGACGTTACAACCTTTAGTTTGTATCTATTACTTAGAAATAGTTCCTATTACTCTCAGAGCTAATTAAAGGTAGTCCGTTATGTGCCGTAAATCATGATTGACCCGAAGACATTAAATAACACCCAAAATAACCTCAGAAGAGAACAGACCATGACAAAATAGTCATGTTGGTAAAACATTATTATAAACTCATCATGATGAAGACATTAGTGAGTCAGTCTGTAACACTGCTCCGGCAGCCTCGTGTCTCATAAAAGAAAAAAAAAAACTCCAGACAGTAAGGTCGTAAATCGCCTGGGCTTCTTATCAGATTACTGAAGAATATCAGCTAGCTCGGTAGACACAATACTCGGGTCTGGCGTGTCCAAGTGGTGCGTCTAATGCCGTGAAGTTATCTTTTCTCTGCTGATCTCTGCATGGCCTTATGCCACGCTGTGCCCTTGAGCTTGTTCTAACAGAAAGGTTATACATCATATTTTGTTTTGTACTGCAAAGAGAGTGCAAGTGTATGCTTTCCCAGGAAACCACATTAATCAGAAGATGAATGCTCGTTAAAGAGGTGACAAAGCAAACAAAAGCTTATGACGCACTGGGAGAAAAGGAAAAAAAAAAAAAAGAAATTCCTGATTACACATTGATAAGTAAGACACACCGGTGTTAAAATCTCCTCAATGTAACACCTCAACAGTCAGGCTTAAACAGCTTAAAAAACACTTTTGCATACAGAGTATCACGTCAAATCAAAATAAAGCCAGAGGGCGATGGATTGTGTTATCATAGCTAATCCTGTGTAATTTGTTTCTTATCATTTCAGGTGTGCATTCATGGTGTTGGACAAATCATAAATTCATTAGCTCGCCTACTGGGACGGTAAAAAGCTTCAGTGTGCTGCCCAGAAACTTACACTACGAATGTTGCTAACATAATGCAGGTCTATGGAAAATGGAGGAGTATAAGCCAAGCAGACGTAAACAATTAAAAACACTGAAGGGTGAATTGAATAGTATTGATTATCTTCTTGCAACGGCACCTGTCGGGCAGTGGAATATCTTAGTCAGCAAGCTAATAGTCAAATCTTGAAGTTGATCTGTTGAAATCTACTGAAATGTAAGGATATGAGCTTGAACAAGAGCCACATTGTAATGCCTAGACGACTGGGCCAGGGCATCTCCAAAACAGCAGTAGGTGAAAATCATTTCGAGGAAGGACAAGCAGTGAACCCGCGATAGGATCATGGGCTTGTGGATGCACGTGAGATGAGAAGGCTAGCTGGTTTGGGCTCCTGCAGCATAAATTGCTGAAACGTTAAAGCTGGGTTATGATAAAAAGGTGTCAGAACACACTGTACATCACAGATTGCTGTTTATGTGGCTACACGGCTCTAGCCGTTTAACCGCAAAGCAAGTGCATGTAGTAAGTAAACAAGTTCTGAAACAACTGCACGTCAGAGCCGATGGGTGTGGAGCAGCAGACTGTGCAGAACAAGAAGTGCAAGTTAATGCTTCGAGGTTTGTCACATCACTCTAAAGCACTTCATGCTTAAACACAGTTATAAAAACTTGTCATCCAAAAGGAATACATTTTTTTTCATGGTTGTCAAACTTACTTGCAATCACAAATAATAATACTAATTATTTTTTTCATAATAGCTTGTTTGTCCACATATGGGTGTAGCTTTGTTTTTCTTTTCAAGACGTTACTAACCATTTGAAGATGAGGGAGAATTGCCACAGCTGATCTCCCTTCTATGACACGATTGCTCTAGGCTGGTGAAATGGATGTGCAGAATCAAAGCTCCACTTACCATGACTATATGCGGGCCCAACAGCCTGTAATTATGCAATCTGGCAGGATTAGAGAGACACGAGAGTGAGGAGCCTGCATAGGCTTTGATTACTGACAGGCAGTGAGCAGCACAAAGGGAGAAGACACCACTATCATCACACAAATATCGGCCCCTCTCTAAAGCCCTAAAGCTCTAATCCTCAAGAACACACCGATTGTTTCTTGCTGCCATCATGTAATGCATGTATGATATTATACCCAGCTTAAACGTTTTTTTAAAGCCAAAAACCTACAACATGAACGATACAGGTAGTCCACGACTTAAGAACATTCAAGTTACGAATTTCCACAGATAGGAAAGGTTCAATCGCAGAAGTAGCTCACGTGTATTGTACAAAAAATAGACACTGCAGTGCACCTGATACCAATATTTTAAATTATATACAATATTTTCTGTGTGTGAGTGAATGTATAAAATGTCCAAAATCCGGTATATTGTATGTGTTTGCGTGCGGGGGTGCGGGAGAAATGATTCGACCTCACCGGTTTCAATGAATCAATCCAGAAGCGGAATGATTGAAAATGTCTGTCCTGTAAATCTGTCCTGTTAGAGAATAATCCCGATTTCAGAAAATTCTCAACAAAACAGAGTTCACAATCCAATACTGTGGCAAACCGCTCTGAGACAAAATGGCGTCCAGGATTCCCCTCGCGATTTAAAGGGGCAGAGACAACAGTGTTATATTTGATATTATATTATATGTTTTATGGCCTCATGATGGCAGTGTGGGGAAAGGGGACAGAGATTTAGTCAAGTGGATCGGAATGCTTTACATTGTATATTCGTGTCAAAGGCGTATAAGTCTCACTTTGTCGGACTTACAGTATAAACAAATCAAACGTGCTCCCGGAGCACAACTTGCTCGTTGAAAGCAGATAGCATTTTCCTGAAAGATGCTTAAGTTGGCTTCATGCTGTCTTGGACACTTTGTGTTTGTGCCTCACCCTGTCTGGCTCTCAGAAGAGTTAGCTAGTAGGTTGGAATCAGCAACGAATCCACCGATGCTATGAATTAGACTACACAGTTCGATTATTAAGAAGATTTTGGAGGTTTATAGAGTTTTAGCAGAATTCTTTTGGCAGTAAAAAACATTGCTTTGCTTATAATTTAGTGTAACTTTCTAGAAAGAGGTAAGAAATCAGTAGCCTTTTGTTTGGCCACTGCACATTGTCCCCTAGGGGCCACTAAAACTCTGCAGATATACTGTGAGAAACTCCAGATACGCTGCAAGCAATTAAATTACAATGTGTGACTGAACTCAAGAGTCGACATTAGAATAAATTAAATAATGCTGCATTGTTGCAAGCCTGTAAAGCATTCCACACACTGAGCATTTTTCCACACACACACACACACACACACACACACACACACACACACACACACAAACAAAAGTTTTCCAAGAAGGCTGCTAATTAACAGTCTGATTCCTACAAGGACAAAGAAAACATTTTTTTTCCCCTTATGCTATTTATATAGACACTATTAAGCTTTTGTATGAAAGATAATAGCTGATAGCACAGAATGCTATATAAAGTAGCATTTAAAGATCACAGGGGCCTATTAAAGGTTACTGGCTAACAATTGAATTTGTGCAATGCACCGAGATAAAAGGAAGGGTCACTTTTCACACGCAGAGAGCCGTCTGAGCAGCTGTCTGCTCCAAGAGTGGAGCTCTATTCTCGGCGGCGTGCGTGTAGAGAAGCAGCCAGGCCGTGTAAGAGGAGAACGGGGAGAATGAGGAGGAACTCCACAGCTGTTCAGAGTTTGTCCTGCATCTGCAGCAACTGTCATGCCGCCAAAAAAATAAAGAGAAGGACAAATGTAATCAAAGCGTCGGCCCCCGATACACTCCTGTCTCCACCTTTTTTTTTTGGTGTGCTAGTTTGTATCTCTATTGGTCTTATCTCCCTGCGCGCTAATGTGCTTAGAAATTACAGCAGCGAACTCCTACAGGCAGGGTGCTGTGACTAAACCGCTCTCCTCACAAATCATGTAACGCTATCAGGCATCGCTCTAAGTGGATACTCGGGAGAGAGAGAGATAACGTGCTCTGCAAAACAGCTCAGGACACAAACCCGATGACTAATCCCGGCCTGTGGATCAACAAGGAAAAAGCGATGATAGAAGTGCTGAAAACTTCTTTTGACAACCCACCTGAGTAAGGCTTGGCCCTGCTCTACTTCACAAGGTGGTGTGACGGCCCGTGGTTTTATGTGTAACCAGACACCGTCGGATCTCAAACAAAACATTGCAACAAGGACATTGCTAGCTGAGCTACTCTGGCATCATCGACCTAAACTGGGTTCAGTTCAGGTACAGGAAACTGATTAAAGATACGCATTTGAACAAATACAGGATATAAATGTAAAAACTTAGGGAGAAAAAAAAGTCAACATTACAAGATGCTTTCATGTGCTTTGTGTTTTTAAGGATGTTTAAGTTTGTTTTCACACCGCACCTAATTAAACAAATGTGCAGGACTGAATACAAACTAATACAAATATTTAATTCTATGGTCGGAAACACATCAGCATAAAAAGTAAAACCAATCTGTGTGGATAACATTTAAAAAATCACCTGAGCTTTAAAGAACACGGAGCCGATAAAATACACAGTCAGTTATTATTTGATGCAAACATACTATGAATCAAATTATTTAGATTTCCACTATTATGACCTCATATAAGAAAATACCCCTCCCGCAGCCTGTTACTCCGCTCTGCGGTTCTCCAGTGGAGTATGTCTCAACAGCCGCTCTTTTTACATAGACACAGAAATGGCATCATAAAAAAGAAATGAAATGAAGGGAAGTTGAGATATGAAAAAAATCATTAGTTGGATCATTAACACACACTTTGGGTGTGAAATAGTTCAATATGGGACCTTCAAATGTAAATAACTAGTTTAAAAGAGATGGGATGGTGGTGCAGTGGTTAGTTGCTGTGGCCTCACACTTCCAGGGCTGAGGGTTCGATTCACGTTTCCCCAGGGTAATCCGGTTTCCTCCCACACGGAGCGAGTAATTTAGAAGATCTTGCATATCCAATTTAGATTTTATTTTTGGTTTTTACTTGATATACTTCCTGTATTTTGGCTGCCTGAGAGTCAAATCACTTAATCGAATCAGTACCTTTGACATTTACTTAGAACTTGTCCACCTCGCTCAGACATTCTCAGAGTGGCTATTTGCTTCCCACCTGAATCTGTTCGCTGTGTATTCACCAGATTTAAAAAAAATACACAAGGCGAAAAGGACTCAGGATTCCTTTCTCAGGACTCAGGACGAGTACATGTGTGAGCATTTTTAAGCTGCACATGTAACAAGGAAAACAAAATCATAGAACAAATGTAGATGAGATGCTCTATTCTGTTGACATAGCATCCACTAGCGATGCTAACAGAGTTGTTTTTAGGGTTAAATCTATTGCTGTGGATTTTTTTTTATTTTTATGAAATTCATCCAAACGACAAAAGTCAGTCTTCTCGTCCATCTCTTCTTTACTTACAGTAGATTGTCACTTGTACTGGAGACATCCAAACTGATTCCTAAATATGAAGTTCGAAAAGTAAAAGTTTGGAAAGTTCCAAGCTTAATGAACTGCTTAAATTTAAATCTCAATGACATTAAATAATGCATAAATTATTTCAACCTGAATCTTAATACCATTTTAATGAAAACAAGGTGTTTTTATTTTAAATAAAATGTATAAAATCTATATTTCCCCCTGGTGTCCTATGGACAAAATATTCAGCCATTTTTAAAAAATCACCATGTTTTCAATAAATACACATGATGGTAAATATTTAACTATTTATTTAATATTTTTGTCTCAATGCATGAGAGGTCTGGATTTCTTTACAATGAATTCAATCCCTGTCTGTTGAAAGTTCAAGAACTCACGCTTCAAAGACTGAGCTTTAAGTGTCTATGTTAATAAATTTCTTGAACAGTTGCATGCAGCAGTACCATAATTATTATTTGACAGATCATTTACTTCCCTCCTACCAAAGAACGTATTTAATGTTTTGGTGCCGTCTGTAGGAAATGAGCGTGGGTAATTAGAGGACATTAGTGAAGGGAAGTGGATTTTGGATTATTCTGAAAGATTTTAAAGCTTTTAAGTGTAATTTTATCCATGTCTTTCCTTTTTTCCTTTTGAGTGACGTGTCAAAAGCAATGGTTTTCTCTATTTGTATTTATTAGGGCTGTCAAAAACATGTTTTTCTTAATATTTACAAAAGGAGCCACCTAACGTCTATAAAAACAAGACTTTAACCAGACTTTATATTGCTATTCAGACAAAACAACAACCAAAAGTATTTCTGAATACATTCTTTTTTTATGTAATACTAAAATGCAAACCTGGTATAACATATACATAGAAAATTATTAATACTAGACAACTACTGTAGCCACTCTTCTTTATGATTTAGCCCTAAATGGCCTTTGATTGGCCATAAAATGCATTTTACACATGAAGTGAGAATATTTCCCGAATACAAGATCATAAATAAAGACACTAAACAGCAAGCCAACATCCCTGCCCTCCACTTGCACGAAGCTGTATTAGTCTGTCAGTGAGTGTAATGACGTCGGAGGCTGTGAACCTGCAGGGGTGGGTGTGAACGCCTAGATCTCCACACACGCTCCCACAGAGAGTCTGTCTTTAATTGTGTGTGTGTATGTATGTATAACTCACTCTTCACCCACAGTATGTTCCTTCTCTCTCTTTCTTTTTCGCACTCGCCCTCTCTCCCCCTCCCACATTCCGACTGCACGAACACACGACCCGTCTCATAAACACGGTTAGCAGGCGCTACTCGGCAGCTCACGTTACCACCTGACGGCAGGATTAATCTCGTAGCTCTGTTCTCCCTCGGCGCCCTTTTAAGGCTAGTGACCACTGCAAGGACGCTTTGCTCCATTCCAAGCTTCTTCACTTAGCTCAAAAATCTAAATACCAACACAGCATGTATACTATTCGGTCGTACGACATACTGTGTTACGTGTCACGGCTAAAGCCCTGTGGTGAAAGGTTTTGGGTTTCTCCTCATACTAGCTCTCGATTGCGACATCGGAACTCAATCCGCCTCGGCTGACACGCAGACAGAGAGATTAGCAGAAGTGCTATTGTGTGTCGTGTAGTATGAGGAAAGGCCGTGTAATTGTTTTAATACTGTGACATAACAGCTTATTGTGCATACTCTTGTCTCAGGTGGACACACGGAAACGTTAGCTGCCTGCAGCAGAAGTCTCGAGCAGGCAAGACACGTCAACTGGTAGGAGAATTACAGGTAAATCCCTCCTTTCAACGTGCTGCTGATTTAACAAGAGAAGAGGTGTCAGTGCTGGCAGGTAGCTGGAGTCGCGCCAAGCAAAGTAAACAGGAACTGTATGCCAGAGGCACTCGGCTTGTACCAACCCAGTGAGCCGACAGAAAGTTTGTGCATGTGATGTTTTTGCCTTTTCTGACCACCATCTTCCAACAAGTATGGCTAGCAAAGCCAAGTTTCAGCAACACAATGTTTAATTTGTGAGCTCCAGTAACTCCATGCTAATACACATTAACGGCATAGACATGTCCCTGGAGGGTCCTCTTCCCACTGTGCCAAACATTAACAGCTCTCACATTAAGACAATATCTATTTGGAGTACGCCAAAGTGGATTGTAAGTGCTTTTTAATGTTTGGTAAATGTTTGATAAATCAGATGCGTACAGAAGGCAAGTGTTTGTGTCATACAGTGTGACTGTCTCGGCTAATGAGATCTGGTTACCGGCGCAAGAGATTAAAGCGAACGAATTAAAAAAAAATGGCTCGATGGTTGAACTTTCGCACTGCTGTAATAGGAATCAAAGGTGCTGTGTTCAAAGATGTGTCACTTTTCTAACAAACTGCCTGTCTCTGTGCTTCTCTTTTGCCAGATGGTATCTGTCAAATGGGAAGGACAAAGGGGAGTTTGGATAACGCCTGGGCACAAAGGAACTTAAAATAGAAGATGAGAGTATCTGTGTCTGGCCACCTGGTGTAACCCTAAAAATGATGTTATTAGAAAAAAGAAGGTTAAAAAAATTCCACCGGAGTGAATTTCTCTTTCAGCAGGTGAGGAGAGAAGCTGACCTTTTTAGAGGTTCACAGACACTTTTTCTATGGAAAGAGGTGGATTTCCTGGACATGGCCTCCCACTAGGCGGATGCCAAAATAATTAGGGGGCACGACTCCCTCTCAGACTCACTCTCCGGGTGAAGCCCAGGTCACAGACGGTTCGTTCCACAACTCTAATTAAAGACCTTCTCACCTAACCCAACTTTGAGATGGAGAACAACAAGGCCCACTGTCTTCACGTCTGTGCCTAACGTCTAACGTTTTTTTTTCCTGGGTGTTAAAGACATAAAGCATGGCATATTCCCACCCTGCTAAAAAGACGATTTTGCGATTGAAATAACCCACAGCGCAATCAGAGATGCACCAATCAAACCAATTAAACCAAAAATACCCCTTGACTCCTGAAGGTTTTCTCCAATTAAACACTACGATGACAAAACAGTCCAGGTTTTCGGGCACGGTTTCACCACCTGCCAAATGTCTGTAAGAAGGCAAAAAAAAAGGGAATGATGATGTAATCATGTTCCCATCCTGGGAGCTGAGGCCTCATGTGACTAAGTGAGAACAGAATAACAGCCAGAGACAATATGTGCATTCTGACAGCAATCCAACAGGCAATGAGCGCAAACACTGCAAACACACAGTGTATATAAGTACACACGACTGAAACCTAAAAAAGTCAATGTGTTTCTCCCGGATCCGAGACAAAAGTGCTGATGCTTGCAAACTGTTGATATCTGAAAGAACGGTGTGGGTGTGTTCCTTTCTTGCATTCTCCGCATGGCTACCTCTCCTCCTGGCTTGACAGTCTAGGGAAATTAAGCAGCACAAAACCACTGATGTCATGGAAGGAGAGTTCAGGCTACCGGTACACAGCGAACCCATAATCAACACTGCTCAATTAAGGTGGGGGTGAGCTGTATTTACAGAAAGGAGGTTTATTTGGAATAGGCTTGGTCTCCTTTGATAAAAAAAAAAAAAAAAGCTGCTGTAGCTCTGAGGTGACCCAGTGCTGTGCTAGAGCATGCTTTTTCTATCCATTCAAGTTCACTTCGTTTCTGTCTAATTTAGTGTTACAGTCAAATCCACTCTGTTCCTTTTCCATATCTCTGTCTTGAAATGTGTTCCTAAGCACAAAGGTCACTACCTTCAGGTATTAGCTTACTACAAACACAGATAAGGCACTTGATTAACTTTAGTGCAAGAAAGACTTTCTGTAATGGAGAACGCTCGACACAGTAAGAGCGGACTAGCCTTCAGAGAAAAGTGTGAGGACTGCATCCTAATCCCTGATCTCTTGGGTTCTATCCAGAGCGTGAGAAAGTAAGAGAGAGAGAGAGAGAGAGAGAGAGAGAGAAGCTCTCTAAAGAATCCCTGATGAATCGTCACACGCATTGCCCCACTCTGTACAGCTTCAGAGAAGAGGCCGAAGAGCAGCTGAGGATTCCCATGCAGAAGCAGACCTGTCACAAACTGACACACAGCACCGATATGGTCATGCTGGGTCAGGCTATATGATGTGCATTTCTATTACACTGTAATAACTGATTAATTTGATAAACAGCTTATGGCTTAAGAGCAATCAGAAAAACATCTTACTTGGCTATCATAGCCGTTCAACTGCTCCCTATGTTATCATGACCTTCCTGTATTTCTTTATTTTATTTCAATTCCACTCCTAATTAGCAGCTCTAAAAATAAAAAGGCTAAGATTTAAGACACGTGCAGAAGGAAAACAAAAACTACTCTTTACAACCTCGCTGACACCCAACACCACTGCTGCTGCCTCTCGCCCAAACTTTCCTACTCGGGAGCCTTTATTAACCCCCACTCCCCCCCCCCCACCCCCCCCCGTCCCTAAGCTCTCTCTCTCCCCGGACCATTTTTCATTTATACACCATGAGACGACTTTCAGGCACTGGGGAGAATGTGAATCTGATTTGACGGTCTTTCCTTTAACGTTTGGAAAAAAAAGCTTAATCGGGGTGCAGGGAAGAGGGAGAGACTAACATTGTGTCTCAGATCTAGGAAAATCTTCTGTTTAGCACAGAGCGCGGAAAAGAAAAAACTACATTGACTCCCGTTATAGTACTGGATACATGGTTCATGCATGGGTCACTTTTTTTAAGTGAGGTACTTAAGGTTTTTATAAAAAAAAATTTATTAAACTTTGAACTTTGTTACGGTTTAGCATTCAACCTGTTATAGGAATTACAGGTAAGCCATGAACTAGCTGAGGAACCTTTTGATTTTTAACCCCTAAAACTTGAGCGTCACAGATACGTGCCGACAACACAGCATAGGTTAATGACGATTTTTTTTAAAATCAATGTGCTTATACGTATAGAAACCTTACCGTTGTGTGTTAACGGGGAGGCTTCAGACTTCAAACAGTGTATTTGGGTTTTCGGAAATGTCAGGTAGAACAAAAATCATCATTACTTTTATAAAGGGTAGATTTTATCACTACTGGAAAATGTGAATGAAGAAAATGAGCATATTATTATTATTTTTTGGTCATGGAAGCAACCGAAAACATCCTTGGAAAAATGTGATTATGTGTAATCTGTGATATTTCTTTGCTTATGTGACCCAGTTTCAAATTTTTTGCACAGTCATGTTCGGGGGAAGTTGCTCTAAAATTTATTAAAATTCAGTTCATCATAATGCCTATTTTGTGCTAAAAAAAAAAAAAAGGATATATCACTTGATACTGCACAATCCTGAGCCCTTGGCTAAAATGCTCTGAGTTTTAATACACAGTTTCTTTTATAGTCAGTAAGAACTGCCTGTGTATTAATATAGAGGTAATGCTTACATTAATTAACATTAATAAACGGACAGGCATCTTTGTTAACCTTAATCAACTGTAATGTAAGGTAATTTCTCATGTACTATTCACACACAAGAGCATTTTTCCTTTTCCAATCCCCCCCCCCCACCTCTCACTAAGTGTCCCCAATCCCCCAGCTTGAACATGAAGTCAGTGAAATCCTCATCGAATTCCATTTCATGGAAATGTTCATCGAAAAAAAGACAGAGGTTCAAAGATTTCAAGTCCCCCCCCCAAAATCCTCTCTGATTACCCCTTGGGTCGAATGGCAATATTTAAAACGGGTGAAGGTTAACAGCACGGTCCGTAAAACAAAACACATGACAGCTTCCCGATGCCAAGACACGAGCACGGGCAGTCTATTCAGGACAGCCAGGGACAGCTGTTCTGCCTTTTTATTTCTGAGAGGGTGGGAATGCATCATTCTGTCCACCGTCTATGTGATGAGCGAGTGAGTGAATGAGCCTGTGCTAACGAAAGACTCCATAAATGACCAGTGGTTTTGAGAGATAATACCAAGAGTATAGATGAGATAATGTAATACAGTAGCCCTAACCACTACTGATGGTTGCATGCTGCAGGGAGGAATGTTAATCTTGCACACACACACACACACACACACACACACACACACACACACACACACAGCGGAGCTGGTCTCCATTCCAGGTCTGTTTGCACAGACAGGCTTTGCTTTCTGCAAAGGATTAAAGAAGAGGTTTTGAGTAGATCTCAGTTTTGCCAGATGAGAAAAGACCCATTGCATGGAACCACATGAGGTTCCTTCGCCAAACTGTGTGCTGCCTCACAAGCACTCCTGCCTAATAACTTAAGAAAAGCTAAAATAGAGGCCATTTAGAGGTGGTTGCTGGTAGCGGGCGAACAGCCCAATTTTGACCTACAGCAGTGGCCCCGGCCGAGAGCCAGCTTTCGTGTTGCTGGAAAAAAAAGCCTCTCTGTTCTTCTCATGTCCATTGCGCCCCAAAACCACCCAAGCAAACATCATGTCACTGAAACACCAGCACCATTAAGTTTTACCTCGAAACCTCAGTCCAGAATAACACCGGCGCTAAAATGAGGGTGCTTCTTCCCTAAACCCTACACAGCCTGACTACCACGACTGATAAATTACCTCCTTTTTACTGAGCGCAGCAAATTTCTGAAGCCAACATGCATTAGGCGCTGAAGAAAGTAAGGCGCACAGGGTTTCTCAATGTGCCTAATATTATTGTTATTATTGCTCCCAATAGGCAGAGAGAGAGAGAGCAGCACAGCTGCGTTTGGACCTTGGGGTGAGGTGCACATGAGGCACAGGGGGATTTTCCATGCTATAAGTTGTCCAGGTATGTGTAATTAAATCTTGGGTTGTGTTTTGAAAGGGCTGGGACTCATTCTTGCTTTCGTTCAGACTTCTGTGCACAGCCTTTAGTAAAATTATTGCAAAAGCCTCAAACATATGCACAGGATTTTAGCCATGATTGTCACTGTATGAGTCGGAAAAATAATAATGAGAGTTGAGTATTGAAACTCTGGAACAAAAGCAATCCAATTTCCTGACAAACTCCAATGCTTAGCAGCAAAGCCCTTGTTAATTATGGCCGATCTCTTATGAAATATACAAAGAGGTCCACTGTACAAGGCAGGTGGAAAGCAAGAAAAACAGCTGTTCACACAAAAACTCAAAACCCGATTCAAAATAAGTGCAAAGGGAGAAAGGAAATTTCCCCCTTCCTCCCCTTAGCAACAGCATGTTATAGACTCAAACATAAGATTTTTTGCCCAGAATTTGTAGCTCTGTGATTGCTAAAGCGATTTGTTTTACCACTAAACGCAGAACCGCGGCTGACAGAAGAGGTTTGGGACAAATTTTAGCTTGGAGTCATCTGTGAGGAAGTGGTAACGTGAGGTGTAAGAAACTTGAACGTTTTCATCCATCCTTACACACTTACGCTGCCAACTTATACACAAGGCTATAAGCATGCATTAACTTAAACAGAACTGATGGCACGTGCACAAAACTAACATGAAACATTCACATGTGTGGTTCTAGGAATAAATAGCATATAGTTATGTCTATATTATGGCTGCTCTGTCCAAATATTGGAGAACGTTTCCATTTGAGTACTGCTTTGGTTCCTGAATACACGTCACTGCAGGTCCCTAGATGAAAAGGTTAATTAATAAACCATCACACGGTATCATATGTTCCACCTGCTCAGAGGACTCGGACCTCTACATAGGGGGTTATTCTCTATTCACAGCTATGTAATCCCACTCCAGGACAATTTAGTCAACATACTTAATGTTCTGGTCCTGTGAACAGATACGGCCATGGAATATTATCACAATAAATACAAAACAAAAATGTGATATTGCGACAGAATTGGCCAATTGGTAGAAAAGAGAGGGGGGGGGGGGGGGGGT
>JAQMYG010000009.1:5637050-5651332 GCA_030014215.1 Clariallabes teugelsi | reverse complement strand
CCCCCCCCCCCCCCCCCCCCCCCCCCCCCCCCCCCCCCCCCCCCCCCCCCCCCCCCCCGGCACGCGGAGGTCGTAAGGAAAAAGCCATGTGTCTCTGTGTTTGTGCCTGGGCCTAAACTTGTCTTCCAGGAAAACGATGTGGAATTATAGCACCGTTATCCCCTGTTATTGTTATAAATATCTCTAGGGCTTAAAGCTCCCCTCTGTCCAACTGAGAGAAGTAAGGAACTAAAAAACAAAGGCCTTAAATAGACATGCTGAGAAGACAAAATAACAAAGCCAAAAAAGAGCGCGTCTCTCACTTCGGGCTGAGTGTGAGAAAATGAAAGGTACTGTAACAGCCAGCAGTGATCCCATGCCATAAAATCTGTAGCTGATTGATAAGAGAGGAACACAGACTCAGACTCTGCTCGGCATTGCAGCTGGCCCAGAATAGGTCTAAAAAAGTGTAGAAGCAAAAACAAGACCTGTAAAATAACCCAATATATACAACAGTATGTTATGATGCTCCCGCTGCAGCATTAAGCCCGTGCTTGTGGTTTGGCAATCCGTTCTCGCACAAAAATGTATATGGATTTCGACAAGCAAGCGCAACGTCATGAAAACAACTATCGCTGTTACCTATGCTCGTCACTCTAACTGTAACCATATGTGTTGGCTTGTGAGAATTCTTACAACTTTGTGATCTTTGGATTGTGTTAAATCTGGATGCCAGTGATATGAATCCATCTGAAGCCCAGTGAGCCTCGGGGTGAAGAAGTCTTCTGGATCTTATGTACTTTGTACTTGCATGAGGCATGCAAAAAAAATTCTTTATATCACACCTGCCAACCACTGCAAGGTGCAAACCAAGAGACCTCGAACACACAAGCCTGGAGACCTCGAACACACAAGCCTGGAGACCTCGAACACACAAGCCACCAGCACCACATGCCATGAATCCTGGTGAGGGGAAAAGTCCATTTTATTTGGCTTAAAAGCTTGAAACTGAGTAGCTCCTTCTTAGCCTAGTATTCACTCGCAGTGCAGCTGCACCAGTACACAGTGCTGCCAAGATCTACAAACTAAACAGCAAACTACAAACTAAAAAGTCTCAGACAAGCGATACCAAGTGTCAGCCGAAGTCAAATAAAGCCTCTAATCAATGATAGGAGAAGAAAAATCAACTTGTCAATCGTGGATGCTGTGCTCACGAGGCTTAATTTATTTTGGCTGACTTTCTAATCCGTGCGATATGCGCTAAACCTGCCAGGCACTGCAGTGGTGCTCAGCCTGTGCGCAAACTCCCGAGTGTCTGTCTGCTATTAATACTGAGAGTGATCGAAGGAGAACCTGCCTGGCTGCCCATTTTCCATCAGCGCCTCCCGAAATAGTGTTCGGTCAGAACTGAACAGGACTCATTGTTGGAGGAGTCCAAAGAAATGCTCTTATTTCCAAGCTATACACCTCACCTGGAGGCTTTAATTCTTTCAATCTTTGATCTATATCTGTAAATCTGTAATCTGACGTTCTATCAGATACGAATTTGCTGTTGGTTCAAAAAGTACTCAGACACCTTCTTTTTTTTCTTCTTTGTATTGTGTTCTGAATGTAATTTAAAATAAAATTACTTCTTGTCAATCATGTTTTTATTGCTGCTCTGATAAGACTTTGAACCTTTTGTGCCCAAACTCATGTAATACATCTGGCAAACACCAGGCTCTATAGAGGATCGGCCAGGAAGAAAATGGACAAATCCAGGTAAGTAAATCTTTTAGCGACCTTGCCAAGTACAATCAAGGTGCTCCAACTAAAAAAAGTTGTGTTTCCGCGAACAATTATTAGAGAGTTCTAAGAAAAAATCCGCATGGGTCGACTGTATATGAAACAACCTGCTTCTTACAAACATCACCTGTGTGATCTCATCTGCATTATGCAAATAAGAAAGAATTAATAATCACCACCAGACGGGGCAAACAAATCTGAGTCCATGCAAAGTTCTTGTGTCCACGTGGAAACCCGGCATAGGTGCTTCTTTCGACGTGTGGAAAACATTCGGCACATGTGAAACACATTTAAAATCCATCAGAAAAAAACAGGGCTGGAACAGACAGGCGGAGTGGGTGCGAAGGAATCAGGGCTCATCTGTTTTTCCTTTTTGACCCCCACCCCCCACCCCCCCTTCCCTGCTCAGAATGGCACTCACTGTCAGAAGCGTTTAAAGGAAGTGTGCAGGCTTGTGTTACAAACGCATCCAGAATGGAAGCTTTGGAAAAGAGAACAAAGGCGGCCAAAAAAGTCTTGTCCGATCCCCTGAAGATACGCGACCAAAAAAAAAAAAGATACGCCATACTCGTGTGACTGAGAGGTGTTTTTAACAGTGCAAACTAATCCGGCTCATGCTGGAACACAGAGTGTGTGCCTTGGGCCTAGAGTTTGGGCAGATCTGCTCTTCTGACAGCTTCTGTAAACACGCACCGCATCTGGGTCTCGCTAAGCTTCCACCATTATCACCCATTGTTCTACACAAACAGGAGGATTCTTTAAAGCTCTTCACACTCCGCTACGCTCTGTAGTCCTGTCGCTGCACACCTGCAGTGGCTTTGCAGCAACAACAGACAGAAAATTCATGGATATAGATGTGAAGAATAAATACGGTATGCGCCAAGATATAAAAAGTACTGAAACTTGCGCATCTCGGACGCACACTTGATTTGTCGAAAAGGCCACGCGTTTCCAGACGCACTTGTTCCCAGTAGTGAAAAGGAAGTTGTGTTTTTGGAAATGAGTCTCTCAATGGAGGAAAAAGTATTCGTAGTTGAGTATTATTTCCACTCATACGGAAGCGGTCGTGAACGGGGACCGAGTTTGAAAAAGATGGCAGAACAATTACTGCCCATTCCCCCAATCTTACTGTACACCACCTGATATGGGGAACGTTAAAGAAGAGTGTGTTCAACTGTGAAGATCTGCCTAGAACTGTACCTGCATTACGGGAGCAAATCGTCTCCTTTTGCAGGAGTCTGCGGTGACCTTTGTTCCAGAGAATATGTTTGAGAATCTGCATGAACGATATGAATACTCGTCTACAGCAAGGCGTTGCACACACACTTAGAACACTTACATTACGCATACCGTGGTGAATCAACATGCTTATAGTGTGTATGTTAGTTTTTTTTAGGAGAAATAAACTCTCAGATGACAACGAGGTAATATTGTTGGTCTTTTTATTTCAGTACTGTATATTTTGGAGCATACTGTACCCGCACTGACTTAATTTTATGCGCAATTCGATTATCAATTACTCTATGGGGATGAACGTACACACAGACGCCCACACCCAAACCCACACCCACACAGCACTGTTTTCCTAAAACTAATTTGCAGATCAAGTTATAATAACCCTCCAGGCTACCCTTAAGGAAACAACAGATTGTGTCTCATACACATAAATTTCCCACAATAACTGATTTCTAACTGATTCTATTCGTGGATCATGCAGAGTCATACTTGCTGCTCAGGAATGCTAATTAAATCTACAACGTGGTCAGGAGTCACATATTCAAAGATTACGACAAAGCTCTGTAGTGTTTTCCTCTTACGTTGTGCACCATAATTCCCTCTCTCCTTGCTTTCCTGAAACCCGCTGAGCTTTCACTGAGATATCTGAATTGGAACAACTGAGAGGATTTCCCAGTCCATTATAGTGCTCCTTCCGCGATATCCTGAGTGATCCCCAGCCTGCTCTGGCACAGAAACCTTGTTTAACTTTGCTTGTCTTTCTATGAAAGGTCTGATATAACCCAGGCCAACAGTTTGTCTTTGTCTGGAGACACATCTGACAGGCTGACGGCAAGAGCATGGAGCTTCGTTCAACCCCCCTTTCGGTCACCAAAAGAAGAAATATTGCAGAAAATGCAGCAGAAATATGACACGGAATGTTTTTTTTTTTAAATGCTGCATATGATTGCTTGATTGATCCAGGGGCTTGCTATATTTTTTTTAGGTGTTCTTAGGTATAATCTAGGCAGAATAATTAATAAATAAAAGTGAAAAAAAAACAGAAAACATTACATACCTTTAACATGTTCACTATTAAGAATTCTCTACTTTTGTAAGGAAATCGTAAACTGATCCTTTAGCTTTATAATTATCATCACTAATGAGGACAGCTGGTTGTTTTTAAAGCTCGCGCAGTGGCAACGCCAGAGTATATTAAAACACAAATTAAATTACATTATAATGCAGACATGAGTCAATATTATAGCTTTGAATATTAAAAGACACATGCAAAGATTAGACATTTTGATCATTCCAGTGAGTTCTCTAGCTTTATTAACTGGCTTTATTTTGATCAATGTAAAAAAAAAAATCTGACCAGCCAAAGAAGAATGAAAATATATCAATAATGTAGAGGGAACTGGTCTGTAAATGGATCGAAGTACGAATCAATAAGTTTCAGTCTCTGGACACGGCTCTGTTTTATCTGCCCTCTATCTGTTCTCATTACTCTCTGTACACAAGCAAATTGCATTTCTTTGGCAATGTAACAAGCTGCAATGTAACAGCATGAAAACATTCACGCCATCATCAGCAACATGCCCTGAGGCTCCCAAGTTGACAGGTACCAAGCCTTTTTCTGAACTAACTGGAAATCATAACACAGCTATTTTGTCCCTCGTTGTCCTTACAGCAATTGGCATTATGCACGCCTAAAAATCTGACACGATTTTAAATGTTTCTCTCGTCTATATGTGTATCTTTCTAGTCTGCACGTGAAATATGGAACTCCAGCATCAGGCCAATCTGATTAGTCATCCCAGAGCTCACAAAAATTAGATTCCAGACCATCTCTGCTCTCCGCTCTTCCTCCATTATTCTACTCACCACTCCCTCGCTCCCTTCCTTCGTACCTCTAATAGCAGGAAGCGAATGCTCCTCGGCTCTCTGCGAGTGTGAAACCTTCCAGGCAAACGTCACATCGGCCCGGCAGCTTGAAGTAATTCATCCTCGCTTGCTTTCTCTGCCTGGCCTGCTCTCATCAGCCTAAAGACAGTGGATATCCTGTCCCTTGACTGCAGCTGGATTAATTGCAATTATCAAAGAGAAGGGAGAGCCCTGAAGGAGAGGCTAAACAAAAGTGGAACAAGATGACCCCCCCCCCCCACCCCCCTCCAAAATAAAAAAAAAAAGTACAGCTCTGCATGAATCTTTTTAGCCCTATATGCAGTATCTTGCAAGAACTAATGGTCAGTTGTCTTAAACTGATGTTACATCGATCATTTATCTTCATCAATCTTCTACTGAAAGAAACTGGAGAACACGGAGGAAACCCACAAGAACAGAGGAAGAACAAGAAGAATTTCATATATACAGGAATGCAAGACTGAACCAGGGTCCCTGAAGTCATCCATGTTACATCTTCTCATGTCAGTTTAACTTTAAAGGGACAATCTGATCATTTTGATTCATACACATTTTTCTTTTGATTCTGTAAAGTGCTATACTGATAAAATTGAATTGTATTGAATTTAACTTGACTCTATTCGGTCCCCCAAGAACAAGGTTTAATGCAACACAAAACTGAGATTCTTTACAACAAACTTATGTACAAACTCAAAAAGATAAAGTACCGTTCGCCATGAATAATATTTTCTGCGAAGCAACATTGCCAGAAGACATCTGGAGTAATTGTAATTGGAATTAGTGATCTCTGGATAAACCAAACTGTTCAATGTGTAGGCATTATCATCACAATACAAACTCTAATACAAACTTACTGTTTGGCACAAGTTGTGCTTGGTCAAGCTCATGATCATAACATGCACAGTATGTAGCTGAAACCCCAGATGTGTTCACACGCATGTAATGAAATAATGGAATCTATACCACCATGGAAAATACATGGGGTATATGTATATACTACAACTGGGGAAGAACGGGGAATATGTGCTTGAGCAAATTTAAGGAAAACATATTACATACTAGATGTGCATGAATGGAATTTAATTTCACACTCATAAGCAACTTTTCAAAAATGTACAACACCATTTGTTGAATTTTGGAATGAACTTAAGTTTTTACGTGTTACCATAAAGTGCGTGGAATGAGGGATCACGTTTATTAGACTTCAATTGCACACTCATAAGCGCGTTTAAAAAAAAGTACTACACCATCTGTTGATTTTTTAGATGAACTATTGATTTTTTTTTAAGTAGATTTTTTTTTTATTATAAAAGGGTGTTTTCCTTTTAAATTCAAAGTAGCATATCTTTTCTTGAAACAGCCTATTTGTTACCTCAAGCTGTGCCAAATACACCTGTGAAAAGCCCATTAGTAGTTTTGCATGATGCGTGTACAAACAGACAAACAGACAGACAAATATTCCAAAAAACATCTTGTTATCTTCTATTACTTATCCTACATCCCCCCCAAATAATTTATTTCGCAAATATTTTACGAACACAACAATTTTACAGTCTTATTATGTGTATAATTATTATTATGTGTTTAGGATAGTTTACATGAAAATGTTTTTGTCACAAAGTTTCTCATCAAAACATAATTTTCTTGCTTCTACTAAATTTGATTTGAACAAACTATTACTACTAATCCAACCAAAATGTGGTGGAAACACCTCCAGCATTCTGGGTTCACTGTGGAGTACTGGCGCAGAACTTGACTTTATTCAGCTTTAAAAATACATAATCAAATCAGGCTAGAGTTGTACAAAAAGTGTTAAATTGTGTTCATGTAGGTAATTAATTTACTTGTAACTGACTAGCATCTAAATTAAGTAAAGTTAATAGCTTCGTTTACATGGACAAGATGCTTCAAACTGATTGACATTGTTTACATGGACGCTGATCTGATAAGATGTGTGTTTACATGATCAAAGCATTAAATCAAAATATAACTTGTTTGACAATGTAGTTCTGCTCACTGTGAAGCATTTAATCTGCCAGAGATATAACCGGGTAAAAAAAGGATTTTTCTCCAACTCTGAGGTTTGGTTCATCTTCTCATTTTCCGCCTACTGTGTTATGATTGGTTACAAGAATCCCGTCTTGTCTATGATTGGTTAGATGCTTTCTGCTAGAAGGCGATTAGGAATGGAGGCTAAATTTCCCTCCTACAAACTTGTCAAGTCACCTAATGTTACCCCTACGGGTGGCAAACATGCAGAAGGAATATATTTATTTTAACAAAAGAGAAAGCCTCAAAGTTACCTACTGAACAGGTTATTAAAGATTTATTATCATCTCGCTATCATTCGATTCATCATTCGATCATCTCCGATTGGAAATTTAATTTGATTAGATTGGATCGGGTCAGACTGTTCCAATTGAGGTGTTTACATGATGCAGTTTAATTCTGATTGGGCTATTATTCCAGTTGTTAGCAGAATATTAAAGTCCTTGGAAACACACCAAATGAGCTTCATTTCAGTTTCCTTACAGAGAGAGAAAGTACAAAATTCTGGATTTTCTGTTATATTAAAACATCTGTCTTATCAGTACTTTCTGTTCAAGGCTTCTGTCCCCCCAGTCACTGCTGTGCAGGTGTGAACGTGTTACATCAGTTCTTTTTTAACTCCGATGCTGGGCAAAAATGGATGCGCCACTTGTGATTTGCTCAAAAGAAGAGCAAAGGCAGAGGACTGCTGTCCAAGAGCAGTGTGATTTTGCATGACGAGGTACATCCGCACACTTCTGCCAACTCTGTCAAAACTTCGTTTTGGGGTTAAAGCCTGAAAGACTTTCACCTCATTCGTCCTCTGAAAGCAGCGCTATGAAGACGAAGATTCACTTGTGATGAAGAAGTGAAGATAGCATTGCATACATGGCTCGCAGCTCAGCATAAAACATTTTTTTCCAGAGAGAACCCGAAAGCTTGCTGATAAATAGACAAAATATATTGAAAAGCAAGAAAACTATGTCGAAACATAATATATTTCTACAGATAAAAACATCAGACCACTGAAGAGGAGAAAAAAAACATAATACATGATGCAAACTGCTTTCAATAAAAAAATTTTTTAAAGAAGAACCAACACGCTATTAAAAGACTATTTGATGGAGGTAAGAAAAGCATCTGGAAATACTGCCCTAAGTAGTAAACAGAGACTCCATGCATTACTCTCAGTGCGGCTTCTTGTCTACATGTCCATCAGAAATTCTCTTCAAAGAGTCTTGTGACACCATTAATCAGTCTGTGGTAAATTCACTGCAACCATTATCCATTAAAACCTCCGAAACACACATTTTCCACCAGAACTTATTTTAAGCATGCTTACAATCAACAATTTGCAAATGACCAACAGTTGTCAGTGGGAGGGAGAGTGCTGATCCTTTCTAAGCCAACACCTTTTTCTCGTCTAGGAGCTGGGCATAAACGTTAAACTATTTAAAACTCGGGCCTCACAATCTCTCCTTTTTTTCAAATGGTTCCAGATGACAAAGTCTTCTGTCTGTCATTAAGAAAACAATGAAGCCGTTTGCACAATCCTACATGGGGGGAATGGTGAGCTATCAGAAGGTTTTTGGGTAAAATATTGCAGCTGTGGTGTCTGATGCTGACGTTGTCTGCTTGCGTTTCTATGACGAGTGCACAACACAACAGAAAAAAAGGGAGTGTATTTCCAAAGATAGGTATTCACTCTTTTTTTTTTTTATACATTTTGTTTAGACTTCACTTCTTTAATAAAATCAGTACTGGTTAATTATCTTAGCCTCCTTTATCAACTATGCATGAGTTCATTAAAAAAACACCCTTAGGGCCAGAACTGTAAATCTCCACTTAATGAGCACATGTATTGTTGCTAATTACACCGGAGATGCCCTTCACAAATCTCCTGCTAAATTTCAAGGAACAAGTGGCAAAACCGCCCGAGCGTGGCGAAATAAAATTTCTGACATAAGCGAATTAATATGACGTGCCGTGTCTCTGTGAGGCAGAAAAATAAATAAATCCTTATTCGCAAAAAAACATTCTGTAAAAACGAAGCGCTTGAGGACCCGGCCAAGTCATTCGAGTGTGTGTATATTCGGAGAAATGAGAGGGCCTCAGGGCAGCTTATCCAAATAAATACATTTCGGCATCGTGAACTGACAGGATTCATAATTTCTGAGCCCACGAGAAAGCTCCCTCTTCTGAAAGAATGAGGACCCAGATTTATAAATTTTTTTTTTTTAACCCGAGCTGAGGTCCGGGTGACAAACTTTTCGAGAGGATGACCGCATACGAGCTGCCGTGGGCCTCTGGGTGTGTGATGGACCGTGCGAGTGAACGCGTAGGTGTTCGGGAGCAATGCTTATTGGGAGCAGCTTTAGGGAGGGGTGATGGATGGAGGGAATGTGGAGTGTGGCCTCACACTCTAGTCACGAGTGGAACAGAAGGAGAAAGAGAGAGAGAAAGAGAGAAAGAGAGAGAGGTATAATTTTACAAAAAGAAAATATGAATCATTTAAAAATTGCATGTATCCATATACATGTAATTTATATAACTGACACACGCTAAGTTACGCAGGTGGTGTGTTAGTGAGCCAACACATGGAGAAATGAAAGGAATAAAAAAATTTTTAAAAGACTATTTTTCAGCGAAGATGAAAATTGTTCCTCCAAGTGTAGCTGCACGTAGCGTCCTGATTGTCATTAGAAATCACATGTTGACACTAAACTACGTCTCCTGCGTTATATTTTTAGTATAATGTTCTAAATGTGTGTGCAATTATGGTTATTTGATTTAATTTATAGTCTTACCATTCCACTCACGACACTCGGTATAATTATTGATGATAATGATTTCGAATGAAGCAGCTTTCTGTAAACAAGCATCACCCAGATGTGAGTTTGATCACAGCGACACGCCAAAGATGAAATGAACGTGTAAGGAAAATGTCAGTGGAATTTGTATACGCTCGTTCTGCAATTACATTTACCCATAAGCGCTGATGATGAATAAGGGCTATTGTGTGTTAGATGAACATTCTTAAGAGGAGCAAGAAGAGGAGTTCCATCAAATGAGCTCAAGGCAAAAACACACAGTTATTAAGAGACTTAAACAAACACTTGCATGACGTATTTAAAAAATCTGTTTTTATCAGCGTTTAGCACGTTTAGCACATACTGTATCAATCTAACTTAGTCAACCAGTCAGTCATTAAGCTTCGGTTAATTTTCATGATTAATGACGGTGATTAAACCAGACTGCAAACTGTGCTCCGAAATAAATATCAGTTCAAGTCGCTACAGCACCTTACGCACTTTTCATACGTCATAATTGGATATACGTTGTCGAAGTAATTTTGGAGAAAGATTGGAATCCATTGGATTTTTTTCATCATTATGGCACAGGGTTTCCTTGTGGGGGGGCAGTCACAGCTCACAGATGATCGCACGAGTTATAAATGGTGTCGCAAGAGTAACTCTGCTTTTGTTTCATTTGTTTATTTACAATACAGATGATGAATTACATGGTCTGATATTCTGAAATGGGTCTGAGACCTGCATTCAGACAAGCCACATTTATATATTTTATAACTTACACTCCACATTTAAAAAATAAAAATAAAAAGAGAGGGACACTTACGTACTGCCCTGAACTTATAATTTGTATGTTTCAACTGCAAAATTATCTCATGTACTGTAGATTTTAAACCTACTAAATTAGTGATAGTAATTTTGAGTAGTTTTGAATGTAAGGATTTTTTTTTTTTTTTTTTTTTTATCACAACAACAGTAGAAAAGCTTTAGAGAAACAGAGCCTGCTAGTGTTTTTAATGTGTTTAAGAAACAGGGATGTTTTGAATCTGATGTGACATGTAATCCATGCTGCTTCTGGGTAATTTGGGAACCCCTGTCATATTAGTCCTAAAAACAGAGAAAAAAATTGATTTTGTAAAGCAAAGTTAAGTTAAGTTGGTAAAACCGCATTCTGCTATACCTGCCTTGCGCCGCATCTTTATCCCAACAATATAACGTTGTGGTTGAGAATGAGCATTTTATTTAGCCCCGGTTTCGTATCCTAGAGAACATCACTCCATATCTGAAGAAAGTAACCTACTAATACATCATGGTGCAAAAATAAAGAATTTATACTGCATGCCTCATTTGATATTCCTCTAATGGAGATTTCAACCGCTACGACTTCCAGCAGCTAAAGTGCTCTGTCTGTTCCTGGCACAAAGAGTAAGAGACATTGAGTTAATCCTTCATGCAGCACCCTCAGAAATTAGTTCATAAAAAAGTAGAAGATGAACAGACACGGATGCGTCACGCGCTTCCCCCGCACACATACAAAAAATGTGTGCGCGCACACACGCAAATAGTGGCGATGGAGATGAAACGCCGGATGGGTTCTGGGAGCACACTTACACTTCATGCTCAACTGTTTGCGAGGGCGGCCGTGCCAGATATCAAAGGCCGAGGTGCCATAAATCTCTTATGCCTCGGCGTCCGCATGGCAGGAGGCAGACACGTTTAGTCTGCGGCGTGTGACACATTCGGGAGATAAGTCATCTGGGAAAGGGTGAAAGAAATCAGCCTCAGATTTACTCTCTTTCTTTGTATTTTGCAGACGCGCTGCTCACACATTTTCACTTAAGGGGACTTTCCTTAAAAACGCCATCGCTGTTGGGCGCAAACACACAACGCTCAGTGCCATATGCCCCATAAACAGTTTCACAGCGTTGTTACTCACTCTGCCACTCTTGTGATGACTTTGGCTGGGATTTGATACTTTTAAACATGTCTCGCTCACTTTGCCGTTTACCACAAACTGCAAAGTTCTTTTATTGCATGTGCTATTTAAAGAAACATTTGGTTTAAAAAAAACACGCCATAATTCATTGTTTGTCCTCCATTCATTAAACATATGGCTTTAACGATCCATCGTAACACCACTTTGAGAACAGGTATAACCTTTCAGGGTTACCCCTCTCCCCCCCACCTAAGGTCCAGACAACGTGGTCACCGATGGACTTTAATAACACTGGCACCTCTGTGCTCATTAATGCGAGGCAGGGATCTTCTCTCATTGGGTCGGCTCACTTCCTGCAATTACGAGTGCGGAAGCCAGAGGTGAAGGGTCAGCTAATGCGGCTAAGCTTAGACCTCCCCCTATACACACATATACATAAATACACACACAGAAACACACACACACACACACACACACACACACACACATAAACCCCCCGGACAGACTCCAAATGTGTGGAGGAGGGCTGCGACTGCAGCTGCTGACCTCGAAGCCAGAACAAAATCTTTCCACAGGCTGTTTGGGTTTGAAGGGTTCCTCACAAACAGCTAGCAAAAAGGCAAAAGAGAGAGAGAGTGAGAGAGAGAGAGTGAGAGAGAGAGAATGACCTAGAACAACAGTCCTGTTGGGAAAGTTAAAAAGCCGTTGGGAAACGTGAGTGTTTTTTAATCCATCAGTGCTTGGAATTTCATCAAACAAGAGTAACTCTGTAAAGAGTAAAAAAAAAAAAAAAACCTGCACTAAAATTAGAGCTTCATCGGCAAACCTTGTCCCTGAGGATACTGAGCTCTTTATGTCTGCTACGGGTGCAGCTGGAGCTTAAGATGGCAATGCAAAGCGGGCCTCTGCCTCCTTGTTATTCCTGCTTTACACTCTGACCTCTGCGGCTCTCTGGCAGGATGCTCTAGGCTCGGCTTCTACCTCGACAAAAGGAATTTCGAACGGCTCACCCTGCTCCAGCGACATCAGAAGCTTGTTAAACTCTCCCGGCAGCCCTTGGGGTATGCAGATTTCAAGAGTCGAGGGACGGGGCAATGGTAGATCCTTTTACTTTCGAGCACAAAACAAAAGGAACACTGTTAGGGGGCCCACAATACCTACATTAATCTCTAAACTGTTGTGTTGAAACAAGTGTGAAGGATGATTGATTGCTTCCAGGACTGTTAAAGATAAGGAACTCGCAAATAAAATCGAACATCAAAATCGATTTTCAGCCTTGGTTAAAACAGACTGACGGAACTTTAATGCTAATTAAGTCCACAGCTTTATATTTTTATATAGATTCCTATTAAACAGTAGTCTTGACTTATGGTCTCTGCAGTCAAACTAGACACGAAACATTCTGTAAGAAGATCTTATACAGTATAGTCGAGCAAAGCTCTGCATTAGACCAAAGAACAGAGCACCGCATTGTGTCACTTCTTATTCGCCATGTTTTTGCTACAATGAAATATAAGTGGTAAAACAGTGCTTTAATAAGCCGTGCGACTCGGCTTAAATCAAACAAGACTCAGAGCCAGACCACACAGATCTGCTGGAGACGCATTTCTCACACGAGAGCTGCCAGAAGGCTGCCCAAGACACACAGACACGGCCGCGTAATGCCACTCTCTTGTTAGAGAGCGCTATAATGATGTGAGCTGCTATAGTTGCTGACGCATACCGCATCAACAACAGCCTGCACTAAAACTCTGCACGGGAACTGCTGATCAGTTACAAAACTAAGTAACAGCAGCAGTTTTAATGAACTGTGCCAGTGCATTTGACTTGCCAACATTAAACATTCATGTACATTAGTGCAATTACTGCTGAGAGTTTTAGCTATATATTCATAAATATAAAGAGCATCTGCCAAATGAGTCAATGTAATCAAGTTGATCAACAGTTCTGCCCTTTTTGTGCAATTACAGCACCACTTGCATTCCTTTTGTGTTTAACTAAAAATACAGTTAGATATATTAGTTTTACATTCATTCATGGCTATAAATGAAACAATTTGAAGTGTTTATGGTTTGTCTCATAGTGGCTCTTCTGACCGGCTTCATGAACAGATGAGATACATCGATTTTGAACTTGACAATAAACGTGTACGCCTCTGTCCAAACATCTTTAAGAATTGCTTCAATTGTTGGCATTTCTTAAACAAGCCACGTCAGCAGACCAGAGTAAATATTATGAAAAATCCAACAAGATCTAAAAGAACCGTTCCCGTTTATGACCTTTCTGATCTGTCTCTTGTCCGAAGAGCTGCCTTTAGATAAATATTTTACATAAACACACGTAATTCGATAAACCACAACACAAGATCTACTACAGTACAGAAGCTGAACTGGTCCGTGAGTCTCTCAACAAGGTTTTTTTTTTACATATATTTATTGGCTCTGAAATTTCTTTTTTTCCCCCACATACAGTACGCAGTTCATCCTGCCAATTGACAACTCCTGGTCTATTCTGTCTAGACAGCCTCCTCCCAACAGGAGGACAGCGCAGAGCCTAGACAGTATCCACAATAACAGTCCTGTGCATGCTATACAGTACTGTAT
>JAQMYG010000009.1:5617465-5630883 GCA_030014215.1 Clariallabes teugelsi | reverse complement strand
GTATTTTTAATTTAATTTTGTTTTTAATGACCCGCCCCAGCCCGCCCCGCAAATAAAGCGACAATTTCTTTACCCGCCCCAACCCTACCCGCGGGTTACCAGACGACCCGCGCATCACTAGTATGTACATAGCTATCGGTACTCTCTCTGGCACTTCGTGAGTACTATGGTAGTACTATGACATGTACCACCGTACTTTGGTTAATCGCATGGTACTCAGGACACTCAAATGGGTACTACAATGTCTATTAAAGTTCAGCAGGTATCTAATTTGGTATGTTTGTACACATTGTACCATATTAGATATGTTAGTACATAATACAGTACTTGTATGGTAGAATATAGGCAGTATGATACTATATACTGTATCTGATCTTTGGTAGTTGCTATAGTACCCAATAATTACCACGGTATTAAACAAAGTATTGTGTATTACCCTTTAGAGGGTACCATAAGAGGTCAAATGTGACTGCAGAGGTTACTGTAAATTTTCACAGTATATAATTGTGGTATATAATCATGTATAATATATTTTTGACAGTATCCTGGTACATTTTTCATAGCACCATACAACGGTATGGTAGAACTATAGTAAATGTAGTGTTTTAGCAATGTACTGTATGTACTGTACCATGGTTTGGTCATGTATCAAAGTTGTGATACATGTACTATATCAGTAAATATCAAATAATAAGTACAATGGTACTGTCAAAAATACTACCATGGTACCTATACCATAGTGAATTGTTTTACAGACACTAAATTTCCCCTACAAACTTTACTATAAAGCTCAGAACTAAGCAATATTACAATACTAATGCTTTCACAATAGTAAAATAATAGTTCAGGGAATAATGAAGTTCATACAGACTTTATACCAGCCTCTGATAACAATAATAAAATTAAAAGTTCTTATCTTATTCTGTTCACTCATATCATGAGGGCTGAACGATTTGACAAACATATTGTATCACAATAAAATACTTAATGAAGATGCACATTAAGAATCTGCCTGGCCAAAGAAAGTCACAGTTTCATAATGGTCAAATTATTGTCCTGCGATGATCAAAGAAAACATTAAATTGACTGGTATTGTGTTAAGAACTGTCGTGGGCAGAAAAAATAGAAATGAGGGTGATCAGAGATTACTTAACTGCTTGGTGAAGTTGCATTGTAAAAAATCAACAGTAAAAACACACAATATGATGAATACTCAAAGGATAGGGACTAAACAGTTGTGTGTCCATAAGAAAACCACTTGTTAGTAAAATTCATCAGGATGTACAGTGTGGTCCAATTTTTTTTTCCTTATATGAAATTTTAGATCTTAGATTCAGGGTCAAATCAGCCCAGAACAATCCCTGCGCTAAAGGAGGAAATCATCTTTGCATGTAACAGCTGTCATCACACAATAAGGAATGTTGAGCCGTCTTGTATTCATGGTATACACAAGTGTTACAGGCTGTAGATATGAGCGTCCTATGTATTCAGACATTTAGGCCACCCTGTGCATACAGTATACTGAATATGACACCAAAGTCAGAGACCACACTGGAAATCTGGGATTGTTTTATTTCAAACTTGAAGTAAACTGTACTCAGTATTGTGATGCTGCACAATTTCTAGGTCACTATTTAAATTAAAGGAAATTTGTCATCTTAATTTTTAAACATTAAACCATGTCATCTTCTTTGTTAAAAAGGTCATATACAGTAGTTTGCCATATTAATCTACAGTATTTCTTTACATTGATGCAAACACATGTTCAGACAATTGTTGAATTTGTCCCACCATGGATAATCAGGTTTTACACAAGTTTGTGGAGTCTTTTGGAGAGAATTACTTTTGTCAAACACATTATTAAAGACTGCAAGGATAGTACTGGACTATCAGCTTCACAAAAAACATGATTGAGCATGATTAGGGATCACTTAGTTTAAGGATACTGTAATGCAAAAGCAAATTGGTACAAATTTATAAGATCCCAATAATAGTGAAGACACTAACAAGTGTTTCCATAGTTACCAAGTTGCAAGAAGTGAAAATTCAGCATTGTAGGTCAGGTCACATAGCGGTGTGTGATGCCTAGCTATGTATTAGTTACAGTAAGCAGTCATTCATTCATTTATTCTTTGTCCTGCTTATCCTGTGTAGGCTTCCAGGGGTGCTGGATGCCAGGCAACTAAGGGCACAAGGTGGGGTACACCATGAATCAGGTGCCCACACATCACAGGTTATAGACACACACACACTAAGAGAATATGCAAACGCCATACACACACAGACCAGCGGTGTGATTCAAACCCCCCAAATGAGGTGCATTTCAACCATGCCACTAAACAATGCTGAATTCTTTGAAAAAGATGACCAACACAGAAATGAAGCATTTTGGCTTTATCTTTCTTTTTTTTTTTTAAACAACATTCATTATAACAGAATTGATTTAAATCTTTACTACCGCTTGAGGCAGAGAGCTTAATAAGGACAGTGTTTATTTCCCCATTTTATAGCATAACAGATGGAGGAGAGAAAAAAAAGATGATTTAATAACACCAGAGTGCACACTAGAGCTTATAAAACTGAAAAGTTTCATCTTAAGAAATCTTATGTGCTCACTGAAGCTGAAGTGATCAGCTGTGAACACACAGCTCTAAAACGCACCTTATATACTGTAAAACATCGCTGTTAACTGTTAAACCAATTTTCCTCCTGACACTCTGTGAAAGTATGTGAAATATGTGTGGAGCTTCAGGAACCCGGGAAAATGCATGAAATAAATATACAGTGGAAACGTTCCATAGCACGGAGTAGCACAAGAGAGAGAGAGATTTAGTCAACAAGGAGCCCCGAATAAACACCTACAGCATGCTAAGAGCTGATCAGAAAAAGAAAAAAAAATTATTACTGAAGCCTGTAAGAAAAGGCCCAGAACATGTGAATGAACTTCTTTGCAATTTAATTTCAGTGAAGTTCAGATTTCGTAACAAAACAAACAAACCAAAAAAAAAAACCAATCTGACTTCACTCTGTCACATCGATTATAATATAGTGATTATTTTTCCTTTTCTTTTTTTAAAAACATATCATTATGAGAAATGTATTAAAAATAGAAAACTATAAGGAAACCCCATGAGAACAGGCATTTAAAAATGACACGAACACACACAAAACAAAACAAAAAAAAAACAGCCCTCATCAGTACAGTATGTCCACTGAACAGGGCCGATAATATACAAAGGCTGTACTGAAAGTAACGCAAAAATGGGTATAACTTTTTTTTCCTTAATGGACTAACCATACTGTATTGTGCAAAAGTCGAATAAATGCAAGCATGCCTTCAAAAAAATAATTTTAATTGTATTTTAATTGTTTATATATGTATATATGAACAGTAATGAATGAAACGAGTGTTTTTGTTTGAAAAATGGTGGTAAAGCAAAAAAAAAAAAAAAACGTTGAAGGTTTGTACTAAACTCCGGGAACTCCGGTTTCCTCCCACAGTCCAAAGAGCTGCAGATTAGGCTAACTGGCGTTCCCAAATTGCCTGTAGTGTGTGAATGAATGTGTGTGAGTGTGTGTGCCCTGTGATGGATTGGCACCCTGTCCAGGGTGTACCCCGCCTCATGCCCCAAACCTCCTGGGATAGACTCCAGGCCCCCCATGACCCTGAATACAAGATAAAACGGTATAAAAGATACGTGGTCAATGGTCTCATCTCCGTAAACTATTCTGTAGCGCAGTGGGAGACCGTCAACGGCAACACCAGAGGGGATTGAAGAGTTGGGTCCGACGTTGGTGCAAATGCAAGGAGACTTATGTTGAGTCGTACTTTCGTACACAGAGGACGAGTTACTCTACCAACATGTGCACTTTGGACAACCTACTGTAATTTAATTAAGTTAATAAAAAGGTTTATCCCCAACTTTTGCATTATTTTCGATCCTGGCCTCGTACATAGCCAATAGCTATATATGATATATTACTGTCTTCGGAAGCATCATGTTTCACCATCAATACTTTATTTCAGAAAGCTCCACAAGGGCAAACATACAAAACATAAAGATAAGCGGCATACAGTAGGTTTCCCCACCCATCAGCGTATCAGAGAACGAACCACTTTTCCCTGTAACGTCTTTATCAATACCTTAAAAATCACTCTCATATAATTAACACTAAAAGCAGATTATTATTATTTTTTTATAATTCATCCCATTGTCCACTTTTCTTGGCGATCACATCATCACAGTGTGCGCGTGCTTCTTGCACAGCGGCTTGTCCTTTTTGGAGAAGAAAGTCTGACCCTCTAGACTGGTGCTGCACACCTGGAGGACAAAGAGAACCAGGTTACACACTGGAATCGACGTTAAAGAAAGAATAAAGAAAGAATAAAACTCTTCGGTGTCTCAAAAATAATCATCACTTGTCATCAATGTACAGTATTCTGTTTCATCATCTCTCTCATCCTGGTGCGAGCTTACCGAACACACGAAGCAGGTATCGTGCCAGGTGAAGCCCAGGGCCTCCAGAAATTTGTCCCCTGCCTCGATGGGGAAGTCACAGCCATGGCAGCTCGTCCCGAAAAGATTGTAATAGTCTGACGAGAAAGAGGAAGACACGTAAACGACGCTGATCAGTCGGCGTGATTTACAGTCACCTCACGATCCGATGTCGACCGTAAACAGCAATAGTAATCAGAGCGTCATTAAAGGGCTATAAACCTCCTATGACTTTTAATGACTCTCCAATAACCTGTAAAGGTCACTGACTGTTTAATGACTGTTTAACGAGCGCAGATTACTTAATTACTGTGCTGTAACTAACACCAGTCGTTCGGGCCGGGCCTGTCTGGGTGTGCCCGTGAAGATGGGAAGGGTGTAACTGTGTGGTGTATTTGCGTGCATGTGCGTGTGTGTGTGTGTGTGTGGGGGGGTGGGGGGTGGGTGGGGGGTGGGGGGGGGTCTATAGACTCTTACCCCTCTCGCAGTAGGGCTGTCCATCCTCGAGGTGGAAGGTGTTGTTGCGAATGGGCTGCTGGCAGGAGCTGCACAGGAAGCAATACACATGCCAGGTTTGCTTCAGGGCATTGATGACTTCCTGTAAAGGGGGAACAAAAAGACAACTCGTTGAGCAATGATCGATTCATACCCAAGTGTAATATAACGTTATGCAACAGTTAGGTCTGACTGAGTAATCCGATTGGACGAGAGAGTGCTGATATAGAGCATAACAGCACTGGAACCTTTATTAACCTTTATATATCACTCCACGACACAAGTTATTTAGTTACATGGTCGTTAATTATCCAATAATCATTAATCGACCCAGACTGGAAAAAGAGCAGCTTGCCAAAACCCAACATCAAAATAACATCATGCCATTTTAAACAACACTTTGTCTACTCAGTAATCACTTCTAAATCGTTCCGAATTAAATCTGAATCTTCCGTGTTGTTCTGTTTGCTGCTAATGCGAGCTACGAAGCTATCGAGCTTCTAACACAAAGCAGAATCCCAAATCCCTCTCTAATCCCTGATTAAGGGCACTACTTGGTGTGAGGGACAAGGGATTGTACACCCTATATATTGAACTACTTTTCTGTTTCACGTTATTAGGGATTCAACCCTGGAAGTAAACTGAGCTCATATTCTTAAGCGGAATAAAGTGGAAATATAAAAAGTAAATCTGTTAAGTTTCTCAGGACCGCCCACCACCTCGACGTGTTATTCCCCTCGCCGTTTGGTACATTCTTACAGTACCGGTAAGAATTTTAATCTACTTTCACTAACTGTCAGTCGCGGTTAGTTTGTTCCACCAGTTGCGAGAGGATGCGTGTGAGTGGAGCAACAAATAAATATCATCATCTGTTGATAATAAATGGTGTTTGTGGAACTGGTGTACAGTATGAATGCAATTTCACATTCAAAGTCCTGCTGTTGTGCTTAATATCAGCACGGCTGGGGAACCTTCAGTACTCTGTAGGCTTGTTCCCACAACACGCATCAAAGCCATGCTGATATCCAGTACAACAGCACTCCCTCTCGTGAGATATTGTTTTAATTGCATTTAAGGTTTTTCTACATTACTGAGACTTAAGTAATTTTCGAAATGTTACTAAAGCCTAAAACAATTATGCCAACATTATAAGTTAACATCTAGCTAATAGTTCTGCTGTGCCTCAGGATGATAATCATCATCATCAGATGTTTTAAACATATCCATGCATAAAAATACATCATTCACCTGTCTTAATTACATCTATCTCACAAGACCAGAAGACACACAAATGTTTTACTTTGGCAGCTCTCTAGGAGATCAATAGGAAGGAAATCGTCATGGCAACCAAGGAAAAACAAAATCATACCACCCCTTCGGAAGGACCTTGAGACACTCTGAACAACTAAACATGATCTCAAGCTGAGCCGTAAACATGACGGTGCCTTCATGTCCCAGACGAGCCCTAGCCTAGCCGCTCATTAGCGAAGCGACCCCCTCCTACCCCCAACCCCCGGCCCACCACCACGCACACCCCCTTCCGCTTCATCGCCTCTCTCCGCGGTCGCTGACCTCCCCAGCGCCGGCGCTGCCCGTTTGATGCCTCAGAACCAGGGCCGGCGCTAATTGTCACACATCGGAGACGCGACTGCCAGCCCCGCCCTCCGTTGGCCTCGCAGTCCTTATGATCCTGATTAAAGCGCTTTTTTTTTCCCACAGGCCCCGGTGCTGAGAGGCTGGGAACACCAGACCAACAGAGAATCCTGAAACGATGCCAAGCCCGAGTTCAAACACTTTGGTATCTCCTTTAGATTAGACCTGCTCCCTTGTGAGGGCCAGAAACAGGCAGTTTTCCAGAAATACAGGCAGTTGAGCCGTTTTAAATTTTTTTTTTTTAAGGTTTTTTTTTTAGCTTTCACTCGAGTCCCTTACCCCGAGGATCTTCTGCTGGCAACGGCAGCACGTGGGGGCCAAGAACTGCTCATAGCAATGCTCGCAGTACACAGAGCCACGCTCCTCAACGAAGCCAACCTCGGCCAGAGAGCTTCGGCAGTGGGCGCAGTTAAACTCCTCCGAGTGCCACGATTTCCCCATAGCCACCAGGAACGGACCCCTAACACACACACAGAGAGAGAGAGAGAGAGAGAGAGAGAGAGAGAGAACAGAAAGAGAGGGAGAGAAATTGTTATAGTCACATCTTTCCAGTCACAGAGTATAATCCGAGCTAAAACACATTAACATCTTATATATACTGAAAATATAATTCCAGAATTCCATATTCAATTTTATTGAGAAAGGCTGAGGTTGACGATATGTAATAAACAAATTCGGAAGCACCAGAGACAAACCGATACAATATCATCACGATACCGAGGCGCCGATCCGATTTGCATTGCGATTCTGTAAGTATCACGATTTAATAAAATAACCCGATGTACTATACATAAATTTTGTTACAATTCTAGACAAACTTGGCAAATAATTTGCTCCTGACACACAGCAGATGCTGCGCTGCCTGGTAACGTGTGAATAGTTTATAGTGCAGCACCTGTAGGATCACAGAGGAACGATAACATTTTATATTTATCTCAAACGCATACAGAAAAACACAAACGTGTATAAATTAAAAATACATTTTCAAAATCGATTTTAGAGCGACGATACATAACTTAATCTGTTTCTGTACCCATCTCTTATCATTAGTTAATTAATTAATACCATCATTGAACGTTTGATTCTGATTGATCAGAATTGTTGTATTGGCGCTGGTTTACAGTAGAACTTATCTAGCGGACGATCTGCACAAACTTCTATTAAATAAGAAATAAGAAAACTCATGTTGCTATTAAGCAAAGCAATAAGTGAAAAGCTGCGGTTTTATACAAGGTGAGGTTTATTTAACGATTATGGAAGAAGTCTCCAGCGTCAGCACTTTATAACAGGATCTACTTTCATAATGAATTAATAAATAATAAATAGCGATAAAAAATGTTGGTAAATCGCTACGAGGACAAACACATTAGGAAGTGCTGTTAGAGTTATTGTACTAATGATGATCAAAGTAATTACACTTACACCGGGGCACATCACACCCCGTCATTATGGATTATTTTCCTACTGTATAACCGCACACCACTATGAATTCCGTTCCTTACATTATGTGCCGTAATAATTGCAGTAATGGATAAATAATGGACAACATGAAAAGTTATTAAATTATATTAATTTTTCTTTTACTGAACTGGTTTGCCCTTGGATGTTTCCATGTTCACTCTTATATTAACAGATTATTGTTTGTTTTTAAATGTTTGCTGTGGATGTCGACTGTACAGTACTTTAAAGCACTTTTTGTAAGTCGCTCTGGATAAGAGCGTCTGCCAAATGCCTAAATGTAAATGTACAGTATATTGATCTGGCTCTGCTTTTTTTTTTTTTTTTTTTGTTAAATATCAATAAAAATATAATAATTAATTTTATTTATTTATTTATTTATTTATTTGTCCATAGACGCTAACGATAAGGCCCGATGGTTGATTCAGTGGTTGTTCCTGTGTAGTTATTCAGAACTGCTTCTCTAAATTATTTAAAATAAAACATATAAAGAAAGCTCTAAGAGGTCAGGGTGTTTTTTTCTTTTTTTTGATGCAGCGTGTACGTGAAAGCAAAAGTCCTGTTGTTGTCTGTTCATATAGAATTTGAGCTGGGATTACTGACACTAGTATTGATCAGTCATGACTGTGGTTTAGTTGATGCAGTCCACACACACACACACACACACACACACACACACACACACACACACACACACACACACACACGATCTAGTATCGATGGATGCTGCTGACAGGATTGAGTAGATCATTGCGTTGCCTCAGCAGAGAAGACATCACTAATGAAATAAGGAAAAACAAACAAAAACAAATACATTGCATTTAAAATTAAAAAGTATTCTCTTTTTATTTTTTACGACGACTACATGACTTATTTATTTCTTATAATTATTTCATATTTTATTATTTAATTATCCATATATATTTTTTTCCACTTTCAGACATTTATACGATTATTTTTTTATGTAAAGGATTCCAATAATAATTCCAATAATATCATGGTTTGTACAAACCGTATCTATGAGCGACCTGTGAAAACCAACATCTTCGGACCTCGTGTCGATATTTGTTGAAACAATGCAAGGAGCAAATTTCAACTCTGTCAGCGGGGAAGCAAGTTACAAATCAGATGATTAGCTGAGAGGGAAAACAAAGGGCTCGGAGCGTATCGAATGCCGAAAACAGAGCCCTCGAGCTTGGATGTCACGGCCACTTTTTACCAGGAGTCTGCGAGTCTATCCCTGGGTCGCGGCGGTGTAACGTAAACCAGCTCCTGGGCTTTGCAGAGCTACAGTACCACTAACACTGAACTACTGAATGATGACACAACGCCTAGGGTGAGTGCCGTGAACTCTTATGCTGCTCTGATAGACGTTACAGCGGCCCTGGCTCTGGCCGTCACGCCGTATTATTCCACAATTACTTTCATGCGTAAATCGAAGCTCGCACCACATGTTCCGGTCACACCGAGTCCGGCTCGGCCTTGTGTAGCGTCACACCACACTTCTTTCATTTAGCGCAGTGGGTCAGGGTGATGGAACAGACCGCACTATGGACAAGACGTTAGCAGGACGAACATTCCATCAGGGAACAGGAATATAGTACGCGTGTAGCTATACTGTTCATCATGACACGATTCATCACGGTGCCAAAATGTGACTGTGTGTGAATGTGCATCGTGGAAAAATGTGATACACATGATGGAAACTGGCGTACAGTCGTACTGTTTGAACATCAGGGGTATAAATCTGTGCAGCCCATAAGATTAATGATTATCCAGGGTCACGTTATACGATCACACACACCCACATCATAAAGGTTAAAAAAAAAAAAGAAGCTCTCAGCAGCTTTCAAACACCAAAAACAGACTATAGAAAATGGCGCATTTTAGCCAACTTTGGAGCTCATCATGTTACATTGTGTTTATTCAAACAATTTTAAAGGTCCCATATTTTACAATTTCTTTAAGAAATTAACACAGGTCTCAAGGGTCCACAAAAGGGCGTCTGACATTGTAGTGAATAAGAGCCAGGCAACAGCAGAGCTGAACAACGACAGGGAGAGTATGTTCTTATATGAGGTCACAATAGGGGGAAAAATCTAATACAAAAAAATGGAAAAAAGGTTAAAAAGCAAGCAATGTTTTTTTTTTCCCCCTCGCTTTTGGTCATCTGAATGTCTGAGAATGTGAAAAAAGTCAATTTTGCAGAATCGGGTCCCAGTTAAGACATAGTGGACCTGTACAGCATTGACTATCTGTCTGTAGCAACTGTTTATTTGTTCAGTTTAAGGGTGCAACAAGCAATTCGACACAGTCGACTAAAATCAATGACCAAAATATAACGGTACCTCCGCCTCCTGTACGGACGCCCTGACTCAAAATATAATATTACTAAAATATTCCAAGACATTTGTGCCAAGAGGAATCATAAATTAAGGTTAAGTGAGGTTTATGTCTAATAAATGTCTATTTATTATACGTCTTACTTCATTTCCATGTCTTTTCTAAATGTTTGGATTGTTTTTATATGCAAAAATATTATTATAGTGTTGGAAACTGGCAATATCGGTAATATTTTTGGACGGCTGGAACAGATTATCTGCATTTACATTACTTCCTATAGGAAAATCCGTTTCGCAATACAAATTTCACCTTAAAAACTCGCCTCCGGAATGGATTATGCTGACGTACCGCTGTAGCTCGCTAGGAATTTTATGATGATTTGGTGATCGTGTCATTGTGTGGGTGTTTTTCACGCCGACACCGAATGCTCGGATATCTCGGCATCGCTGCTAATTATTGCAGAGACGTAACCAACAGGGTGACAGCAACACACAACCACAAATCTCCGAAGACTGTGAGACTTTCGGGTGGAGGGGGCGTGGTCAAACGTCACTGTAAGGGACGAGAACGGGGATCAGGCAGGTGGGAAAGGAAGCACACACTGAGGGAAACGTGGAAAATTAGTGTGTGTGTGTGTGTGTCTGTAGTTATGAGACAGTCCTTTTAACGCGAGTCCCACAACACACACACACACACACACACACACACACACACACACACATTGTGGCTGGTTTCTGGGCTCTGTGCATTGTGCATGCATTTCTCACTCTCCTCTTCGTTCACACGAACACACAGACACAGACCAGCCACATTCTCCTTGTGTGGTTGCGTTCTTTCCCACTTACCTGATTCTCGCACCCTTCACGGTGCGATGCTTGACCACGCCCTCTCCAACAATAAACCTTTTTCTCAATTTGCCTAATATTTCAACTTGCCATCTTTAAACTTTAAGCAACTGTTCTGTTTTATTGCTGCTACTTTGTTTGTTCTTTGTTCTTGTTTTCCTTTTTTTTTTTTGTCTTTTTGGATTAAAAATAGTAATAATAAAAAAATCCCTTCAGACACGTCTCCACTACGTGTAACATTTCATAAAAGATAACACATTGTCAAATTTAACACTTGGCGTCTAAACCGCCAAAAAGAAATTTTCTACTCTTAAAAGAAAAAAATAATAATAATAACAAGTTGTCGCTATACAAATATAGCACCACATATGCTACTATATCACGTCAGTGTCACTGCTACAGTAAGTGGTGGTCCGGTTTTCCCAGCTTATATTAAATACATATACACCTTTTTTTTCTTCCCTTTACACCACTGCCTGTCAAGCTTCAGAGATGAGAGCAGATTTATGCGGCTCTAAAGGAATTTCAAGGCAACAAATGTGTTAAAACAACACGACTCTGCCAAAAAGGAAGTGCTGACCTGATGACCATGTTGCAGTGACCACACATGGGAGTGCGGGTTCCAGCAGGGATGTGTTCTGCTCTCTGCACCAGTGAGTCCTGGTCTTTGGGGTGAGCCTGGGGCGCAGGACGGTCAGGACCCTTTGGAACTCCGCCAGTCACCCGTCCTGTATGCATCGCTGGCACACCTGCTTTAGGAAGTCCTAATCAAAGAAAAGAGAGACAAGATTGTAATCTGGCTGACCATGATGTGAACCTGACCCACAACAGTGTCTAAATTACTCCGCACAAAGCTGCGTGGCAGTGCCATGGACGAGGTAATAAGATCGGCTAATATTGTGCATGGCTGTGCAGCGTGACCGAGCCCCCACGTTAAGATAAATCTTCGGTCCCAGCTTCTTCAGCGGGTTCATCGGAGGGCCTCGGACGACAGGGGCCATCTGTGTCCGGGACATCCACACCGGCCGGGTCCAAAACAAAGGATCGGTTTACCCAAATTCAGGAGAAAGGGAGAGAGAAAAAAAAAAAAAAAAACAACATTCCCAGAGTTAGAGGAGACACCTGGAAAAATAATCCCCCCGTTCAGAGAGAAGGACAATCCTCTCCTTCTCTCAGACCATGGCAGGGGGAGGTCAGAGGTCACCACGCCGCTGAGGGAGGCACAGAGACAGTCTTTCAGTCCGGTGCAGGAATCAAAGCCCTGGGATTTCCTCCTGGCCGAGAGAATGAACCGTCAACGGAGCGCTGTGTACTCGCAGGGTTGTGAGACGAGCCCAAAGAGCGGATCTCACTCAAACGGAAAATGAGAACAAATCGCATTCACGGGACCATGTGCGAAAAACGCGGCTGTCAGTCATCCTGGTGCTAAAGTAACACCTGCACCAGTGGCGCCGGCGAGGCATCAAGGCAAGAGAGTAGAATCACAGTGTCGGGGTCTCTATCTGTAGCTGATAAACATCTCCCTGATGTGTCCACAGCTCTGACAAGGACGAGAGACTTCCTGCTAAGGACACAGCTCACACTGACTAGTTCAGGCTAAAATTTCCATCCTAACGCTCTACGGGTTCCGTCTTACGTTCCAAGAGATACAAATGAAATGTGTGAAATGTGTCGTCTCTCACGGCTTTGCTGCTCTCCTCAGAGCATTTGTCTCTATCGAATAACCAAAGTAAATAAAATCCGTCCTGCTTTCGCTTTGTGGCAACGAACTTTAGCTAAGCAGAGAACATAGGGCTTAGCATAAACTAATGGTCATAGTAGTTTTACTATTAGCTGACAAAATTAAGCTAAGATTTTTTTTTTAATCTGACTTTTGTCGTATTCACTTCATCATAAATCACGCTTCTGTTTAGGATTTAAGTTGATGTTTGTTAACATGGCAGAGGTTCAGTATGCAGCCAACAATAATTACAACATAAACAATTTAATTATAACTAGCTGTGCTCGGAACTTCATTTGTGTGGAATTTAATCACACACTCATAAGCGTGTTTTCCTCCCCGTCACTAGGGGGCTCCCACATTAAGGCTACTACTACCACTCAGTCGGGAGGGCCGAAGACTATCACG
>JAQMYG010000009.1:5563060-5577110 GCA_030014215.1 Clariallabes teugelsi | reverse complement strand
TTACATTCATAAATAAAAGAGATTTTTATCTGACTGTAACGTGGATGCGTCTGTCCTCTGATACGTCACGCGTGCGCACATCGATACGTCTTCGCTTGCGCCATCTGGGTTAAAACGCGTCGTATCTGTGCGACCACTTCAGTACAAATAATGGATGTGGTTTTTGCAAAAATATGCTTGGGGTTTTTGCTTTGGAGGAGAGTGAGCAGTTAGTCGGCTGTATTTGTTGAGGCCCAGAAGAAGGAAGAAAGCCCCTTGTTTAAAGCTGTTTAAATCCCCAGGCAGACACAAAAAGTCATACAAGATCTAAGTCTCTCTTTCAAGTTACATGATCATGTATCGGATACATGTCTGATCTACTGTAAGACCACATACGAAACGGAGTCTGATTAGTCGACCTGAAAAACTGACATTTGTTCAAACGTCCCTTTTTGGGAACAAAAAAGTGAGGACTGTCTTAGTCGTCTTTCTTTCTGAGCTTGGCAGTGCATTCTTCCTCAAATTGTTGATTTGACATTCCTAAGATTTCTGCTACCTCTCCGACGGGTCAGTTTTGTTTTGTTTTTTCGTTGTTGTTTTTTTTTTTTTCATGCTTAACAACGGCCTCCTTCAATCGTCCCAACCGCATAGATAGACCAGAGATGGAGCGTTCCCAATGAGCACCAATCACACGCAAACTTAACGTCTACAATCAATGCCAGACCTTTTATCTTTTTGATGTCATGAAACAATGACAAAAAATGGCCACAGCTGGAGATGGAAATGTCTATTCAATAGCTTCAGTCTGTGAAAATGGAGGGAGCGTACTTCATAAACCGTTAACACAATATTTTTGTCTCGCATATTTCGAGGTCTCGTTGTCCAAATACTTATGGACCACACAGTGTATGTGAAAGAGGGTGGGTCGTACAATGCTCCAAGCTTGTTACGCTGCTTTGTGACTTGAACCTGAGTAACAGTTCATAAAAGATGCATTCGACCGCCTTCACACATTCAGAGGAAGCGGGTGTTAGATGTTGTATAAGATGCGAGAGCTGGCTGTTGGAGCATGAGGGGGAAAAAAAAAAAAAAAAAAAGAGTTTTCTTTTCCAGTATAGCGAATGGTTCGGAAAAAAAAAAAAGGAAAAAAGGACCAAATCATGTTGGGATTGAAGTCCTAATTAATTGGTCACTTCCTGCAATCGGGTCAAATCAGAGCTAAATCGCGTCCTCGCTGCAGACAAACCACATTAGTGTCGGCTTGGACGAGGCCCAAGACCACCTCTAACAACAAACAGTCTCAGACCAGCTGGTTTGGTCCGTACCCAAGGGCTCAGGTCAAACTGAGTAAAACAGAGAGATAATTGGTACTGAATCAAACGACCCAAAACTACACAGGGTTTCTGTTCCAGCGGCGCGAGAGTTTCTTTATGCTGCTTTTTGTATTCACGGCGAACTAACGATCAAGGCTTAAAAAACTCAAATCAAACGTAACTTCTTTGAAAACAGTTTTCCTGATAAACATGGTGGCTGTTACAGTATGAAAATCCCAAGTTTGTGGTTTAAAAATTAAACTAAACACATTCATTCATGCCACATAAATGCATTTTGCATTGTACATGTACAGAACTTCCTGTATAATCCAGCGGTCACGTGCGCACCACTGTTTATCATGTACACACAGAGAGAGAGAGAGAGACGTGAGCTCTCTTCCAAAGAGCACCTGTAATTCCATGAAAAAATTAACTCTTCAGATCTTGCGACAGGTTTAGAAGTGTGTGTGTGTGTGTGTGTGTGTGTGTGTGTGTGGGAAATGTTTTTAAATCCCACTCACACTCGTTACTACATACGACACCGTCTAATCCCCTTGTTACTCCACAGTACCTGTATTTATTTGTCAGGTGTGATTGGACCCCGGCCCGGACTCGCACCTACAGTAATCCTCTAGTGAGTGTAATCGCTGGCTGCTTCTGTGAAGTTTAATAATCGTCAATATCTGACTAAGTGAAGTAGAAAAATACAGGGGAAAAAAAAAGACGACAAAACATCTGCTTCCCTTTCCTAAAACCACAAGACAGAAAAGCTCGGAGCGGCTGAAATATTGCAACTGACTTTTGTCACACAATTTATGTAGCTCGGAGATCTTGAAGGATTTAGCCGGGGAACAGGAATGCGCTCGTCTGCGCGAGCGGAACGGAAGTGACGGAGATTTTCCCATGAGGTCGTTCTACCATGAAATGTGGGACACGACCGTGAGGAGGCTCTGTCCATTTCTGAAATCACGCTTTTATAGCGTCCAGGCAACAGAAGACGATTGTGAAAGTGCTCTGGCGTGTGCGTTAAAGAGGCTCCCGGGATTCCTTATATGGAGCGAAGCGAGCATCCGAAGCCAGTTATCTCCCTGAGAGAGATACGGGGGAGAGAGAGACAGAGAGAGAGAGAGAGAGAGAGAGAGAGAGAGAGACACGTTGTGTCATCTTGGCCTGAATGCTGACGCGCGCAGGGTGGTGCTGATATACTCGTCAACAGATCAGCTCTTAATAGAATTTTTTTTTTTAAATGATGCGTCACTTTAGGAAGCCTGATAGATACTGGGATAATACTTTTGCGCAATTAAAACCATTTGTTTTTAAAATGCCGTGAGCAAAAAAATAACTAAATAAATAAAGAAATTAGAGTGAAGGCACATTCTAGGTCACATGAACCAGCTGTGGTCCAGCTGCACCAAATCCGTCCACGATGTACAAACCGCAGCACAGTCCGTGTTGTTTTTGTGAACAGAAACACCTTAGTAAGAAGAGAACGCTCCAGCCAAAGCATTTCTCCGCGCGGGTCCTTTGGCATTTCTCCTACGCGCCTTCCTTCAGACAAACCGGTGGAACACACACACACACACACACACACACACACACATAGAAACTTTAAAGAAAAGAAGCGTTTAAGTCAGTCTCCATGGCAACGCAAACAAAACAGAGCATTCCACGGTCTGAAGAAAGCCAGCTCTCAGAGCACGCCCGCTGGAGGCAAACCAGTCGCTGCCCTCGGAGGCGCTGAGGTCAAACAACCACCTGATCGCCATGTGGTACCGCGATGAAGCGAAACCACTAAACACCGCTGCGACTGATTGGGTGTACATATTGTACATAGGATGCGGTTATTGAAAACGTGTGTGTGTGTGTGTGTGTGTGTGTGTGTGAGAGAGTCAGTCTTTTAACGTGCTACTTCATAGCAGATGTCAGTCGGCCACTCCTAACGTGGAAACTAGCCATTTTCCGTTGTCGACAGGACGCATGCGTGCTCGTTAATGAGCGAGACCGGAATGTGAATACCTACTGAGAGAAGGACATTTTTAGAATTCCTCCAAGTTAGGCAATGAAAGTAAAATATATATAATAATAATTTAAAAAATCTTTTCCCCTCCTTATTTTCTCTTCACTTTTCTAATCAGGGACAAGAGACACGGCTCGGAACGCTTTCACCAAAACAACGTGGGCACTTCCAGCACATATACTGTACACTACACTAAAGATAAAAAGTTGCAAATTTCTTTGTTTTTCTTTAGTGATTAATTTTTCTTCTACGTTCTACAACAATACTGGGGATTTCATAACTATAAAATAACACATATGGAATTAGACATCTGTGTATCAACAACAAAACCAGTCAGTTGTTATTTTTAAGACAAGAAGGTCAGTTGTTCTGGAACAGTTCTTACAAGAACAGTGTTGTGTCGAGTGCATTTTCAAAACCCATCAAGCTCCATGATGAAACTGTCTCTCATGAAGACCTTCTCGGGAAAGCAAGACCAGAACTGACCTCTGCTGCAGAGGAGACGTTCATTAAGAGTCACCAGGCTTCAACAATCATCAATTAACAAACAGCATCTCAGATTAGAGCCGTTACGAAGCTTTACAGATCAGAAGTAACAGATATACATCTCAATATCAACTATTTGAAGGAGATTATGGAGTATTTTGGATAAACGCCTTCAGTATTGTTTTACAGTGTTATAAGAAGTTAAAATCAGGAACGACCCTGGAGTTAGAAAGTGATCCGAAACTTTTGAGCGGTAGTGTACAGTATATTTGATGATGTGAAAACTAGCTAGGTCTTTGGTGTTACGTACATTATAGCAGCTATGAACATTTTTGAAACCAGAAGGTACAAACTTCTCCATCGTGAAGACTTTCCCATGGAGAGAAAACCTACTTACTGACACTCTAGACTCCTTCCAAAAATAGTATACTATAGTACACTAAACAACCTTGTTACTACACAATACACTTTAATTCTAACTGATTATGGTGTGCAATGTCGAGTACTGAAATACGCCTTCAGGGATAACCTGGTTAATGTAGAGTTGATGACTCAGCACTTTCCGTCCAGGCTTTAATAATGCATTGAACAGTTCTTAACCCAGTTCCAGTCATTCCTCTTCTCCTTAGTTGTTCTCTTTGCTTGATGCAGGCTAAATTTACAGTCCTTCTGACGCAACATCTTTTTCTTTTCTTTCTTTTTTTCCTTCCTCCAGGCAGCGTATAAACGTGTGAATCGAATTACAGCTGAAAAACCTGTCAGAGCTGCTGTTATAGAAAACTCATCAACACCCTCTCGAGCAACTGGAGCTGACAGTTCGAAAGCACTTACGCCATCATTTATCAATTTGTCACTGATGTGAGGACGTGAACGTTGTTCTGATCTCGCTCTGAACATCTGTTCTTGACCCGATCGACAAATGGATTCCAGAGTTTTTTGGTAGACGCCGAATTTCTGTCGTCGACATGCCGTCCAACCCGCCATCTCGGCCTTTTTAACATTTGTCAAACAAACCGAAAAAGAAAAAAAATGAAAAAAGTAGTCGACGTGGTAAATGGAATACGTCAAAAACAAGAATAGCGAGGCACTGAGGAGTGATGGATGGGCTTTGACTTGGCACACTTGCCACACTGCGGATTAAAACCAGATGAACGCGGTGCTGAAGCGGTTTTTTGCTGGGAATTCGAGGACCTGCGCTGGGGTTCAGGGAGGTTTAACTTTTTCTGTCGGCCCTCACAGACGAAATAAATGAAAAACAACGCCACGTTGCCCTGAGCTGCGATTTTATTACCTGACTTGTACCATATTTATCACCATCCATATTGGTGCAAATCAATTTCAACCGTTCTCGCCAACATTCTTCTTCCAGGCCAGAGAACACCTGATAGCTTTGGGACACTTTTCTGGCCACGAGTTTCAGAATCCTGCGGATTCACATTTCTGTGTAATTCCACTCGAGTAAGCTAAGGATTTTTGCTTTGTTTTGTTTTAACAGCACGATCTACTGTACGTTCTTAAAGATTTTCCGTTGCGCTGAGAAAACCGTGAAAAATACGTCGCTGGTCACGCCAAAAAGTTTTCCCTGGAAACAAAACAGAAAGAGTGTGAATGTGTTACTACAGTATATGTGTGTGTGTGTGTGTGTGTGTGTGTGAGTAAATGTAAAACAGACACAAAGTGATATCGAACAGCCTGGTGACTCTTGTGCTTCTCCTCTCTAGGATGCTGCTCCAGACTCCCACTACAATATTCCATTAATGGCTGTCTGTAATAACCACATACACACACACACACACACACACAAAAAAAAAAACACACTCCCACAACCACGATCCTTTAAATAAGGCATCTAATCAACATGGACGTTTTTACGGTCGACCCGACTGCGCTGCCCGCGCAGTAATAAATCACTGCTTTGTCCACATGGCATATCGGAAGTGCAAACAGCCTGAGTCTTATCACCAGAACAGCTCTGACCGTGGCCTCATGAAAAAAATGAAAAAAAAATGTACTGTAGGTTCGAATCTTTCTTCACGTCTAGAATAAACAGACCGCACGGACAGGGTTCTCCTGAGAGAAAGCACAGCATCTGAGAGTTGTTTGAGAAATCCACATACAGTCTATTCATTATCAGCGGCGCTGTCCGGGACAACCATGGCGTTTCTCCCTGAACTTGACAATCAGCGTTTTTTTTTTTATTTTGTATTAGACCGCCTTAAAAAATACATAATGTATACATCTACTTGCCAAAGAAAAAAAAAAGAAAAAAACGTTCTCCTCAATTCGGATGCGACTGAAATAATGTTCCCTTGACAGCTTTTGCGGGAAGTCGAACTCTTCCAATTTCGTCTGAAAAACACATCTTTCATGTTTTCCACAGGATTACAGTTAAACGGATGCAGTCTGAGCACGTACGGTACAGTACAGTAGAAAGCACTTCAGTTCTTCAAAATATTCACCTCGGGTTCTATAAATAAACGTGACAGGGCATAATGTAGATGTTTAGAGTTGCGTTAGTCTCGTAAATAGTTCGTCAGAACCGTGCCGTAGGAGCTGCCTTTACAATCCGGCGGGAATTCCAGGCGGTCGGGGGCTAATGCAGAGTTGGAAAATAGCTGGTGCGGTTTCTCATGTCAGCCTAATAATCAACCCAGAGAATATTTTACTCTCAAAAAAAAAAGGCAGTTAGGAACTGTCTCGAAAACATCTGCGTGCTTCAATTCCAGAACCGCAGCGCCCTTGGGGCAATGTGGTACGAGACGTGCCTGGCTACGGACCCGTCTGTAGGGCACAAATGCGCTGCTTGTACAGACATCGCGAACCATAACCCCCCCCCCCCCCCCACACACACACACACACACACACACACACCTACACCCACACCATGATGGCTGTACCGAAAGCGAGTTCGAAAGTCTAAGTGAGCTGTCAGGACGGAAATATTTCTTTGACGTTTTACAGTTTCAGATTTATCGGCTGTACTGTGTGTAAGGACGAAACCACTTAAGGATGCTCTGTTATGGGAAAATACTTTACTTAAAACACTTAACTATCCTCAAGTGTTATTTATCTTACATGACAGCCTTTACAACATACCACCAACTACAATATATTCATGAATCTTTTTTTTTTTTTTAATCTAACGTTTTATCCGTTTACAGAACATAACTGAACAAGTCATGATGTGCGTCAAAGGGGCGTCTCTTTCTTCTCTTCCTCTCTTAAAAATCTGAACATTTAAATCTGAGATAACTAGGGACAGGTTTGTTTAGGAACCAGCCGATACGGTATCATCGCGATACCCAGGTGCCGGTTCGATTTGTATTGCGATTATAAAAGGATCATATAGATTTTATAAATATTATGATTCGATGTAAAATAAAAATTTCAAATTTGTTACCATTCTAAACAAACCTTGTTTGAAGCGCACTGTCTGCAGGATGCAAACATATACAAATTAAATATTCATTTTTAAAATATAGTTGCATGAGCGCTTGATGAGCGGGCCCAAGCACCCTGCGCCATTGCCACCTGGGTGAACCAGGAAGACAGCGGGCACCCCGGGCACATGCATTTAAAGGGGACATACCGACACCATTATGACAATTTTAGAAAAGAGGGGAATTTTATGTTAAGATCTCCAAAAAGCCCCAGAGGCTGGCAAAAAGTCACTCAATGTGATGTCGCTCAATATGATGTCACTCAATATGATGTCACACAAAGTTATTAACCATTTTTTGGCATAAATTTAAGGCGTCGTCACGGCTGCCCTATTGAGAAATCACAAATCCCTCTGCAATTTTGTGTCTTCAATGTAGTGAGAACCACATACTGTACACCCGGTTTGGTGGCGATCGTATAAATCTCAGAGGAACAGTACATCTAGTACATTGCAAACGACTCAAAATAACTGACTTCCTGTTGAGTTGAGCCCATGAAAAATTGTTCAGCTCTAAATGTAAATGCTGTAAATGTGTACCGGGTTTCGTGTGCATAGGTACAAGCGTGGATGAGCTACGCATGCAGAAAAATCTTGTGGGTGGGCCTTGTGCCACGCCCGGAGCCCAAATTCTCAGGCATCCTAATGATGTAGATTCCAACCTGTCTGCTGATTTTCATGGCTTATTGAGCATGTTAAGCTAAAAAAAAAAAAATCCTTAGAAGAACAAGAGGGTCTGTCACACACTATGACGACAGAGGGCAGATGTCATAGTGCTTGGGTCCTAAAAAACCTTTTGAAGGCAGTGTGTATAGAGTCAGTGTGTCTGACTCGCCACACAAAGGAATCTTGATATGTATCAGAATGGATTTTCTTCTCCCCATCAACATGGTATTATTATTACTATTATTAGTGTTATAAATTGATTCGTTTTGAAGCAAACACCGCTAGTCACTTCATGTGTGTGTATGCTCTGATCTCGTGGACAAGGTATAAAAGCATTCCAGCCATTCAATAGAGGCCAGAATAAGAAGTGATAAGGGGGTGGGGGTGGGAGTATGGGGGCACTGTTCAGGGAATACAGGGTCGAGCTAAAATTAGCACATATTTGTTCAGCGTGGGTTTCAAATATCCAGCTGAGACAAAGCTAGAGAATTGAGAGGCTATAAAAAGGGGGCGTGATTGTAGGACTTATAGAAATCGTTGAACCACAAAAGCTCCACTGCCTTCCCTGACCCTGAGCCGACTCGAAAAAAAAAAAGAAGAAAAAAAAAGCTCAGGGAAACTCTACCCAAGCGTGTGTAAGAAGTGGCTTTTTATCTACAGCTATAATTAAAGATCCTCACAATGGGGCCGGGAGCAGGACTGGGGGAGATAGCGGTATCGAGTGTTCTTGAAAAGCTGTGATTGTGATTAATGTGATGGAGGGAGACGGCGCAAGACACCCGTTTCCTTCCTCTGCTAATCGCCACCGACGCGCAGCTGTCGAGCGGCGTAAGAAACCAGCGTCATCCTGCCAGAAACCAAGCTATCCAGAGCACAATGTGATCCGATTTGGCAGGTTTGCTAGTATGGAAAAGTGTCGACAAAAAAAAAAATGCAAGTCCAGACCAGACAAGCTGAAAGACGTGGTAGAATATTCACAGTTATGTATTTGTAGTTGGGGCAGCAATGAGGGATGAAAAAAAGCGGCGGTGGAATTTGGGATATTTAATATTTAACCTTGCTGTGACTGTGATCACCAATACGTACGCGTCTTTACGTACATGCTAAACAAGGAACGAGCTCTGAAGTGAAACTATACACTGCCTTGCTAGGAGGTACCTAGTCCATTATCTCCAAAGAAAACACCGTCACCCACAGGAGATTATACAACAAAAGACTCGTCAGGGAAAGGTCAGTGGACATCCTGTAGCTCTGCAAACGCGGCATCGTCCTACGGGAGCCTTGAATGAAATACGCCCTGCACACAAGAGTAGCGCATTCGAAACATTCTTCAGCTTCCAAACAGCGTTTGTCGATGGAAAGACATAAATCCCGTCCTGATAGATCTTAATGGAACTTAAATGAAAATGGACTAGTTACGATGAGTGAAGCAACGACCGCTGGCTCATGCACACGCATTAATAAATAAATCAGCCACAAGTAATTAAACAATTCCGAATTCCCCGAAGATGAAATTATTTCCCCTTTTTCTCCGCAGATCGTCCCCATCCTGTGAACTCTCACAGCCGAAACATCATTTCCAGACGTTCGTTCTAGTCATAGCACCTGGCTGTCTTTTTTCCTCATAAAGCTGTCAGGAAGTCTGAGTCTCGGCTCTCGTCCTCTCCCTAGTCAGGACACGTCGACTGCGGCCTCTCCGTCAGAGACGTCCAGCAACCTGCCTCCGTCAGTTACTTTATAAGCTAAACAGCGCTTTTGGGATCCAGGCCTGGCTTCGAGAGCTTGGGAACAAAGAGAGCACTGTGGACACTGAGCTTGTGGACGCAACAGTGTTTTGCCGCAGCTCCAAGAGCAACAGAGGCAGCTGTCTCTCCGCGGTCTCAGGCCCCGGACCGTGCCGCTCCTGGTCGGGGTGGGAGAAGCAGGAGAAGAAGGAGCGTGGAGGAATACGAATCAAAGCTTTTTGTGGGCTTGCAAATGAAGCGTGATCTCGCATTTCGGTGCCGTTTCCTCCATCCTTATTGAATGCTACGATTCACTTACGCGCATGTCATGCACCAAGGTGGACCGAACCCCAAACGACTCCCACGTCTACCGTCTGAACCTCCTTGCAAATGATTACAGCTAAAGATTATGATGGTTTTTTATTAGATTTTTTTTTTAAAGAGCTGATATGAAAACCAGGTTAACAATATGTGTTGCAGAAAATATATTGAAAGAATTAAAGAATAAAGTATTGGCCCCCTTGTCATTGTGTGGGTTGCGTGCTACCATCGAAGGGTCAAGGGTAGCTCAGAGGTTAAGGTGTCGCTCTGCTGACTGGAAAGTTCCAGGTTTAAACTCCAACCAAGCACCACCAATTTTGTCACTGTTGAACCCTTGAGCAAGGGTTATAAAAATTATAAGTTGCTCTGGATAAGGGCGCCTGCCAAATGCCTTAAATGTAAAGGGAACAAGAACACCTGTCCTACACATGTCAAACATTTTCGCTTCTTAACTCGCCCAGCTCAATCTAAACTACATGGCCAAAAGTATGTAGACACCTGACCTTTGACCTTTGAAAATTACTCACTTGATAGCAGTTTAAATTAGATCTTGGGATTCTACAGCATACTTTAATGTGGCAAAGGTTTGGATGGGGGGGGGGGCAAAAAACAAAACCACATTCTGTATGCTTGTTAAGGTCGGGTGTCCAAATACTTATGATCAGACACTATGTCAGCATAACATTAACAACATCACAAGGTGAACTGAACAACGATGATTGTCAATCATATATTATGAGTAATCTGGTTACAGGATCACGGATGTCCAAGACTCGTCCAGGCACGGAGGGACAAAAAACAAACAAACAAACAAACAAACAAACAAACAAACAAACAGGCCAATGCAGCACAAACCACCAAAAAAATAAATAAATAAATAAAATAATAAACAATTCACCCCTGGCCACAAAAGAAAGGCACCAGAACACCCCTTGCACCAGCGCATGGAGCTTAGCATGCAATTTCTTTGTACACGACTCTCGACCCGTCCTTTAATAACTTCCCCAGATCCCAACCCAAATGAGCATCCATGAGGACAAACAAGTCCCATCCACAGAGACCCCACCCTGCAGCCCTCGACGCCGCAAACATCCCGGTGCCAGACACCACTGCCCGCCCGCCACAGGGCCCGCGGCGCCTTGCCTGAGGGTCGAGATCTGCCCTGGTGGTGCAAAGGACTAAAAAAAATTTTTTAAAACCTACATGGTTTTAATGTTAATGGTTTTAAAATGATGTCTGATTGTTGTGTATACTGTCTTTCACCCTCATTGACCGACATGTGCAGTGCTGTGGTGAGGAAAAACCTACCCTAAGAAGCAGACATAAGGCAGCCATGCACACATTTTACTGCTAAATGAGATCTATCTGTATCTGTTTTTACTCAACGAGTCTTTTTTTGTTTTCCCCTGTTGTTGTTGAAAAATTATTCATGTCTATCACTAACCATCTTCAGACCACCCCAGGGGGAACTCCTCCTCCTCCTCCTCCTCATCCTCCTCCTGTAGTGTATTATATGCTGGGAAACAGACAGATTCGCTTACTCAGCTGTGTTTACGTCACGCTGTTTGTTAAGAAAATACAAAGTCTGCAGATTAGGAAGAAAAAGGAAGGTAGTGACTCTCTTAGTGAAGATTGTGGTGACTCAACTGATCACACAATGACACGACTGAAGTAAACAGAGTGAGTCTAGAGGCTCTTGCTGAGTGCTGTTGACTTGGGTGTATGTTTCATACGCGAACACGCCCGGGGAAATGCATCAGTTCACACAGCTCACTGATTTTACAACCTCGATTCTTTGAAGATCACAGCAGCGTGCGAGTCATATTGCGGCAGGATGCAAGTAATCAATCCGTGCTGCTTTGCGACTGCATGAGAGTTTCGTTTTTTGCCGTATTAATCCTCGTCACGTCGGTTCGACCAGGAAATAAATCAAACACATTATCTCTCTGTAACTTATACTGCAGGAACCCAAAGCCACAGACTGTTAAGTTAAGTCAGGTCTAACATATCATCATCATCATCATTTCGTGTTTTTCCGTGCGCAGAAACATCTGCAAAAATCGTACCGCCGCAAGAACAATCTCTGCGCTCGCACCGTTATTTATCTTGGTGCTGGGATCGATTCATATCGTGCGAAATACAAATTGGACAAACACGCTAAACGTCACGGGCATACGCTAAATGTCTCGTGCGCTCACAAAGCAGAGACGGAAAAGGTGGTTCTGGCTTGGCACGGTTTCATGCTTAGCTGTTTTATGAGTGTGAAACTCAGGCATGTGCTTCAGGCCTTAACACATTCAGGGTGTGGTCTCACACAGCCCTCGCCCTGGGAACACAGGATCTTCAAATGCTGACACAATTTAGCTCAGTGGGTGCTGCATAATGGAGCGGAGAAAAGGCACAAATGGGTTGTGCAAGGTTTTTTGGGGTTTTTTTTAAGCTTCAAGGCCAAGTAAACACCAGCAAACTATATTACAGATTCAGGAGAAGAACTGAAAGAAATTATGATTTTTTGAAAATAGATTTTTTTTATTCTTGTCCACAATCCACCAGATTCTTTCCAGTTCAACCCACTTGTGCCTGTCTGGAGAGTATAAATAACTTCCTCTGACAGGAAGAGCCATTATCTTCCATACGGCTTGGTTCTTGTGCGTCACAATCCTGCTTTCATGGCTCTGTGTGTCCTGGTGCACTTACAGGGTGGGTTTTTAATGGTGCACAGAGACACACACACACACACACACACACACACAGCGTAGCTGGTCACAAGTTAAAATTAACTGCTCCATCTGCGAAACATGAAATCAGACATCGAAGCCGCTTTTAAAATCTTAAGAGGCTTGTAAATACTTTCAGGAGATAAACTTTAAAAGTGACCAGAGATCAGATACACATTAAAAAAAAAAAAGAAAGATTTACGTCTTTACATGGGAACGAGTTTACTCCTCACCCAGTATGCATCTGCACCGCGTTCTCATAAAGGGCTCCAGGTGGTACGCTTTCAACGCTATTCCCGTCCCGGAGCGCTCACGAGCTTGAGGAACGTCTCAATAGAGCTCGGTCGGTCTGGGTGGGCGAGCTTCCTTTAAAAAAAAAAAAAAAAAAGATCCCCAAAACCTTCGAGATATGATGAGCTGATACGCTTCAACCAACACGCACATAAATTTCCCCCACCCCGGGCCCCTCCCTACCTCCCTCCAGCAACCTTGTGCTTCCACGGACAGATGTTTATGTAAGTCCTGTCACCTCGCATTACAAGTTATTACACTGAGGAAAAGCAGATCAGACGAGTTCTGTATCAGGCACATCGGAGTGTGGCTCAGATCAATCCATCCTCCCACACGTTTATCCGTCCTCACACATAGAGCAGACTGTATCTCGACCCATTCTTCACGTGCGAGTGTGCGCGCGTGCCAGGACCAACAAGATCCGGCTGCCAGAGACGCGCTTGTATTTATACAGTACGGTAGTTGCGCCTCGACTTCTTGGGTTTCGACATCGGCGGAGAGAACATGGCCGACCCTGAAGACTTGCCTCTGTAGACAGATTCATCTCAGATTCTGAAGCTGGAGCCAAAATACGAGACAGGTTTAGGGCTCCTAATTGAGGAAGCCACTTCCAAGTAAAGGAAGTTTCCTCCTCTGTTTGCGCGCATTAGGCGCGAGAGTCGATCACTGGAAGCGACGACGAGCCAGATGGCACGGGCTTTTAAACCTGACGTGAGAGGGTTTGGTTTTTTTTTTTTTTTTGGGAAAGGTTTGCGAGCCAAAATAATAATTAACAATGTTATTCCATTCGGAGTGAACACACGGATTGACAACGTCCAGGGAAACATGAAGACGAATGGGAAACATTCCTGACAACAAAAAAAAATACAATCAGGCTTGGGGCTTGATTTTATTTTTTTTTATACAGTGAAACCTCGGATTACGAGTAACGCGGTTTGTGAGTGTTCCGCAAGACAAGCAAAGATTTTTATTCAATTTTGACTCGGGAAAACGAGCAAGTCTTGGTTTACGAGTATCGAATATCATGTATCACGCATGCACTTCTTGTTTTGACGCCGAGCGTCACGTGATCACAACTGAGCCAACGGTTTTTCTCT
>JAQMYG010000009.1:5548429-5562459 GCA_030014215.1 Clariallabes teugelsi | reverse complement strand
ATTAATTATTTTTATGTATTTATTTTTTTGGGCTGTAGAACGAATAATTTGAGTTTCCATTATTTCTTATGGCAAAATTCGATTTGGTTTACGAATGTTTTAGAATACGAGCCTGCCTCCGGGACGAATTATGCTCGTAATCCAAGGTTCCACTGTGTGTGTGTATGTATATATATATATATATTAAAATATATTAAATGCTTCCATGTAGCTCCTTAAGAAGTCCCTGAGACTACAAATATAACTCTTTTCTGAGAACAACCTTGGAATCGTTCTTCCATGACGGGTAGGGGGATAAAAACGCAACAGGAGAGGGGGGTAAAAGGGGGAAAACTAAAAAAAAAGTGATGAGAGTGATTGAAGCGTGCATGAGCTGCATTATGGAGGTGTGTCATCAGCTAATAGCTTGGGACAGAGTCTGCTATTCTTGCACTCTGAGCATCATGGAACTAGTTATAATGTGTGTGTGTGTGTGTGTGTGTGTGTGTGTGTGTGTGTGTGTGTGTGTGTGTGTGTATATCATGTGCTTATAATAAGCAGTGATTATTTGAGAGGAAGCATCCTGACCTTAACTGAACCGGTGGAATTATGGCTGCAGTTTGTCCAACTTTCGAAAAAACGTTCACTTCTGCGAGAATTAAGGTTTAAAAAGAAGTAAGAGACTTACTTTAGAGATGGTGAGAGGCATGCTAAAGTCTTTGCCCCCCTGCAGTCGGAAGCCCCATGGTGAGGGTCCGATCAGGGACACGCTGTAATTGCTGCTCATGGTGGTCGAGGTGTTTGTGAGATGAAGCACTTTGTCAAACTGTGAAGAAAGAGAAGAGAAAAGAAAAAAAAAAAAAGTCCATTAGTCACTCGATAGCGCAATAACGAAGTACACAAACATGACATTAAGCACTGACGCAGGTTTGTCTATTTGATGTCAAACAAACACCATACACGACTCAGGACAGGCTGAAAAACTGGAAAGTCCAACGTGAATCAAAGCTTAAATTAAACAAGTCCTAATTCTGTATCCTCACCTTCTAATCCAATCAGCTTTGAGAACCCAGCAGCGCTGTGGTACAGTATGAATAAAAAACCAAGACCGCAGCTTCGAACCGTAACAGCGCTGGCTAAAACAGTGGTGCGAGAACTATTTATACTTACTCGGGTGCACCCGGGCGAGTATTTTAGGAGCGCTGGCAGAGCAAAGGTGCTGTCGTGAAGGAGAAACTGTGTTAAACACCGACCCAACACGGTCCAAGCATAAACATGCCAGAGGGGAGGATTAGAAAGCGGGGGTGCTTGACGAGGAATGTTTCCACGGCGCAATACTGATGATGATTACAACAACTTAAAATTTCCCCATTCGATGGGATTCGGGTTTTTGTTTTTTCTTCCAGTCTTGGAGAGGGAGTCTGTGCCGCAAGACTTTATCTCGATGTCTCAAAAACGCTGCCTACCAAGTGATCCGTTTTTTTTTTTTTCTTCCCTCAGAGATCATGGGGATATTAAAAAGAAAATACTAATAAAATAAATAAGTGTCTACTCGAAACAACCCCAGACTTCAACAAGTCTGGGGGCAATTTGATCTTCTATAGGGAGCATCTGGAACGTTAGCGCTAAATAAAGGAAAAGGTGCTGACAATCATTTATTGTTAACGCACATGATGTTGCTATCGTGGGAATGTTTTTTTTTTTTTTTAAATACAGCTTCTCGTATGGCAGATGTGGATCACGAATAGATTAAAAGCATGTGATGTTCTCGGTTCTCCGTCTCTCTTTTTTTAATGCTCTCTAACAGACGGGTTTAAAAGGAGAAAGGTTTCTGCATTGTGAGTGTGTATGTGTGGGAAAAAAACCTAGATGAAATTTTAAACGATTATCCAAATTTGAAACTTATATACGTAGGCATACAGTATGCCTCGATTACACGTTGCTCATTTTTGAACAGCTGTCTTCGGCGATGTTCCAGATGTGATCCCTCAGGCACGCCTCGCGCTGTATCGTGGCTCTGACGAGAACAAAAGTCGGCATTGATACGCGTGAGGGTTGCGTCTCTGATAAAGGTCAGAGGTCCGCTCCCAGATTCAGTTCAGGGGACTTTTAATAGAGGGCTCTTCATAGTCTGGGTTCAAACTGAGGCCACGGGGTCGTCAGGTACAGTAGACCTGAGAAACATGCACCGTCTGATATTTTTATCAACATAATCCAATTATACGGTGCAAGTCAGAAGTTTACTTACAACTTCTACTTCGATGGTTTTTGTTTTGTGATTTATTTTCTACCTTCTAGAACATTACTGGAGATTTAAAATGTATGTCATTAGTGTAATTACGTAACAACAGAAACATTCAGTTGTTATTTTAAGACGCGAAGGTCATCTGTTCAGGAACAGTCCTTGCAAGAACAGTATTGTAGTAGCAGACACATCTCAATATCAACTGTTCAAATGAGATAACTGCATATTATCTCTAGTTGTACGTTTTATTCAGCACATCAAGTGTTCACCAAAAAAAAACAGAAAAAGAAAAAAAAAAAAAAAAGCGGTTCCTCTCACTGCGGTTTCCGTCTTCATTCCTCTTCCTGTAAGGGCGGAGACTCAACAAGCACCGTGTTGAGCCTCAATAAAGCCAACGGTTTTCTGTTCTGACGAGATAACCTGCATCAGGCTCTCAGCAAACGGCTTTCAGCAACTCAATAATCATCTAACCTGTTTCGTCGGGGGTTGATCTCGTCTAGATTAGGAACGCTGCCGCTTCGGACTGAGATGAAGAGACGCGATAAGCAGCAGGCGTGATAAGCGAGTTCGGGCTGAGCTTCTGGGAAAGCTCCTGTGCAGGAATCCGTCCGTGTGTAATTAAAGCTGGGAAAGGCTAAGTGGCCTACTGTTGTCCCATAACACTAGAAATGCTGAAACATGACCTGCGGTTATCTATGGAATGTAGATTTAAAGCTAAAATCATTCAAAAGTTGCACTCAGTGACGTGTTTAACTGTAGAATATCAATCACAAAGCAAACACGGGACTTTTGGATTTGTATCACAGCTATAGAACTTTTTACTCGCTTAATAAATTTTCTCCATAATTTATTCACGGCTAAGTCTAACTAAGGCTAACTAATCTCACGTCTTTCTCAGGGACACACGAAGCTAAAAAAAAAAAAGTCTCTTTTCAGTGTTACAATCTGGTTAGTGATAAAGTTGTAACTTTGTTCTCTTGGACGCACCATGAAAGGACGTGACTCTAGATATAACTAAAAGGGGACGGGAATCTCCAAGGACCAGCCGATACGATATTATCACAATACCTACAGTAGGTGCTGGTTCGGTTCGTATCGCGATTCTGTACGCATCACTATTTAAAAATATCCCAAACGTCCATTTTTTTTTTTTTTTTTGGTTTTGTTACGATTCTAAACAAACTTATCACACGGGATCCTGTGCTTCCTGCCAACGTGTGAACAGTTTAATTTACGTATCGCAAGACATAACTGAATCAAAGTGTCCAATCTCTTATAACCTTTATTTTTGGCTATACTTCACAGACCGCCGGACATCCTCAGACACCAATCTGAGAACCACAGACTCAAATAAAGAAACATAAGGGATTAATTCGAGATAAGAAATGCTTATCTGATTAGTTTAAGGAAACTATTAGTCACATTAATTTGCAAGTATTTCCCACGCGCAAGCAACTGACTTCGCAGGCCGAGGTCGAGGACCCACGATGACTTGAACTGGTCTTCTTCCAAAACAAATCCGACAAAAGGCAGGGGGGGAAAATGGCGTGGCCTGAAATAGATGGCTTTGTGTGTCTGTCATCATGGCCATAACTGATGTAGAGCTGTGTGAAAGCTGGAAGCCGCTCTCAGACTTACAATCCAGTTGGCGTTTCTGAAGTGAAGTGTAAACGCGCTGCCAGCGACCCGCTGTGGAAACCCGGGGCTTACTCGAGTTGAGCTCACCGACAGCGACCACATTTCTTTGAGACGGGGGGAGGGATTGGAACTGGTGCAGTAATGGCAATAAGAAACGACCCCCGGTGTGCTTGGTGTACGACTCGAGCCAAAAATACACTCTGCCAAAAACGGACGTCGTTATTTTTTTTTTTGTTCTAGCGCCTGGTTCGATTAATCTCATCATCAGATTTGAAGCTATTTATATTTCATTTTTATGTAGAACTGTTTTTAATTCCAGCAGTTTTAAAGCCTTGTCATACGCTGGGTCTGAGCGTTGTGACGTAACCCTAGTTAGTGCTGGCACAGAGATTCTGTAAAAAAAAAAAAAAAACTAACATTATTGAAAAGTAAAGTAAAGACGTAAAGTGAAGATCGGCTTTAACCGAGTTGGAATTTGAGCCCTGCACGTCATGGTTTAATATTTACCTGTCCCGATGCAGGCCACACAAATTAACACACACATGACCTCTGCACAAAGCAACCATTGTGTCGATTGGCAGCGGCGACAAAAACATATTCCGCTCTCGCTTAATGAGGGGTTTTTCCAAACAGCGTGATATCTGCAGGAATATCATCGACACCTCGCTTGACTTGATTATCTCCTGGATGTGAAGTGCATTCAAAAACAAGCACATGCAAGAAAATAAAAACAACACACTTCACAATTCCTTTTTCCATCATTTCCTGCATTTGTGGTTCTTTAACTTCCAGTGAACAAAACCACGACCTGCACCTACATCTGTTTTAGTACTCTGGTGCATCTCCGTTCTTCTTCAAGGTCATGTTTCCTTGTAGAGCCATATTTTCAGAAATTGAGAAATTCTTCTGTTTAGTATCCAGCATGAAAAATAATACCACAAGTTGTGATCCTTAATTTAATTTAATTTTTTTTAATCCCACCCTCTGTCAATTTCATCAGATTACCTTCTACTACACAACAGCTACCAGTGAGAGAGGGCAAAGGTGAGCGCGTCCTTGCTTCGAGGCATGTCATTCCGGCCATCTGCATCTTTTCAACCTGCTGCTCATGCTGCACTCTGTGGAATGCGATTCTGAGGAATCTGCCCTGTTACGCGTACATGAGCTCACGGATGTGCCTGATTGGTCAGCGTCACTGTGATTGACAGGGGAGAGAACTGTAAGCCCCAGAGTGCATCAGTGGGAGCTATTTCGATCTGTAGGACTTGCTACGACTTCCGGTTAAGGAGTGATGAGAAGCATCGTCATCGTGACTAATTCCTGGTTACAGGACACTCTCAGACTCTGCAGCTAAATACGAGGGGTGTTCAAATCAAACTGGGACTTTTAATAACAGAACACAGTTATGAAAGTTAAAACTCTCTTCATCACTCATCCCAGTGTTTCACTAATGCTTGGATACCATCAAGGTCCTCAGTACGTCGGAGCTATGATTGGACTGCTTCATGTCTAAAACTCTGGCCTCCCAGGATCTCCTTTAAATGGCTCAAACATGTGGAAAACCTTCTGAAGCGAGGTCAGGACTCTACGGGGGAATGTGGCAATAACTCCCAGCTGAGTTCCCATGACGTGCTGTGTTGTGGTGTTGATGAATGATTGCGTGTACAGTTCACACAGACAGATGCGTCTTTTCGCCAAGATAGTGACAAGCTGTCCATCGATTTTCAATGATCAGATGTTCCACTCGCTGAAAATTCACAGAAACAACTGTAGTAGGCTCCAATCCACCCCGCCCAAAATCGTCATTCACAGAGGTACAGCCTGAGAGTCTCATCACCGTACTGTTCTCGATGTCTTCTCTAAATATTCATCTCTTTTATTACACTTCATCACAGGTCCCGTTTTTGACTCGAACACCGTTTTGTACATCTTACAGTCTTACCTGCCTGCTTCATGCTAGCTCTCTTATATGACTAATGAGGCTGGGAGGTCTAACACGGGAAGCTGGAACAACACCTGGTGTATACTCAGAGCGCAAATACCAGGTCTCTGACTATGCTGTCATTAGACACAGAAATAAACACACACACACCACAGTCGAGCACAGACCGGGCAAGAAATTGACCGAGTAAATAATGTAACGCAATGTAAATCCCATACAAAAGGTCACGGCATGATCGTTTGTTAATTAACCATCAAAATTACTCCACAAATAGAGAATTAAGCTGTTTCAGGAGAACTTTATATTCTATTTAAAGAGTCTTATGTATAGAACTTATTCGGTAAAATCTTCTATGTTTGTTTTGTCATTTAAACCTACAGGGTAGCACTATAACCCAGAACGGAAAGCTTTCTGCTAATTATTTTATTTATAACCGTTTTTCATTACTAGTATTATCATCATCATCATTTCATTTTATTTGCAAACAGGAACCAGGTTAGAGGGAAAGTTACAGTATATATACAGTAGGTGCAAGACCTGCAACTTTTTTTCTAAACACTACTACTACGTAAACCTCCTGAGACTGGAATATGAGGACATGACTTTTTTTTTTTATTGTCTATATATCCTTGTATGTATTGTCTATGTATCCTCATATGAGAAACTGTTATAATGTGGTATAATTCTTTCTTTGGTATAAAACTTCTTCCTAAAAATCTGAAAAAAAGCTACGAATAAAGACGAAACAGTCGGTAGAAATTGCACCGTGCATAACAGTAGAGTCCGGGTCTCAGAAGGAGGAGGACATTGTGGACACATTAGGACAAATAAAGTAGAAAGGTTTAAATTTAAAGGTAGGGGGGGGGGGGGGGGGATATTTTTTAAACTGTAATATTGTAAACTTTTTTTTCTAGTTCCTTGTTAAAGTGCTGCAGGTTTATGGAGAGTTATTTCACAGGAAGGAAGGACAGTTAGTTCGTCTCATTTCCTCTGATAGACGAGACATGAGCTTAAACTTCCTCTAAACAAACAAACAAACAAATAAACAAACAAATAAACAAACATATGGCAATAATTCATCCCTGGTTTGGTTGTACTCGTGCATGGATTTCTATTTTAAACGCTGCTTAATTATTTCTAGAGACATCAGTCAAGCCTGAAGCTGAAGAAATAATAAACACAGACACAACAGTAACTCAGGGTGATAAACAGATAAACAACTCTGTCCTTGGTCCATTTCTCCCCTAAATAAACACCCAGAAATGGAAAACACAACGACTCGTGTCATATCTAATAACAGCTACTATTTAAAACACTTGTAATAAACTTTCCCCCTTCGTCTTGCAGTGAGTGTGTGTGTGTGTGTGTGTGTCTCTCTCTCTCTCTCTCCTACCTGCACACAGGACACAGCAGGCTGCACCTCCGCTCGCGCGCTCGCTCGCGTGGAACTGCAACAAGTCGCGAGGCTACAGAGGAGCTTCAGAACCCAGGCGACAGTTTGGACTTCCGCCTCTTCCTGCTCCACTCTGATTGGCTGAGCTAGTTGAGGGGGCGGTCCCTCTGCTGATCTTTTGATCTTAAACGTCTTAAACGCGTTCAAACATTAATACAAATAAATATACAGTGTAAATATATAGTGTACATGTATATGTGACAATTATTTATATGATATATAAGATATGTGAAAAATATTTATGACAAAAAAATAAATAATATATACAACACACACACACACACACACACACACACTGTTCACTCCCATCAGTTCTGCCTAATATTGAGTATTTCCTACTACAACAGTAATGATAGCGAGGACCTACTCAATATTAGACAGGTGGTCATAATGTTATGGCTGAACTGTGTGTGTGTGTGTGTGTGTGTGTGTGTGTGTGTGTTGTTGGTCTTTCGGCTGCATCAACCAGCAAAGCAACTTTGCACAGATTTTTTTATTTTTTTTTAAATACCAGAAACCCTTCTGGATGCAACTCTCCCATGCTTGGGACTGTCTCGAACCCAGATCCCTAGAGCCTTAGCCGCCTAAACCACCTCTGCCTATTTTGATCACCCGCCTAATATTGAGTAGGCCCCCGCTTTGCCACCAAAGCACTGTGTGTTCTGAAACCTTTTTATCCGAACCAGCATTAACCTTCACCAGCGCTTCTACTGGATCAGACTACACGGGCCGGCCTTCACTCCCCATGTGCACCAGTGAGCCTTAACCACTCATGACCCCTTGGAGCACATTTGGTATGTCCTGACCAGGAATATCTCAAACAAGCTGCAGTTTCGGATTTGCTCTGACCCTGTTGTCTAGCCATTACAATTTGGCCTTTACATTTATCTCATTTGAGCAGTTGAGGGTTAAGGGCCTTGCTCAAGGGCCCAACAGTGGCAAATTGGTGGTGCTGGGGTTTAAACCTGGGACTTTCCAATCAGTTACTCTTGCCTACGTTTGTGGTCTTCCTATAAAAAACATCTTGTTCATGTTGTACATGACACTAGAAAAAAAAAGTAAGATTTGGTTGGTCAGACTTAATGTAACATCTTACATATAATTTAACTAAAATTTTGTTTTTCCATCAAAATGTTATTCATTCTTTCAAGTCATGACTGCTGAACAACGGTTGACTGCAATGACCTATGACCTATGACATCATACAGGCATTGCTTTAGGACATAGCTAAGTATCCGAGCCTGTACACAACCTATAAATGCACACATTCACAGAAATGTCATACAGCCTACAATATATATCTTTAGGTTTACGGAGAAACCCGAGTACTCCAAGAAAGTCCACCATGCACCAGAGGTGAGATTAGAGCCCTGGAGACCCTGGAGGTTTGGGATGACAGTAGTGAGTGACCAGTAACTCATGTGTCATGTTGATTATGTGGTGTGAGCATGAGCAGATCACAGCTTAACCCTAAGCTGGTAACATTTTATTTTATTGTAGATGGATTACGAACATAAATAATTACTAGATTAAATTATCCTGAACAACAACATGTCCCTGTTAAAAATAAATATTTAAAAAAATAAATGTATTTATTCATCTTCAATATCGCTTATCCTGTGTCCACGGTCACGGGAGGCCTGGAGAGCGGGAGAGCTTATTCGCAGGACACTCAGGGCACGGTACCAATCCATTGCATGGCACACATGCTCACACTTGCATATTATTGAGAAAGCCACTTAGCCTAATCTGCATGTTTTTGGACTATGGGAAGAAACCAGAGTACCTGGAGGAAACCCACCAAGCACCATGCACACAGATGCAAACTCCATGCACACAGATCCACAGTAGGAATCAAACCATCAATCCTAAAGGTGCAAGGCCACAGAACTAACCACTATCCCACCGTGCCACTAACCATAAATAATACTAATAATACTACCACTAATAATAATAATAATAATTTAAAAGAAAGTGCAAGTTTCCACCACAGGAAAGTCAGTATGCAGAAAACATCGCACACCCCTTCTATTTAATGTTATTTAATGTTTATTTATTAACTATTAACTAATGTTTATTTAAATCATCCATCACTGTATTATAGCAATAATGGCTTATATGTCTTAGTTAAGCATTAATAAACCATTATACAGTCCTGGTGATGCATTTCTAGGGGGAAAAAGAGAAAAAAAAGTTTTTCATTTTCTTTTCTTTTTTTTTTAATGAATTTATTAACATAAATAACCATGAAGCTCAAGCTTACACCAAACCACGTGCAGTGGCTATACAACCTGCTCTTGTTCCTACAGTATGAAGTGTTTTGATGACTGACAGGCAAATAAAGGATTGACAGTATACTCCCATGCAATAATTACAGTAAGTGGTATTTAGAGAATGCAAATAAGTCAAGTTGCAGATGTGATACTGTGTATTGGCTGACGTGACTGGAGTGTGAGGATGGAAGCTTTAAGAGAAAACTCACTTGCAAGAAAGAAATGCAAATAGGAATAGTCAAGGCATTAAATTCTGTTGGACGTGAACCCGAGACCTTAAAAACCTTCAATAGAAAACTACTAAAACCAGGTTTGACAGCTTGGCCCAAGCAGTTAAGTGTTATCTTTGTAGAAAACAGGCGTACATATTATATTTTTAGTACCTAAAAGTAATAGAGCTATTATTCAACAATAATAGGACAGTTATGCCTGGAATAATTAACAGCAAAATCTAAATAGTCCTTAAATTATTTAAATTATACATTATACTTTAGTGCTTATGTTGATTTTGCAATTACTGCTCATTCAGCACTTTACTCTCAGGACATATTCTGCACACCGTGCTCATATTTTACTCACATACATTAACTCGTCTAACCAGAGTTTTATAAAAGACAAATAAAAAGCTGACTAGGTTCAAGTCAAGGCAGTGACAGAAAAGACAAGATCTTATCTTATCTATATAAATAAAAGAAAGGCTTTGTCTGTACTGTCTAGGACCTACTCAATTGGTCATCATTTTATGGCTGAACTGGTGTGTGTGTGTGTGTTGTTGGTCTTTCGGCTGCATCAACCAGCACAGAAACCCTTCTTGATGCAACTCTCCCATGCTTGGGACTGACTCGAACCCAGATCCCCAAACCAACAACCTACCGTAGAGCCTTAGCCATCTAAACCATCTCTCCCTATTTTGATGACCCACCTAATATCGAGTAGGTCCCCAAAGCACTGTGTGTTCTGACCCCTTTCTATCCGAACCAGCATTAACCTTCACCAGTGCTTCTACTGGATCAGACTACACGGGCCGGCCTTGACTCCCCATGTGCACCAGTGAGCCTTAACCACTCATGACCCCTTGGAGCACTTTTGGTATGTCCTGACCACTGCACACCAGGAATATCTCAGGAGAGCTGCTCTCTTTTGGATTTGCTCTGACCCTGTTGTCTAGCCATTACAATTTGGCCTTTACATTTATCTCATTTGAGCAGTTGAGGGTTAAGGGCCTTGCTCAAGGGCCCAACAGTGGCAAATTGGTGGTGATTGGGTTTAAACCTGGGACTTTCCAATCAGTTACTCTTGCCTACTTTTGTGGTCTTCCTATGAAAACATCTTGTTCATGTTGTACATGACACTAGAAAAAAAGTAAGATTTGGTTGGTCAGACTTAATGTAACATCTTACATATAATTTAAATAAAATTATTTAGTACATATATAACTTGTAAGCATTAACTCGTCTAACCAGAGTTTTATAAAAGACAAATAAAAAGCTGACTAGGTTCAAGTCAAAACAGTGACAGAAAAGACAAGATCTTATCTTATCTATATAAATAAAAGAAAGGTTTTGTCTGTACTGTCTCTCAGCCTTTATGTCCATCCAACCAGATTTTGTCACAGCAGAACAGAATATAATGAAACCTTGGCAGTACTTACTGTAGATATCTGCCTTAAGGTAAACCTGCGCCATGAATGAAATCAAAATGTTTTGTAGAAGTGAAGTTATGAGCAGTTATATGCCAGATCAGGAACCAAAAGATTTAACTGCGTACGCGTCAAACTGTGGGCGCGTCTTAAATCAACCGCTGGACAGAATTTATGAAACTTTTGCAGTGTTTAGATATCTACTGTACCAGTTTTCACTGGGATTAGTTCATATTTTCACCGCTAGTCAAGAGCATATATTATTCTTATAATTTACATAATTTCCTAATAACCTGTATGCATTAATACTATGTTTTGATATCACAGATGGATGTCATGGTGCACAGGCCATGATTTAAAATAACACTGGTCACCATGAGACTAACAGGTAATCGATTACCTCAACACATAACAGCTCGGCAAATGAAAACACGCCTAAATAAACATGCATACGCCCACAGGCGCACCTTCAGCATGAGGGAAGGAGAAAGCTGAGGGAGGTTCTGTGCTCATAGCAGAAGAGCAGAGCTGAACATCCCAGATTAATCACAGATATCATGCATGTGAGTGCAGTGAGAAAGATTCAGGAAGCTGGGGCGGTCGTTTCAATAAACAAACTGCAGCTCCGAGGAGGAGAAAAGCTTTTCTGCATGCAACATGTGGAGTAGGAAATACTGGAGACTCCTCCTTCCTCCTTGAGTTGTTACCTCTCACTCTCTCACTCATCGTCTATATACTGCTTTATCCTGTGTACAGGGTCACAGAGGGCCTGGAGCCTATCCCAGGAGACTTAGGGTATGAGACGCGGTACACCTTGGACAGGGTGCCAATCCATCGCAGGGAACACACACTCATTCACACACACTATGGGCAATTTTGGAAATGGCAGTCAGTTTAATCTGCGTGTCTTTAGACTGTGGGAGGAAACCGGAGAACCCGGAGGAAACCCTCCAAGCATGGGGAGAACATGCAAACATCATGCACAAAGACCCCGAGGCGGGAATCAAACCTGGAACCTGGAGGTGGAGGGCGACGGTGCTAACCACTACGCCACTTTATACAGTATGTTTATGTTTGTGTGTATGTTTGCATGTTATACCAAAACAATGTCAAGAGTAATAATAACAAATAAGGACTCACTCACAGTGTAATAGGTTCATCAAATAGCTCTGTATTTATTTAATTTACTTAATGATTTATTTTCTCTCAAACATCGGATTTAAGGGGAAGTGTTGGCTCAGCGCGTTAAGACTTTGCGACACCCATCGGAAGGTCGTCGGTTTAAGCCCCAGCTCCCTGGTTGGACCCTTGAGCAAGGCCCTTATATAGACGTCTGCTCCGGTGGCGGTGTATAATTTGTATAATGGTTGACCCTGTGCTCTAACCCCAGCCACCTTACAAAAGCTGAGATATGCAAAGAATAAAGGATTTCACTGAGGGATAATGTATATGTGACGAATAAAGGCTTGGCTCAACGTAACATCAGATACCGATGTAGAAGCCGTTCATGCAGAAACCCACGTAATTACCCTGCTGAGTGCTCTCACTTCACTTCAAAGGAAAATCAAGGCTGCGGGTATTCGAACAAACCTGCAGGTTGCCTTGATGCCACTAGTAAATGTTAGTCAGCTGCTTTTCCAGGCCCTACATGGTGAAGTAAATCTTCCTCTTTAGTGTTTTAAAGACTGCGCAGATCGACATGCCCGACTCAGCCCGTGGCAACCAGGGGAGTTTTTTTGCTTCCCACAAAAACTAAAACAGATGAGAACTATCTGCATATGCTTTATATTTTTAAATTACTGCAAATATTTTTCCTTTTTTGGCTGCAATGTTCCGGTTCATTTCCTCAGAGCTGTGAGGAAACTTTTATTAGGCAGCCAAGTGGCGCCGCCTAGTGGTCAAATTAAACCTGGAAGATGAGCTCCTCATCTTTAGAATACAGTAAAAACCTAATTTAAAAAAAACTGATACATCAAGTTATCTGTATAAATAAACTTTTACAATTGAATTATGGTTTCATATTAAATTGTCACATATTATTATTATATTATCATATATTATCACTTACTTATTGTCTACTGTATGACGCTTTATCCTGTATACAGGGTCATGGAGGCCTGTAGCCTATGCCAAGAGACTTAGGGCACGAGACGGGGTACACCCTGGATGTGGTGCCAATTTATTGCAGGGAACACACTCATACACACTCACACACTCATTCACACACTACGGGCAATTTTGGGAACGGCAGTTAGCCTAACCTGCATGTCTTTAGACTGTGTGAGGTAACTGGAGTACCCGGAGAAACCCAGAGGGCACAGGGAGAACATGCAAACTCCATGCACACAGACCATGACGACAGAATCGAACCCGGAACCTGGAGGTGCTTATATATATATTATATTATATTATATTCATGGTATATTATATTATATTATATTATATTACATTATATTACATTATATTATATTAACTGGTGACAGGATCTTGGGCAACTACTGTAAGAAAGATCTATGCCTGTTTGGAGCAAAGGCCAGCCTGTCTCGTCCAACTGAAGAGGACAAATTCCTGAAAAATGTTAATGCTGGCCACGATACAAAGGTATCTTTCTAAAGGAATGGGGTTTAGCAGGCAAAGAGTTCAAGGTTGTTGATCTGACCTCTGACGTCACTGACAGAGCCATAAGGGGACCTACTGTAATTTGTATCTTATTTCATATTAATTTCTGGGCCTCTGAGTGGCGCAGTGGTAAAGTGCTCGCCCTATCATCCGGAGATCGCTGGTTCGGGTGATGCTGTAACCTCTCACAGCCGGAGGTCTAGAGAGAGCTGATTGGCCGAGCTCTCTCAGAGGGGAGGGAT
>JAQMYG010000009.1:5476700-5496325 GCA_030014215.1 Clariallabes teugelsi | reverse complement strand
TTTGTGAAGCTGCTTTGAGACAATGTCCATTGTTAAAAGCGCTATATAAATAAAATTGAATTGAATTGAATTGAATATCTCATTGAATTTGTGATGATATTTCCTTAAATATTTACAAGGAAAGTAAAAACTTTGCAAAGCAAAATGACTTTACCAATTAATGAAATTATTACAAATGCTTAATGAAATATTTTTGTTGAAATCCTTCAATAAAACCTGAACGTCTAAACTTCAGTGACTTTCCTCATTTTGAACACACGCACAAACACACTATCAATCTATTGTACGCACCAACTGTAAATGCTCTTTTGCACAATATTCATTACCTGTAAATTTGCACAAACTATTTTATATCTTTGCTGCTACGTTTGCTGCAACTTTTACTATTTATTGTTTCTCCTCCCACAACCTCAACTTATTACCACAGAGGATCGTAATGTCATGGTGTCGCGTTGTCACTTAGTCGCTCTTGTTTGCACATTTGCATGTGCACTTTATGTTGTCTCTTTTGTATAAAAACTTAGATAGTTCTCTGTTAACTTAAAATGTAAATCTGTCTTGTGCCAGCTAGTCAGCTAATTAGCTATGTTAGTTAGCTAGTTAGTTTCTGTTGTACAGTATGTAACACCTTGGTCCTGTGGACTAACTGTATATGGTTGAAGTGACAATAAAAGCTTTGAACTTGACTTGACTTGTATCCACTGTGCTGATGTACAGAGGCAAACATATAAAAACCGTGGCACTGTCCAAATTAGAGATAATAAGTCTATAATAGTAATAAGTCGAAATGATGCGATCAATTAATTATTATTATACTTTTTTTTTTGCACAACTCAAAGTTCAAGGCTTGTTTACTTCTGAGGTTAATGGGAACGACACTCCTTATTCTGCAAGTTAAGCAGGAACATTCAACAGGAGCAAGAAAACCCAAGAGGTTCCTCGGATACTATATGAAATAAATGGATGAAATAAACCTGCTGTCACATTTCCATATTGTCTTTCTGTAAAATGAATAGAATTTTTTTTTTAAACAATGATTTGTTGCTTGGACTTGAGTTTATTTTGTATTTTTAATTTTATATATATATATATATATATATATTTTTTTTTTGATGGTTATATACAGATTATGTTACTTGGTTTCCTTGAACTGGTTTACATGACGCCTGCTGAGTTGTTGCTGTTCTATGGAACTCTGCCATGTCTTGGAGCCATGTCTTTGGTTTATGCACAAAAATATTGGTCCTTTGAACTTGCTTGTTGTTTGTTTGCATTTCGTTTGTAAGCAACGAAGGAATTTCGCGTTTGTTCTACGTGCCGCACATGCAAGATGAGCACAAGGCCTCGTCAAAAACATCAGCTGGGGATAATCCAGGTGTGACATTTGGCTTTAACTTGGCACATGCCTTCTGAAATATTCTTCATTCTTCACATTGCCATGGCACGATATTGCTACACGCCTGCTGATAATGCTGGAACCGAGCCCATTAAAGCGTCCTTACTTCCCCTGACCTTGCAACGCAATTAACATTATCGTGCACACAGCGAGCTTCAAGGCCACAGATTACCAGAGGTCTCCTCGGTTATTTATAGCTCATCAGCATTCTGGACGATACCGAGCACGTGTCATAAATAACATGAAGAACGGAACGATCAAGGACGTCACTATCAGCAATCGTTCGGTGGGAGATTCCTGCAACATCGAAATGACAATAAATTCACAAAAAACACAAAACAACATGTACCAACATCTGCACATACACATCTACACAAAACAGAAGTATTTCCACGTCATTAATTCTTAATATTAGATTTGAATCCTGCATGAGGCTGATGCTAGGATGTACATGAGCATAAAAAAGATCCAGCTGCAGCAAGAAAAAAAAAATTCTCTTCAAGGACCGCGTTTAAGACCTCTGTTAAAGCCCACTCGACACCTTTGATGGCTGTTTTGTTGAGCGTTGCTTTTGAACCTGCGTTTATTGTTGCGTGTGAATGATTGATGTGTAGACAGTCAGTTCTAAAGTGGATTCGGTTACTTTACCTGCAGTCGCCGTCAACGATACCCCAATCTGTGACAATGTAAGCATCACATTTAGCACCATATGGGGGAGGATCAGAGACGTTAAGACAGATACTATAGAGTCACGACATTAACGAGCTCCTGAGGGAAGAGACGGTTTAGGTTGCAGCTAACAAACAAATACCAAAACAAAGCAGAACTTGGGGGTGTATGATTGTTTATTTTAACTTGTCGACTAGTAATGCCAAAAAAAAAAAAAAAAAAAAAAAAGAATGAGCATATTAGACAATTTGGCTCAATCGGTTAAGACTGTGGGTTACTGATTGGAAGGTCGACGGTTCAAGCCCCAAAATCGCCAGGCTTCCACGGTTGACCCCTTGAGAAAGGCTTTTAACCCTGTCTGTTCCACGGGCGCTGTATCCTGGCTAATCCTGCACTCCGACCCCAGCTTCCTAAGTGAGATATGCAAAAAAATTAATTCCACTGTGCTGTATAGTACATGTGACAAATAATTGAATTATTATTATTATTATTATTAACTTAGGGATGTCTCAATTCTTAAAATGCACTCATGTTGAACATGCAATGCTTATGTTTTAATACTGGATATACACTGCCTGACCCCCCCCCCAAAAAAAAAGGCACCACTTCCGAAGATTATTTGCTTGCATCAACTACCGAAATCAATTAAAGACATTTTAATTGAGTGGAATTGCTTTAAGAACTGTCCAACACAATATTAAAACCTGGAAAGATAGTGCTGGAACGTCAACTTTGTGAAAGAAAGTGGTCAGAAAAAAATTATGCACAAAGATTATTTAAATGTAAGTACAGGTGCATGATAAAAAAAAAAACTGACACCTAAAAACCAGAGCTTTGTTTAATAGTAAAAGTAAAAGCATTTACATACACACACAATGTGACGAGAACTCTCAGGATTGGGACTAAAATGCTGTGTGTCCACAAAAAAAATCCACTTGTTAGTGAAACTAATCAGGGGAAAAACAATAACATTTGCTAGGAATCATAAAGACTAGACTTTGGAGCGATGGAAACAGGTCATGTGGTCTGATGAGTCCAGATTGATCCTATTCCAGAGTGATGTGTGTGTGTGTCAGGTTGAGAAGGGAAGAGCATGAAGCGATGCACCCATGATGCATAGTGTACAAGCCTCTGGAGGCAGTGTTATGATCTGCGGTGGCTTCAGCTGCTCAGGTCGAGACTCAGCAACGTTATGTGGCAGTAAAATGAAGTCAGCTTACGACCTGAATGTACTGAATCACCAGATTATCACATCTATGTAGTTTTTCTTATCTGATAAGATATGTGTGTTCCAGGATTCAAATTGTGAAAGCATGATTCTGAGAGCATGAGGAACCATTTGCATCATCACATGCATGTCATTAATGTGAACACACTAAAGGTGGTCAATGAAATCTTAGAGTGTGCAACTAGAGTATATATATATTACTGTACATATGCAATACTGTAGCTCCTCCTCTTTCATGTTTGGAACGCTGCACTCAGTCGTGCCAAAAACAAGTCTCTTTGGAGCTGTCATGTGATGCCGATCCGACTCTAAACTAGCTGAGAGGGACTGAATACTGATGTGCAACCAACAGCTCTGAAAGTGCATTTCATGCCAGGATTTAAAGATTAATAACAAACAGAAATATGAGAGGAATTCCTTTTCGACAGGAAATTTTCTTGCAATTTATGCAAAATTATCTTAGTGTTAATGGTCCGTTAAAGCAAAGCATGGTCTTGTATAGTTGACTTTAGTGTTACAGTAGCTTCATCTAGTCTAATATCATAAACTAACACTGTCTATTCAATGTATTACTCCTCTAGTCCTATCAACCCCTGGTCGGAAACAACCTGACAGTTTTCTGATTCTGCTTAAGTATGTCTCTGCTACAGTATGTTTCTCAGCTTATGGCCATACATGATCATGGCCAGTTCAGCAGGCCAGCTGCCACATTATATCCTCAGGGTATAGAGTGACACCAATCCAGTGAGGGGATTAGCTGGGTGCCTTTTTTGATCCACTGCATTACAGGAGCAGCATGGCACTGCCAATTCCCCATGTAGCACGGCCGGATGGACACCCTCCTCCTCCTCCTCCTCCTCCTCCTCTAACACATGATTGTGGGTGGATTAAATCAGGACTTGGACGAATGGAAGCAAGTAAGAAACAGTATCCTGACTCAGGCTCAGATCGCTCTCCGGGCCAGAAAAATCCACGGCACTTCCTCTGCCAATTAGCTTGACCTTGTTATGTACAGAGACCTCGTGGTGAAAGTCAAGACTGCGCTGAGATACTAGGAAGAGGTAGGAGTTATATTAACACTGTGTGAATTGAAAAAAATCCAAAGCAATTACACCTAAACATCCTCAACCAAACAAGAAGAAAGTGTCTAATATACACAAGAAGAATAAATTGTCATCCAGTTGTTATGAGTAAAAAAAATCCAAAATCGGCAAACTATCTCCGTTGAGTCTTATGGACTTTAAGGATAAGGTTAGTGTAAGGTCAAAAAAAAAAAACATAAGCAGCTGTTTTTGGTAGAAACAGCAATATGTAAAGATATGAATTTCTTAGAGGTTAGAGCTTTTTATTCCTGAAGCAAAAAAAAAAGGGTCGGCATTTCATACCCGTCAAATTATCAGGCTGCATCAAGCAAAGAAAACAACTAAGGAGATTTGAAGTTACTGGAATTGGGTTAAAAATTGTCCGACACATTATTAAAATCTGAAAGGATGGAGATGAAACCTACTAATACTTTGTGGAGGAAATCTGATCGGGAGAAAATAACCATGATTTGAGATCAATTAAACGTTTGGTGAAGTTGCATCATAAAAAAAAAAAGTAGAAATCATAGTAAAAGTGGGAGCATTGTGTTTCATACACACACACACACACAATGTGATGAGAACTGACAGAATTGGAACTAAACAGCTGTGTGATCATAAGAAAATCACTTTTTAGTGAAACTAATCAGAACAAAAGGCTTTTAGTTTGCATTGGTGGCTCAGTGGTAGGTTTCTCCCGGGTTCAATTCCCACCCAATACCCAAACTCCAGGCACTCCAGCACGGTCCCAAGCCCAGATAAAATGGGAGGGTTGCGTCAGGAAGGGCATCCGCCGGCGTAAACCCTGTGCCAAGTTGTTGTGCGGATTGGATGGTCCGCTGTGGCGACCCCTCGACGGGAACAGTCGAAAGACTAACAACACCAAGTTTGCTAGGGCGCATAAAGATTGGACTTTGGAGCAATAAGAAAGGTCACATAGTCGGATGAGTCCAGATTGAGCCTATTCCAGAGCGATGTGTGCTGTACACACCTCTAGAGGCAGGGTTATGACCTGGGGTTACTTCAGTTGCTCAGGTCTAGACTCATGTAGCAATAAGATGAAGTCAGCTGATGATCAGGTTATCACATCTATAGAGGTTTTATTCCCTGATGTCACGGGTGTATTCCAGGTCGCAAATTGTGTAAGAGTGTTTCTGGGAGCATGAGGAATAATTTTTATGCAAGAACTGGCGGGAAAGGCGGGAAAATGAAATGTTAGTGTGTGTGTGTGTGTGTGTGTGTGTGTGTGTGTGTGTGTGTGTGACTTTTTCTTTTCTTTTTTAGAGTCACAGCAGTGTAGATTTTACAGTAACAGCCCTTATCCTACTTCTGGACGTATAGAGGTGTATTCAAGCTGACATTATTATTATTAGTAGTAGTAGTATTAATAACTCTTATTAAAGGTATTTTTACTTTATCCATTGAATCTATACATTTTTAAAACTCTATTTAATGAGACTTTAATTTAATTAAGTGTATAAAGAACATACAGCAACAATTACAATTACAAAACCATAAACTGTTACATAATGCTGCCATAAAATTATCAAAACAAATAAACAATTAAAATTGACCCACTGGTTACACGTCACTGACCTGAGTGGAACTAAAGGTGAAGTCACTTCAGCTTGTGATTCATAAAGAGGTTCATGCGATTAATATTTTTTCGTGCATAAATAGAGAATAATTAACTTTTAGGATGACTCTATACAGTTATTGATGGTATGACTTCTTTTAAAAGCATGCAGGTTAGAAGGCACAGGTATTAATTGAAACCAGCACACACCCCTGGGGGCGAGGGTGGGGCTAGCAGGTGGTGCATGGACAAAAGTCCCCTTGTATCAACACAAAGGCAGGGCATAACCGCAGCGTGCTTTCAAACACAATCAGGACTGATCACAAGGTGTGACCGTGGGTGTAGCCCAGGACAGGCTGATAATAGTGATAATAACAAAGCAATGAAAGAAAAAAGATAATATATGCAATTTCTTGTACTTAATCTTATTATTATATCTTATTATGCAGTGCACATGGACCTTGTACAGAGTTTTTATTATTATTATTACTATTATTATTATTATTAGTAGTAGTAGTAGTAGTAGTATTACTATTATATTACAGATACTAGGAAAGTCTAGGGTTTCCCCCCACTGTTTCCCAGGATTTATCCACCTCGTTTTATTTCCTCGCACAATTCAGACACATTAATGCATTTAATGCTTTTTTCCAATTGCTGTGATTGATTTATACATTTACAGAGTCAGGTCTCTGAGAATTGCGTGCACTCCTTCTTCTGCAGATCTATCTATGCATCCAAACATTGGTCGTGTCTTATCTGCATTTTTACCACATCAGGCTGCCACACCCCGTCCGGGCAAACGGCCCAGTGGAAACTTCACTCACTCTCTCATTTCTGACCTCTGCACTAAACCTCTCAGCAACCTGGTTCTCCAACACCGTAACGTTTACAATCAAATGCAGATAAAACATACAGTACTGACCTGCTCAGGCTCTTTAGCCAAAGAGAGGTGCGGAAAAGGAGACATACTGTACATCCGCCTCAAATATTATCCAGGAATCACGTTTAAATATTAATGTTGCTGAGAAAAGGCACTCCCGAAAACGAATGTTTACAAGATTTTTAATAGTGTATTTTTTTAATATAGTTGAACATTCCATATAGTGGGGGAAATGCAATTCATGTGTAATAGCTGAAAATAAAGAAATAAAGGTATCAATTTATAATAATAATAATAATTATTATTATTATTTTTTTTTACATATTTCATCGGAGCCTATGCTAGGAAACTTAGGACACAAGGCAGGGTAGACCCTGGATCCATCCATCGCAGGGCACACACACACACACACACTCTACGGGACAATTTGGGAACGCCAATTTGCATGTCTTTGGACTGTGGGAGGAACCTGGAGTACGCGGAGAGAACATGCAAACTCAATGCACAAAGACCCCGAAGCGAGACCCGAACCCGGACCCTGGAGGTGCAAGGCGACAGTGTTAACCACTAACCAGTGTACCACCTTTTTAACACACTGTGCGCTTCAAATCTGAACTTAGCAGGAATTCTGACAGTGGCACGGTGGTGTAGTGGTTAGCACTGTCGCCTTGCACCTCCAGGGTCCGGGTTCGATTCCCGGCCAGGCTCGATTCCCGTCTCTGTGTGCATGGAGGTTGCATGTTCTCCCCGTGCTTGGTGGGTTTCCTCCCACAGTTCAAAGACATTTAGATTAGGCTAATGTTCCCAAATTGCCCATAGTGCGTAAATGAGGGTGTGTGTATGTGTGTGTGCCCTGCGATGGATTGGCAGGGTGTATCCTGCCTCGTGCTCTAAGCCTCCTGGGATAGGCTCCAGGTCACTGCAACCCTGAATACAGGATTGTTTTCTGACCTGCCTGAGTCATGGAAAGTGTTTTCCTGGGTTAAGCTTCAGGCTTGTGCTTTTTTTTGTTGTTTTTTTTGGAAATGCTGTAACTTGCTGTTAAAAGACATCTTACAAGATTTTTAGCAAATTAATTCAAATTAGAACCACTGCAAACATTTTTTCAGTATGATTTAATCAAATAATCATTTCTTTTATTGTTCAGTATGATAATTTATTTTTTTTGCTGATGCTAGTTTTTCTGAAACTGGAAAACACTGGAAACTCCAAGCTGTAACTGCACACGAGCGTGTTTATAGGTTGGATTGACCTGCGCTCTAATTTGCGTCCTGCAGTAACAGCCTGATTATACTGCATATACAGTACAAAGACACAGTCCAGAGGTCCCTGCTGTTATGAGAAGAGCTCGAAGAAGGTCAGACCTCAGTATTTTATGTCATTTCTGTCCTGTAAAGTCCTGAAGTCACGTAAATCCAGGTCAAATCCTTACCGTCAGTAGTGACTCAGTTATCGCATAGGTGATAAAATACATGACCTCTTCATGCGCTAGGTTTCAAAAGCACATAAATGTTTATAATCTTGAGCAAAATTAACTTTTAACACTTCCCAGTCTAGCTCATAGCTCCAGCATGGACAAGACGAAATGTTTACCTCATGATGGGGAAAGAAGGCACGGCAAGGGGAGAAATTTCATGTGTCGCGTCGCGTGGCACTCTGATCTTTGGCCACGCTCCCTATAACCGTGGCATAAAAAGAGAATAATTAAACAATTTCCAGTGCCCAAAGTTCTCTGGTGACTCATAATTTCCATATGTTTTTTTTTTTCCCGGCTCAAAAACAGCAGAAGCCTGTCATGCAAGATCTCATCACAAACCTGAGACACAATAAGCATTAATTTAATGCAGCAGTTTTTAGAACATCTTCAGTAAGATAAACAAAAATCGCAATATGTTTCTTTATACTGCTTTATAAGTGCATGCATTTTCATTTTAGTTTTGTGGAAGGATTGTCAGTGTCATCTCTTTGTAACAAGTTTCTATCACAAACGATTTTTTTATTTCTCTATAAACACACTATGTTTTTTTTTTTTTTGCTTTTAATGAAAAAACAAATTAAAGGTGGAGCAGGTGGCATAGTGGTTCGCACCATGGTCTCACCGTACTTGGTGGGTTTTCTCCGGGTAATCCGGTTTCCTCCCACAGTCCAAAGCAGGGTAGTTTAAGTGACATTTCGAAATTGCCCATAATGTGTGGATGCTTGTGTGACCTGGAATAGATGTACAACCCATCCAGGGAATACCCTGCCCAAAGCCCCAAGTCCCCTGTGATAGGCTTCCAGGCCTCTGTGCCCCTGAACAGGATGAGCAGTGTAGAGAATGAGGAAGTAAAGGAAGAGTAGGTGATGCTAGAAAAAGATTGTTAACGCTTGAACTCCCAACAGTTGTCCTTCAGAAGCCCCACCCTCAAATTAATGTACGGTCAATGCCAATATTACCATACACTGCCCAGCCAACAAAAACCTCACACAACCTAATATTTCATTGTGTCACATTTTTCCCTGATAACAGTAGTGGCATTGTTTCGATAGACTTATGCAATGTCACAATATTTACTTCTCCCCAGAATCACATTGAATGCTCTCCAAGATCTTGTATTGATGATGGGAGAGACGGACCGCTGTGGAAAGTCTTCTCCACCACATCCTAAAGATTCTCAACGGGGTTAAGGTCTGGACTCTGTGGTGGCCGATCCTCGTGTGAAAGTAATGTCTCATGTTCACAATTTGAGCCTGATGAATCCTGGGGTTGGCATCTTGGTGACCTCATCACGCTCACTGAGGATGTTTTTTCCGACCACATTTTTTCCTCGAAGATGTTGGGTTCTTCACTATCCTTCCAGGTTTTAATAATTTGTTTTTAAGTTCTAAACCCAATTTTAGTAGTCCTAGCAATCTCCTTAGCTTTCTTTTCTTGATGTAGGACAATAATTTGATTCTTCTGATCCTTGTGATGCCATGACCACAGGATATGCCTTCTGATATGGTTGTTTAAGAAATAAGAAGCTCCTCACTGCATCAGTTAGGGATAAATAACTTGAAGCAGATTAATCAATACAGTAATTATCCAGTGGAAGGCTCTTTCCTATTTGCTTAGTTAAATCCAGGTGGTGACTTACTTTCGCCAGGCAGTGTATATAAAACATCCCCGAATGTGGATGCTTGCATGGCAAAGGATACATGTCGCTCCCACTGTGTTTGTTTTCCATTTACAAAGCCAGCATATTGTTTTCAGCCCACACATACTGTAGAAATGCCAGCTAGCAAACCACGAGGAGATATTCACACAATATAACACAAAAAATGATTGAATATTGAAATGACTTTAACTCCTGTATCAGAAACTGGAATAGTGTGCAAGTCAAAGTGGTGCAAGAGCAATAAAACATGCTGTTATGGAAACGAGTGCTGAAAGTAACTCAGCTTCACATCTAACCACACCACACCGGCCTGTGATTGATTATTTCCCTAGAACAGCATGCCTCCAGTTGGACTAGTCAGAGGTTCCTGCATGGATGGATGGATGGCTCTCAAACCAGCGCTCTCAACACACTAGACCATTCCTGTAATGAAGTAGTGGGAAGATTTTGTAAAAGATAAAAATTCCTGCTCAAGTTAATATTTCCCAGCTGTCCATTTTTGGAAAATATATAAACACACTCTTTCAAAATCAATACCTGTGGGAAAGGAGGTTTAAAACAGGCCGGCGTTGATGCGCATTTCTGAAGTGATTCTTTAACACATAAAATAGCAGAAGGGAAAAACATTTTCAGGGAAGAAAAATCTGACATTTGGTACTTTTCCAGTAATTTGATTTTAAACAATTTAAAGCTCACGCATTCATTCTCTATTATCGCTTATCCTGTACAGGGTCAGTGGAGGCCTGTGGCTTATAATAGGGGACTTTGGGCACAAGGCGGGGTGGACAGGGTGCCAATCCATTGCAGGTGCCAATTTGGTAACTCCAAATTCCTTATAATATGATATATAACATATGACTATCATACAGCCCAAACAATCAATATATAATCAAAAGACATTAGAATAGTAAAAGAATGATTTTAGATAGATGATTTTTCATTCAGAAAAGTTGTTTATTTGATTTATTCTTAGACCATAAGATTATCTGGCTCTAGTTACACATCGCTTAAAAGTTCACATACCACCAAAATGACAATGACTGTGGTAGGACCTCCGGTCAACATTCACACACATTCACACACTACAGGCAATTTCCTCACTCACTCATCTTCTATACTGCTTTATCCTGTATTCAGGGTCGCGGGAACCTGGAGCCTATCCCAGGAGGCTTAGGGAACGAGGCAGGGTACACCCTGGACAGGGTGCCAATCCATCGCAGGGTCCACACACATACACACTCACACACCCACTCACACATTACGGGCAATTTGGGAACGCCAATTAGCCTAACCTGCATATCTTTGGACTGTGGGAGGAAACCCACCAAGCACAGGGAGAACATGCAAACTCCACGCAGAAAGACCCCCAGGCAGGAACTGAACCCGGAAAATGGAGGTGCAAGGCGACAATGAGACGGATGGAAATCAAATGTAAACCCATAGCATGTACAGTACATGGTGAAATTATGAGCTCTAGATCTACCAGGATTTAGATCCAGGATTTTCTGAAATCAGTGTAAAAGTCATTGTCAATCTGGTGGTATTTGATCTTTTAAGAGAAGTGTAACTAGAGCCAGATAATCTTATGGTCTAAGAATACATAAAATAAACAAATTAAAATCATCATTTGAGGTAATTTTTTATTTTATTTTATTATATATTATTTTTATTTTATTATTTTTTTTTACAAAAAACACATTTCCTCCAGTGCATGGTCAGCATTTGATCTAAAACTCCCACATTAAATCGATGCTCCAAAGCTCTGGAAAAGTCAAACACTTAAAGGATTACGAAAATTCCTAAACAATTAGGCCTCCCTTAGTCCACAGTCAAGCAAACAGTTCCCACATGGAAGAAATCCAGTACTTTTCCTACCGGCCATGTGTCCTACATAGATCAATATACGTCAACAAAATGTTCCTAAACAAGAGACGGAGAACGACAGGGTTGTGTTTAAGGGTCTGAAGGCTTGTATTGTAATTAATAATCTGATAATCTTAGTATTCATAAGTGAACTAAAAGAAGAAAAAAAAAATGAAGAGCCGTGTTTACCGTGGGAAGTTACCACCCAGGAAAGGACTATGAAAACAATGCTGTATGGAGAGATGACACACAAGTTGAACTTTGAATGGTCATGCCTGTACTGCATTACAGTATGTGCACCTGCTCATATATGAAATGAACTAATCACCCAATTATGTGTCAGCAGCTTAATATATAAAACAAATCAGGTTTCACTTTTCTCAGCCAAGAAGACTGGGGAAAAAAAAAACTTTTTGGCATGTTTGACATGACATGTTTGACATGAACCCGTTACATGATGTTTGCATGACTTGTCAGAACGTTGCTTCATAATTGGCTGATTCTTTGTGGTTGTAAAAGCAATACACTTCAGTTCAGGTACGAGTCCAAATTTCACCACGTGAAGGATTTAAGATTTTCCCCCGGGCCGCCACCATGCATGTACGTGAACTAAACAAAACACTGCATAGCAACACCAAAACTTGGCGAAGGGAGTGAAACACTTGTGGGATTCCTTTGATTTCTCTGTATCTGGAAGCCTCGCCTCACTGAGTCACCAATAAACACCAATAAAGTCACATCAGGAAACTCCTCAACATCATGTCATGGCATCTGTCTAGGATCAAAAACTTATGCAATGTGACAATAATCCACAACATATGAGTAAACACGAGTAGGTATTTACTCAAACAGAAGATATTTTGGCCACCGACCTGCATTCTGTTGAAAAGCTATAACCGGATCTGAGGCAGCATATTCAAACAAGAGAACCCCAAAATATAAATGAGCAAAAACAGCTTTGTATAGATAAATAGATTAACATACCTGGAACATAACCAGGAACATGATGGGTGTCTATATAAATTAAAGTAAGGTTTTGTCTATACATCAGTCAGAACTCGCTCTTTTAATGATATCTTTACGTTTCATACATTGGAGGACCGGAAACCAGTCAGAAAAATGTCTCTGTCTGTATGTCTGTCTGTCTGTCCAGTCAGATTTTGTCACAGCATCATACAAAACTGGCTGGACACAATTTAAAGAAAGTTTGGGTGTACTTAGGTATCTGCTTTAAGTTAATCCTACACCATAAATGAAATCAAAATGTTGAGTAGAAATGAAGATATGAGCAGTACCAGATTACAAACCGGGATTTTTGACAATGTACTGTGCATGCATCACACTGTGGGCGTGTCTTAAATCAACCGCTGGACAGAATTTAGTGAAACTTTTGCAGTACGAATAATTTTGCACCTTTCATGTTTACATGTATTTAAATAAATATCACACTAAAAGAATTTATCAAAATTAATATACTGTATAATATATAATAAAAAGAATTCATTACAAACTTATTTAATAACGCTTCCCACCACCATTCAACAAACTTTCAAGAATGTGTTCTAAATTTTGCGACTGATGTAGTTACTGGGTCAAGTGAATAAGTCGAGTGACCCTAAACCTTACAGAATGTGATTTCTGCCGTACAGAAAGACAGACAGACGTGTACGTGGGCTTCAACCTGAAATCATAATAATATCAGTGATTACATTAAATCTGATATTATTTTTACCTTTAACCTTTTAACTATTTCTACAAACTCTTTAATCGTCAACATACGCTAGTCATCAATAAATCAATTTTCTGCTCACTACAAATGTTGACAGTTAAAGTCAAGGCAGTCGGTTTAATAAAAATGACAAATGTTCTTACAGAAGTCTGGATCAGAGGGTAAGACATTTCCACCTCACATATCTACAGTATATAAGGTCATTATAACACGCTGTTTTACATTGAATAACCAAACATATAGCATGAATGCGTAGCAGAACTGCTGCAAGCCCAGGCCACAGACTGAAAGAATAAATAAAGGCACGCATCAGAACGCAATCCAAGTTACATGCTTTTGAAATGTTTGCCTTAATTCCTACTGAAAGCCGAACAAGCTAGGCCTCGTCTTTCAGGATTTGAAACCGTTTCATAGTTGAATAGTAAACCATCCATCCAGCGACCACAATGAAACCAGTTTAGTGAGGGGGTGGGGGGGGTGGGGGGGGGTTTCACTCCATATTGTTAAAAATACTGTCATATCAAATTTGGTTTAGGGATGTAACTGGAGGGAACACTTTTTGGGATTTAATGTGTTGTATGCAAAAAGACATACAAGTTGGAGAAATGTTCACATTATACCAGTTGGGATTAGAGATGTACAACAATAATAAAAAAAGGAAGAAGAATCATAACAAACGCCCTTCAAGTTAAGCCACACCCACTTCATGGTTCAAATACAGATATGAGTATTTGAAGCACTAAATGGAGACAGTATTATGGCAGTATTGTGGCATTGTATTACCATCCTAATTTATATATAAGTAAGTGGTCCAGAATATTAATGGTTAAGTACAGAAGTTCAGGAAAAGATCAAACGACTCCTGCCGGTGTAACATTACCTACAGAATGGTCGGAGCTCCTCAGGTGCCAAACAGCAGTAACAGAAGGAGCAGTGTTGCCTTACTGGCTCTTGTCATCAGCATAATCCCCAAGAGCCATCTGTGACACTAAACACCTTGCAGTCGAACGCCGTATTTCACAGATGATATGCGTAATTCATGCAGAGTTAAGAGTTATGGCCTGGGTCATGTTATATTTATTGATTAATTGATTGCTGCAGACGGCTGGCAAAATGGTGGCGCCGTGAAGCAGCATTTTCTTTCGTGGCATTTAGTTCTACTCCGCACTGTAAATCAATCGGATTAAATCAAAGTTCTTCAAACTGGTCACTTACTTTTCATCCTACAATAAAACATTTCTATTTCAAAGAGTGTGGTTCCTTTTGGCCTGGCTCCGCCCCATCTACAGGGCATCCGAGAGTTCACTAAAAGGTTTTAATGAGCAGGTAAAATTCTACACTACCATTATCAAAATGCTAACTATGAGAGGAAGCCCTAGTTATGGTTATGTTGTATTTGTCTTCATCAAAGAGGATTTTAGGACAAAATGCAGACTTGTTCTTTTTATAAGAATACACATTAAATATAGATTAAGATTCAGGTGAGATCTACATCTCATATTTTGAGAAACGTACAGTGGATTTCTGTTACATTTAATGCTCCACTAAATTATAAATTATAATCAAGAATCAAGATGCCTTCAAAAAAGATGTGTTAATAATTTATCAATAAACATCAAATCAAAGCAGTATTTGGTGTGAACACCCTTTGTTCTTCTAGGCACATGTAGGTTGTTCCAAACATCTTGGAGAACTAACCACAGATCTTCTGTGGATGTAGGCTTCCTCAAATACTTCTGTCTCTTCATAAAATCTTGATAATGTTGAGATCAAGGCTCTGTGGGGGCCAAACCATCACTTCCAGGACTTTTCCACACTGGAGGGAGTTCTTATTGATGTTGTCTGTATATTTGGGTCATTGTCCTGCTGCAGAATAAATTAGTGGCCAATCAGACACCTACCTGATGATATTGCATGATGGATAAATATCTATATTTCTCAGCATTGAGGACACCATTAATCCTGACCAAATCTCCAACTCCATTTGCAGAAATGCAGCACCAAGCTTGCAAGGAACCTCCACTACGCTTCACTGTAGCCTGCCTATGTTTTTTCATGTTGAGTCTCTAAGCCTTGTTTCCACATTGGAGGAATGGCTTTTAGGCCACAATTCTTCCATGAAGATGATTTCTGGCCAGACTTCTCCGAACAAGAAATTGGTGTACCTGGGTCCCACTGGTTTCAGATCAGAGGACATCTTTCCATGTGGAAAGAAAATAAGCATAATGTGTCTTTCATCTGCTGCATTAAGGTTCCTTGGCCGACCACTGCGTCGATAGTCATCAACATTGCGCATTTCTTTGTGCTTCTTCAAATTATATTAAACATCACATCTTAAAACCTCCGTCTGCTTTGAAACCGTTGCCTGTAAGAGACCTGGCTGATGCAGTATAGCTACCTTGCGACTTGCTGCTGTGCTCAGTCCTGCCATGCTGTATGACCTGTGACATTAACCTTGTCTTGTCTTCCACAACCTCACCTTAGTAACAGAGTTTGGCTGTTCCTCACCCAGTTTTAAACTTTCTTCACATCTGTTTCAGTTAATGACTGGATTTCAACCTACATATGAAATTGATGATCATCAGCACCTGCTTGGTATAATTGTTTAATCATACACCTGACTCTGATCTTACAAAATCCCTGCATTTGTACAAGTGTAAGAATTGATGACGGATGATAGTCACACCAAATATTGATTTTTTTCCCCCTTTGGTTCACTCACTTTGCATTTTGTAAATAAAAACAATTTAAATATATATATATTTTAAAGCATTCTTACTTTACAGCATTTTTCACACCTGTCTAAAACTTCTGCACAATACTTCATACACATGCACCAGGAAGAAAATATTTAGCACCTTATATATTAAACAAATGGTTCAAATTCATTTAATGGGCACATTGTACACAACATTCTGTAGTATTTAAGCCTGACTGGAAAAGGTTTATGCAGTTTAGGCTAATTGGTCTTTCTAAATTGCCTGTAGTGACTGTGTGTATGTGTGTGTGCGTGTTTGTGCCTTGCGATGGATTGGCATCCCATCTAGGGTGTACCCCACCTACTGCCCCACGTCCCCTGGGTTTTGCCTCAGGCAATAAGTGAGTGAGTGGAAGAGGCATGGCAACTTTTTTTTTTTATACATATACACATTGCAGGTTATACAAGACTAACTCCAAGTGTCTAAAAACCATTTATTGACAATATAAATATTTAAAATTGGTGGTACCAAAGTGTAGCATCGTGGTACCATCAGCTCTTTTTTTTTTTTTATAAGACATTGCATGATGTGTACCTTTAGCTTTTAAAGTCTAAGTATTTATGCAACATTATTATAGGTTCCCAGGTAAAGAGACCTGTATTTATCTTCTAAACTGCTTACCTTGTTAGAGGGTTGCTGAGGGCCTGGAGCCTATCCTATACCAGGAGACTGGGCACAAGATGGAGTACACCCTGGACAGGGTGCCAATCCATCACAGGGCGCATACGTACACACAGTAAGGGCAATTTGGTAATGCCAATTAACCTAATCTGCATGTCTTTGGACTGCAGGAAGAAAGCGGAGTACATGGAGAAAACCCACCATGCGGGAACCCACCCTGACCCTGGAGCTAACCACTAAACTGCCTTTTATATTCATTTTATTTTTATTTAATGTTATACTTATTACCATTCTTTTAGCCTGCACTTTAATCTAAGTTTTAATTTATTTGTTTGTTTTTTATTTATATATTAGCTTATTTAATTGGCAACGTTTTTGAAATTGCCTTATGAAGTTTGCTTTGATTACCTTTAATTTAATGTTTTTGTTGTTATATATTTGTTTATTTCATTTGTAAAGTCTCTATAATAGCCTTATGTCCAAAACATGGTACTTTTGCTAAAAAGTCTCTCACCTAAGTAATATGGTGAATTTTCATAAAGGACCACCATTTTCCATAATGCTTCTAATATGATGATCAAGGATTCGTGTTTTGTAAATATGCATTCACATTTATATTTTTATCAGATAAAAAAAGAAACATTTGCTAAATACAATCCCACGCCCTCTTATGTAGTGTCCGTAACTACTTCTTTTTTTAATTTTTTTATTCAAATCTTCCAATGATCTTAATCGTCATGCAGATGAAACTTGGCCAATTTATATTTCACATGAAATGGACTAAACCTGAAAAACTGTATTATTCTAAAATGCAAAATCAGTAAGATATTGCAACATGAATTTGACATGGTTACAGACACTACAGATTTTTTTTCTCCTTCATTTTGCATGGAATACTTTTATTTAAACAACACTTTTTACAGATCACATTCTTCCAGAAGCTTCTCCAGTTTTAGTATTAATACTCAAAGAAATATGAATCATTCGCATTTTAAACGATCGATGGTTGAAGTGAGACAGTATAACACTGAAAATTGTACATTTTGTAGAGGCACATATAAAATCATAAAAATCACTTCCATGTTGCATAAACTTCAGAAGTATATAGAGTCTCTGTATTATAAACAAAATCAGCACCAATACAGTGTTTTGTGATTTGTAAATTATATTTATCCTAAAGTGTAAATAAAGTTATCTAAAAGGTGAACAGGTGCAAAAGGTACAATACTGCCTAATAAAGGTAGAAACATTTGCACCCTGATGCTTCCAGTCGAGCAGCAAAGAAAAGTAAAGTATTGCTGGTCATATTCTTATTTTCGATATTATGCTAGTATTATATAAAATATATAAATATATCGCGATGTCGATCAGACCAGATATTTCCTGGTCTGACTTAAGAGGACGGGCTTTTAGAGAAACGTCAGAGGCATTAATCTATTTAAAGCGCATGGCACATCCTGACGCGTAAAGGCGCATCTGCGGTGCGAGACGACGGAGCCGCTGGATCTGATTTACGCGGGAATATCGGAGTGAAATGCGCGCGCCTGCGCTTCTCGAGGAATTTACTGCGGGCTGGAGATCCTGAGCGCGCGATGCGAGTCTCGCGGCAAGAAGAAGACGAAGATGATGTAGAAGTAAACAGCGGACGCCAGATCTGATCGCCGCGCGCAGCCCTGATGTCTTCATTCCGGCTTTGGGACTCGGTGATGGTGGATTTCTCTCAGATTACCGGCACGGAGGAGCTCAGCAGCATCCGCGTCTCCGTGCGCACAGACAAGACTTCTCTATAGAGACAGAAACACACACACACATAGACATAGACATACACACACACACACACACACACAGACGACGCGCACTTCTCTTGGATACTGTGGACTAATGGATGAGGAACTGCAATGTTTTGGGGGGAACCCCTCAGGGATACACTCACTCTGAAGCTCTTTTGGATCCTTCAATGCTGGAACTGCGTTTAGATGTGAAACCGCAGGTCTGCATGGGCCCCAATTTAAGGTCAGTGTTTTATTATTATTATTATTATTATTATTTTAATATCCATATAAAATAATGCAGAAGTCATTCATATGGACCAGATTTTAGGGCTTGTTTTGATGAATGCACGCAAACCCAGATCACCAGATTCGTGCTTTACGCGTTAAACCGCAAAAGAAGTTGTGCGGCGTTATTTGCGTTCGTGGCACCAGAGCTCTGCACGCGCTTGTCTGGATTCGAAAACATCTCACAGTCTCTACTGGGACTCCAGGTCACAATCTTCCATGCAACCCCGGCGTTCCGCTGTGCAGCCACTTCAACCATATTTGCACATCTCACTAACATTTATTGTAATTTCTTTAAATGCTTTTTTTTCTTGAAGTCTAATCCTGGTTCCAGTGCAAACAAATCAGATCATATCATACAGATGCTTTATATATATATTGATCTGATAAATCTTCCTGCACACAAACAGACCAACTAAATCATGTACATCTATTTTTCTTCCAGCATGCATGCCCATAACATTGCAGCCATTAATAATAATAATAATAATAATAATAATAATATTTTTAAAATCTATATGAAGTGTGCATGTGCTGGAGGCTGGAATTGTAAAATAAGGATCAGAAGTTGTTCTGCCACATAGCATTTTCTCCTCGGCATGTATTGACAAAAATCTGTTTGGCA